>CM062208.1:7610000-8162500 GCA_031216445.1 Lateolabrax maculatus | reverse complement strand
GGCAGCCTGTGTGTGCGTTGAGAGAGTGAGAGAAAGAGAGAGAGGGAGAGAGAGAGAGGGAGAGAGAGGGAGATTAATTTAACTCTTTCAGGGCCGGCTCGCAGCGCTGGAAGCTGCGCTGGCTCCTGCTCTCCGCTCAGGCAGCAGCAGCAGCAGCAGCAGCAGGAAGCTGCAGCCGAGCCGCTGCGAGGCAGGAAGCAGGGAAAGAGGGACATTAGACACGCGGTTCTCAAGAAATACAAATGTAAGCAGGGTCACGTGTCCTCGGCAGTGTTTCACGGAATTTTCACAATTTACACATGTTGGTTTTAGAGGTTGATCCTGATATTTTTCGGACTATATTTTTAAAATAGGGACAGTTTATTGGCAAAGAGGGAAACACCAGTTGGACTAGAGTTGAAATGATTAATCGATCAACAGAAAATTATCCTTGAGTATTTTTATATATATATATATATAAGCAATAATGCCAAATCTTTGCTGGATCAGAGTGAACTGAAAATCTTTGGGACGGTTGGTTGGGCAGAATAATTTGACATTTCAATATGTCACCTTGGGTTTTGGGTAAGTGTGATTGGCATTTTATAGCCCCAAAAAACCCCATTAATTTAGAGTGACAGGTTTTGGTGGGTGGGGGTTTCTGCTGGTTTGTTTTCATATACAGTATGCGTGGTCAATGTCAAGAGATGAGTAAGGAATTCCAATAAGCACTGTCTTTTCATGTGAGGCCATTATGGAAGAGAAACTACCTGATACATTGAAAATATTGGTATTAAAACAAGGATTTTAAGCATGGCAGCATTCATTTTACACTACATATGTCTGACTACCGGTAGCCTATGTTCATGAAGTAGATGAGTGAGTTACTGTGTTTGTTTGTACACTGGTAACAGGGGTTTAAACATCATTATAGAATTTATTGTACATTGCAGTTACTTTGTATGGTATTTAGTGTTGTCATACAGTGACATGACAACTATATACCATTTTACTGCCATCAGTATAGGGAACCAAAAGCGCATTAATCCCCAATTGAAAATAGTCTTAGGGGAGATTGCCAGACAGGGGAAGTTAGAAGATCATTTTTGGTTTTGGTCTCTCATGGGAATAAAATAACACCATTCTTATTCCTCAACTGCATTTGAGGCTGCAGCTAATTGTGTTGAATCTCAGTATTTTTTTTTCTTTTTTACTTTACCAATTCAAGTTTTGCATCTGCATATAGGCAAAAAAAAAAAAAAAAAAGGGCAATTCCGCGCATTCTCACAATAATATATGGCAGGCCTGTAAAGCCTCAGTTCAATACCAACAGCCCGGAGCCAAACTAACTAATTAAAACATCTGATGTGAAGGCTGCACAACAACTTCACAGTCAATTATTTATAGTTTTTAAGACATCACTCGTGCAGGCTGTAATCTCCCCATTAACCCTCTCCAGCCTTATATTTACTGTAAGCGGCGGGTGGGCAGAGTTTAGGAGGGGTTGTTACCCTCCACCACACCCCCCCACCCCCCCACAGTAAATACTGCTGGGGCTCTTGTGAACAAGAGGATGGGAGCGACAACACCCCCCTCCACATCCCCGCCTCGCTCTCGGAGCTTCAGCTTGTTTTTCAGCGTCTGGGCTGCTGTCGCCTCTCTCTCTCTCTCTCCCTCCCTCTCTCTCCCTCTCTCTCTCTCTCCTATCTCTCCGTCCGTGCGTCACAGCTAGGTCATGGCCGGACTCCAACAATGGCTCCGGTTCCTCGAGTCACATGCACGCGCGCAAACGCACACACACACACACGCACGCACACACACACAGCCACAGCACCACAGGCTGCAGGAGCGCACAAACACAGATCTGACAAATGATAGGGTGGCGAGGCGAAGCGAGCTAATGGTAGGCAGCGCGCCTGCCGACATGCCCGTGGGCCGCGGGTGTTAAATTGTATCCAATTACGGCGCATGCGACGATATGGGGTGTATGGGGTGGGGGGGTTATAATTCTTCTTGCGTGACAGGGAGATTCGCCTGTTTCCCGGACTCTTTCTACGGAGGGGGTGCGGGGCTCGAAGCGTTCAGGCGTCTGTTGGAGAGCTGTGTAGGCGCACCGGGGTAACAGTCTGGTTTTTCTGGAGGACACGCAGCGCGTTTTTCATTAATCAAAATCCGGTTAAACAGATCTGGAGACCCGGCAGGGGCCAACGGGGTCCGGCCAATAATTAATATCTATTATTTAAGCAGCCCGGGTTTAAAACACGCCTTAACGCACATTCTCTCACGCACACTGACGCACACACACACACACACACGCACGCACTTCACAGAAAGGAGCGCAGTGGCATGAGGGATGGCATCGATGTGAAAATGAAATAAACACGCCCAGTCTCAGCTTTGTTATGAAATGTCTCCTGCTCATTTATTTGATGGAGTGCACAGTCAAGTAAAACCAGCAACAGTGCCAAAACATGGGTAGGGGCACAGTGCGAGTTGGTGTGTTTGTGTTTGTGTATGTGTGTGCTCTTGCACAACTATCTTTGTGAGAACCAGTTTGAGTTTTAGACCATGGGAGTGAGGACATTTTTGGAAATTGAGGACATTTTGGCCGGTCCTCACTGAGGCACCTTCAACGGGCGGTTTGAGGGTTAAGACTTGGTTTTAAGGTTCAGGTTAGAATTAAGTTTAGATTAAGGTCAGGGTAAAGGTTGGGGTCAGGCATTTAGTTTTGATGGTTAAGGTTAGGGTAAGGGGCTGGGGAACGCATTGTGTCAATGAATGGCCTCACAAGTATAGCTGTACAAACATGTCTGTGTGTGTGTAATACTGTGGTGGGGCTCTGTGAACTGCAAACCTAAGTTGCACTCTGCTGTCACTGACGCCCGGCAGAAAAAGGGGAAAAAGGGTCAAGTGTTAGTTCATTACTTCGACTTGTCAGCGAGGCAGCAGACAGCCTCACCAACAGTGATGAAACCATCTAGACGCGTGAAAACCCAAAGTGACTCTATTATACTGACAATCAGACCTCAGCTCTGCCACTGACAATGGCCACGAGATGATGAACCATCAAAGGCTGTTTGTAGGAGGTGTGTGTCATCTCTTCCAACCTGTTTCGTTTTAGAGAAAGCACATGTGTGTGTCTGTGTGTGTGTGGGAGTATGTTAACGAATAACGTTTTTTTCTTGTGTGTGTTTTTGGTTGTTCATAAGGCTATATGTATTGAACCAGGCTCTGCTCGACTGTCACGGGAGAGCAGCATGTTTGGACCAAGAAAATACTTTTTCTTCACATTCCAGTCCGAGGCACGTACAAAAATAGAGTTTACACTTAAATATATACAGTACATCGTTCTGTTATAAATACAGTATAACAAACAAATGTAGTACTTCATAAAAACATTAAGAAAAAAAACTTTTAAAGGAATACTTGTGCAACAACAGTGATGCCATATGCAAAGAGAAAAACAGAAAACGAATACTGTTTGAGGAAGGAGAGACTCCATGCAAGCAACACTGGTGCTTTGGGGCTTATTTGCCCTACCAAGAGAGCTTCACTGTTTTTAAACCCCCCCTCTGTATTTCCATTGTACCCCACCTCCCCCCTATTGCCAAGAAAATTGTTCAGTACTGGGATCTCAGCACCAATGTCGTTGCTTTTACGTCTGATACACAGGGTGCTTTTTAAAAGGCCTGCTTTTCACCTCGTCCCCTGCAGAGAAGTGCAAAGGAAATTGTTGCAATTGCTAAACTAACAACTTATTATGACTACCTTTCAGCAGTCCTTTATGTTTTTTTTTTTTTCTTTCACTTTTGTGGTTTGCCAAAATGCTGCAAAATGCAGGAGTCAAGAAGGCGGTGCAAAGAAGGAAATCATTTTAAGACCTTTGGGATGCTGCAGATGCCTTTAACATTAGGAGGATCTTTAGAGCCACTCCTTTCTTGCTCCTCTCTGATGGTAGCATTGCAGGGAGCTGCAGCTCTGCTCAGTGTGTGTGTGTGTGTGTGTGTGTCTTTAGGATATTAAATAGTAAAGGATGGGGATTAATAATGGAACCTGACAGCTCATCTCCGGCTTCTATCTGCCTGAATGTCCCCCCAATCTTCCTTTCATTCCCTCCCTACCTCTTGTTCATCCTTCTCAGTTTTCTAATCCGCTGCGTTTTTCTCTGGCTGTGACCCTCCTTCTCGCTCTCTCTCCCTCCCTCTCCCCCCTCCCTCCCTCTCTCCCTCTCAGGGCCCTCGGTCTTTGAGGGTCATGTCAGGAGAGTAGAAGAGCACGTTGGTGTCATCATCGTCGTCATCGCTGAGGTCGACCAGGTCAGCCTGAGTGTAGCGCACCGCCCCGGGGTGGTACTCTCCGATCCGAGTCCTGTCACACAGTCGCGACTGCAGAGCCAGCTAGAAAACAGACACGCACACACACACACAGTCAAAATCAAAGTGAAAATCAACACACACCGTTTGTACTGGTGGAAAGAGTGCGTTCCCACTAAGCTGGCTAAATTTGAAAATGCATCCTATTTCTCTCTGTTCTGGTCATCCAGGTTGTTGGTGTTTTATACACTCGAGAACAGTCTCCTGAGGTGAAAACGCTGACAGCGTGTTTAACCCCCTGTTTGGACTCAAACACTTGAGGCACGTGAACTGGTATTACTGGATTTAAGACTCAACGATCGCAGTGCCAACCTTGAGAAGTTGAAAAAACGCTCAATTTTATGTGAGTTAATGCCCTCTGACATGCGAGAGCGACAACCTGGTACAACCAATCATCAGTGCTTGTTTTGATTCCCTCTGGAAACTCAAGCACAGTTGTTTTCATTTTCTGCTCCACTCAACTTGATAAAAGAACCATACTTCAGACAAAATGGAGGAAGGGATGCTCGTCAATGGCATCCCCACTCAACATGTAACAACTTTAAGAAAAATGATGTGTGGAAACACATCGCTCGAACATGAGCTACTTAGTTGTGCACCAGTGTTGTGGAAAAAGAGCTACGTGTGTAATTTACATGCTTAATGCTAAACACTCTTGTAAGCCTCAGGCTCATGAGAAGCAAGAGAGTCTGCTACCTTCAGTCCGTTAAGTGACCAGTTTACTCAATCAGAACTGCCTGTCGGATGGTCGATTAGCTGCGGGGACCCCTCCCCCCACACCTGTCTGACATCGGATCCGAGGGGCTGCGTCGCACCATTTCTGTTACTTCCCGAAAACCGACAATCCGACATTCACAACTACTTCACGACCTGACTGGCCAGCTGTGTGGAGGTGAGAAATGACCCAGGGCTTGAACTATGCTCTCTCTAGCTCCCTTTTTTTTCATTATTTACACAACTATTTTTGTCACATTTCACGCGAACAACCGAGTGCAACACTATGAATGTCTTTCAGGAGCCTGAAAACGTTATCCCCACATTTAAACAATCGATGAACAACAGAGGCGATCTTCCTCCTCTCTATGACAGCTGGCTTGTCACTCTGCCTTCAATTGTGGCTGTTCAGAACGGCATGGTCGGACAACATATTGTACAAACTAGCAATTTTCTAGCATAACCAGACCCTTAGGCAAGAGAGAGCCTGCTACTTTGAGTTTCTATGTTTGAACACAGTGTTAGGTCTGGGTCGAGTATACTGACGCCTTTAATGTGGACAGGGCTTTTTGAAAACAATGATCTAAGCCTGGTCGAGGACTATATAGCAGAAAAGTAAAGAAAAAAACTCTCTGTCACCTCTAACTTTCTCTGATCAATTATTTGATATGTCAAACTAGTCAATCATACAAAAAAGTATTGTGATCAAACTGTATCTATATTGATTTTGTCAGACAACTTTGGGATCATAAAACAGTGATTTGATTGACGTCTCAGTGCAACGGTACAGGAACAGCAAAGTGTAGGTGATCACAAACCGCAAGAGGCGGCATCATTTTTAAAATTTAACCAGCTGCGTCACCTATATACCTTAATACAAGACAGCTGAACCAAGAAGAGCTCTTTACAGAAACAACCTGAAAATGCTTGTGTGGACACACTGTTTTCACACATAAACAGTATTTTCAAAATTAGCTGCTTTAGTGTGGACGTAGTCTATGATTGCAGTGATAATGAGACAAATGGGGATTGGGAGCAGCTTTTTCCGGCATGCACACTTGCGTACACACATAAGAAGAAGTGAGAGGTGAGCTCATTGCAGAGCCACAGGCGGTTCAGTTGTATGGCTAGAATGCAGATCAATATCCAAAGAGAGGAAGGAAAGAGTGGAAGAAGGGGAGAAGGAGCGAGAGGGAGAGTACACAAGTGGGAGGGAGATTCTACACAAAGGAGAGCGGCAGAAATAATGTAAGAGAGATAAATTCCAGAGACGTTGTAACAGGGTACAGGGAACAGAGGAAGCAGGGGAACAGACACACATACAGTACACTGATAGAGATAAGCAGAGAGAATAGTGAAAGACTGCAGCAGAAGAGACGTAAAAAACAACAGAGGACTAGTTAAAGTAAAAGATGCGAGGCAGAGAGACAGCAGAGCGTTTACATGCCCGCAAAAAAGCCAAGTTACTGACAGAAATCTGGTTATGCAGGTAATGCAGGTAATTGGACAAAATGTTTAATGTACTCTCTTGTAACCTGGTTATTGTAAAACCCCTGTATACATGCAGCAGGTTGGTAATCAGAAGAGGTTACATGGAGCAAGTTTTACTTTTTGTTCCACTAACTCAAGCTGTTTTCTCATATGAACTCCGGACAATGTCCGGAGAATCAGGTCCGGACATTGTCTGGAGTTTCCCCTTAACACATATAGCACACAACAGGAGATTGTTCATGTCAGATGCATTCTCACCTACTGGAAATACGTCACGTTAAGGCGAGTGGTGGCGCCTAGGCAGTGTTCAAGAAGCAGGACAGAAGCCGGTTCGTAAGTTAGTCATAAACAACGGAGTCTCCTGCCGTTCCTTGAATTTGTCTGACGATTTCTGCGTCGTATTCTTGTATTCATACCGGTTTCGCACCAGTTGCACGATAGAAACATCATCAACACGCCCGCCTGCTGTGTCTTCTCCACACAAAGACCTGCTCTTTTCACACATGGACTCACCTCTCACGGACTTTGTGCTATGGAACTGGCAGCGTAGAGTTTGTTTTAAGTTCAGTCCAACTGATTTGAACATTTGCGTTACACACATTTACTCACATACAGCTCCACTGGGTAATGTCTAGATAACTCCAGGGTTGCAGAAGTTGTGTGAAATAAACTTCAGACTGCTAAGCCTCATTTGAGCTTCAACTGACCTTTAGAAGGCCTTTTAACACAGGAACAAGGAAGAGGGAGTGGAAGACTTTAGTTTGATTTTCCTTTTTTGGTGTCATGATTCAGTTCTCAATTCACTAAATAGAAAAGGGGCCGTATTTTTAGGCTCTTACTCCAGTGCACCGCGTGCCAAACCATTCACTCATGTTTGTAGTCTGCTGAATTTCAGTGTGAAACATAACTGGCAGTGAAGCTAACTGGTCTTAAAGGTCATCGTCTGATCGAACAGAAAAAGCAGAGAAAAGTGAGTGGGAGTGTGAAGCTTTTTTTTTTGTTTAAAAACAATGAACTGCAATAATTCAGAAACATGTTACAGTCCTCTGCCTGAGTTACGATAATGATATGAAAGTTTTTATATAGGCAACCACCACTGGCTTCAATATTCATTGTCTTTTCTAAGTTGGGTTTTGCGTTGTTATTAACGTATCTCGAGCAGTGAAGGACACGCTACGCTATCCACAATGCAGTACACTTCACTCATTCAGCCTGCCATCACGTTGATATTAGCCAATTTCTTGTTGGTAGTTGGGGGTGTTTTGTTTTGCCCTAACCAACTGGTAGCAAGTGAAGTAGGAGCCAAAATAGCGACGAGACACGCGTAACATTATTAGCGATGTACAAAATCAATTTTTGGAATCTGTGAATCAATCAGAATTGCAGAAGATAAATATCCTGATTCCTACGTAAACCGATTTTTTCTCCACTCACAGGAACAAGGGCTGTGGATTTTGTCTTCTTATACACTAAGACGGGATAACGGCAAGTGCGGTGAGGACGGATCGACAACTCTTTCTGTACAATGTACATTTGGCATATGAGTAACGGATTAAGACAGACTTGAAAAAATGTCAGCCAGTCCCTTTTAAATGCATGTAAACGCACCGCAGGCAAACAGCAAGACAGGCAGAAAGAGAGAGGGAGAGAGCCAGTGAGTGAGCTAGAGGAGGCAGGGTAAGTGGGGGTGGGGGGTGTCTGGTATGAAAGCGCAGATTTGTTGCGTTGAGGGAGGAACGTTTTGACGCTGTTACAACCCCCCACCCCCAACGCCACATCTTTCTCTCCCTTACCCCTCCTCTCCCCCGCCAATCTCACACCTGATGTGTGGGGGCTGCTGGGAGTCGCATGCCAAGATGAATAACAACCGGCTGTTAGTCACGATAGAGCATGAACACACACGCCGCCTGTCTCTCCCTCTCCCTCTCTCTCTTTTCTGTCTCACCTTCTCTCTCTCTCTCTCTCTCGCTGACACATACAAACAGCATTTTCCCTGTGATTTACGAACACATTGAGATTCCATTTCACTCCTCTGTCTCTCTGTGTCTCTCTCTCCCGACTCACAACAGGGCAACATTGACATTTGGGTTGAAGGTCATACCACACATTCCACTCTTCCACATTGTGCTCATGACCCGTTATCAGCGTGGTTGGTGATACTGAGTAGGTGACAATATGTGTGTGAGTGTGTGTGTTTGTGTACATGAGAAGTAAGACCACAGACAAGTTTTTTTTCTTTGTGGTTCAATATCAGCTCTGACTCATATCCGCAAATACTGTCAATGTTTTTAGATTGAGACAAATCTGTGGAGAACTGTATTGATTGTGGTGTTTATTGAAATGCAACCAATGAGGTTTGCAGTTCAAATGTAAAAGCAGCATCCCTCTGGTAATTTTGTCTTCATTACATTTCCCCAAAAGCTCAATTTGTGAAAAAGATAAAAAATAAAGTCAGTGATTTGTAATTTTACTCTTTAAATAAGGGGTTTTGGTATCAGATCCAACAGTTATTTCCTGTATAGGTGATGCGTGAACGCCTGTGACAGATGTTACCAGTCAATTTGGAAAGTTTAGTAGTCTAATTACAAAATTCTGAAGTGACTGTTTCTTACTAAGAAGGCTAAGAACACTTAAAAAAAAAAACGTAAAAAGCAAGCACCTCAGTTAACGTTTAAGAATTATTGGGGTTGCCTGAACTCAGTATTCTAGTATTCTTCCAAGGTGCTGATTATTTTTTCGATTAATCACTTGGCCTGTAAATTGTCAGAAAATCATACATCAGTAACCATACATCATGTAGCCAAGGCTACATCGTGACCCATATGACTGTCAGGTGATTCCCCTCAACTTCCAAAAAATCCTCTCATTGGCACAAACAAAGGTCCACCACTTTGGTCCCGGCTGAATTATTTCAACAACTATTAAATGAATTGTTGTGGAATCGAATGACATTAATGTCCCACGAGGATGAGTCCTAATTACTTTGGATCCCCTGGGTTTCTCTGTAGATCAGTGATAGCTAGGTAGCCAAACAGTCAGTAACACAGACACTTCCTTTGTGACATTTGTGATGGTATCAAGGAGGAAAGGTAAAAGCCAAAAAAACATAGACCGTTTTTTCAGACAGTCAAATACTGATCACAATTATCCACGATTATCGAAACATTTTAGTCAAAACCAAAATGTTTCGATAATCGTTAGATGGATAACCATCAAATTACTTGTAAAAACGTTGGTGTTCTACTGACTTTCATCTACTGCTACCATCACACAAACATTTTAATTGTTCAGATATTTTGGTATTATGTCAAAAATTGATTTTCTGCAAAGGCAGTGCAGCATCCGGACAATCTACAGCGAACAAACACTAAAGTTATCTTGTAATTCATCTTCAAAAAAGGCAGCGGTTGCAAGCAGCAATCATCAGTAACAAACGAGAGCGGGCTGACCAACACACACTGCAGCATTAAACAACTTAAACCAACTGTGAGGTGAATAAAAAGAAGTCGGTGTTCAGTCAGTCTCAGCTCAACAACCCTGCGCCCGCTCAGCACCTTGTACAATGATGGCTTTCCCTGGAACTGACGGTGCAGCAGAGAGGAAGCTCTCCACTACTGGAGATATAACGTAAATAACACAGCCGAGCACTCCCCATCATTTTGTTATTCAAGTGCAGGCAGGAGACAGTAAGATGCAAATTAATTCATTTATTAATGAACGCTGTTAACTTTCTCAAATGAAAAGGCTGCGGATCATTTATCTTAATTGCCAGTTTTGTTTCATATTGTATATCAGTGGACTAAGGACACCAGTGAATGGTTTAGCACACAGTATACTGGAGCAAGGGGCTGAAAATTGTGCCCCCTTTTCTATTCATTCATTCGAGAATTGGTAAAGACTCGATCATCGTTTTTGAATCGAGAATTGATTCTGAATCAAGACACCCAAGAATCAGAATTCAGATTCACACACCCTTACTGGTGTTAACCCTCAGTGTTGCTGTCAAACAAATATCTCCATGATGCAAATGTAAGTATGGGGAAATGTGACCAGATACAACCTAGTCAGAGTGGGATAGCAATTTTTATGGAAAAATGGCTTGGGGGCGGGTTCACACATGGTTAAAGCGTTGAATTACAAGCACATTTATATTGTGATTTGCATGTCTGAAAGGGGATACAGATGCTTGTGTGTGCAGTTGCTGTACCTGCATGCCAGTAGGGCTCAGTAGGCTCCACCAATCCCTATCCAGGCCAAAGACAAAGGCATTGGCCAAGCCGTGGAGAGGTGCTGACAGGACATGCAACAGGGTGAGAGAGAAGGACGGATCCCGTGGGTAGAAGGCATTATGGAGCCTGTTGGAGGAGAGAGGGAGAGAGAGAGAGACAGAAGTGTTGAGTTCATCCATAAAAAAAAAGTTGTAAATAAAGAAACAACCTGCAAGAGAGCTTCAGGGGTGACGATAGAGAAATTGAAGGAGAACTCAGAAGCAGTGGAAAGACGGCAACAGTGAAAAAGGGGAAAGACAGAGAGTGAGAGGTTGATAGACAGAGTAACGGAAAGAAGGAGAAAGAGAGGGAGAGGACGAGTGAGTGACAGAGTGAGGGACGGGGTGAGAACCAGAGGTAATGAGAGCGAGCGGCAGAGGCAGAAAAAGGGAGGGAGATAGAGAGAGGGAAAGGGGAGGGCGAAAGAGCGAGTGAGCTTTATATCAGCGTTTAAGAGCCCATTAGGCAGCGTGAGACGGCTGGGCTGACACATTCTTGGCTGCCGCTTCGACAGCACGCAGCACTTTACAAGGACAGGGAGAAGTGTAGCGCTCAACTCCCTTCCTCTCCTTCTCTCCCCTTTCTCTCATCTCGGTTCCCTGCTTCTCCTGACCACAATGTCACCGTCCCATCTTGCCCTTCTTTTTCATTCCGTGCACGTTTCCCACACAGTGCCTCCCCCTTCTCCGATATGGCTCCCGTTTCTTTGCATTCGGTTTCATCTGTCCGGATATCTCATTTTCATCTTGAGTCATGAGGGCGATCCTCGATTCTATTCTTTTCAATTCCCCTCCCAGTCCTATCTCTCTGGGAGCCTCGGGCATGACTAGAGGAGAACCTGATATTGTGTGGTGCGGCTGCAAACTAATGTCTGCCCCTGAGAATGATGCTGCTCAGCCATTAACCCTGGATTAACCCTGTATTAGTCCTGCTCGTTGGGTTAGCCCGCCGCTAATGTCTTTTATTGATCTATTAGTGAGAGAATCAAACCGCACACAGCTCCCAGCGTTTCCTGCGCGCGCTGTGTTCCTGGGTTGGGTGTGCAGAGTGAACTGAGTGGCCACGGTGGTTGACCTCGGGGTCTGGAAAGTCCCCAAGCTTCTTGTGCCCTGCAGGGAAGGCGGATAGAAAACTAACCATAACCAAAAACCACTGTTGTGTTGTGGTTACAAGGAGTTACGTGAGACACGACGGGCACTCGTCTCTTCGTGATTGACACAGTCAAGAGGAAATCTTTGGTAAAAGCACCACTGTTGTGTTTTGAACTATTCTCCCCATTAATCACTTACCAACTGTGTTGCCAATAGTGTGACATCACTGGACTCAGCACCTTGCACATCCCTGAACAAACTAGCCTGGGCAGCTATATTGACACCAGCCAAGCTGCTTTAAATAAGGCACCTGCACCACAATTTCCACTGGTGCCTAACAGCAACCAAATGTAAATGTGGAGATATCTACATTTTGTCAAACTAAGCAAGCACATCATTATGATGTGGGTTTTTTTTTTTTTTACATCTAAAACTCCAGGGAGAACTGCAGGTGAACGGTACAGAAGATGATTATGGAGATTCATCCACAAATCTGGTTATAATCCTCTCTTATCCTCTTTTGCAGCACAAGGTTGCAAGGTTTATTTGCGAGTAATCTGTCTCCATTTACCTTCCAACTACCCTTTCGAAAAGTTATGACGCAGGTCGGGATAGCCAGAAGGTTGGGTGACCAACCCGTAACGAGAGCATACCTGCTGCAAGTCATTCTGGGTAAAGGGGGTCAACTAAATGTCTAAATGCAGCCTAAAATAAAACCAACGGTGCAGGCAGTGGAGCGCAGAGTAGCGCGTCCTGGCGCTTGTCGGAGTGAGGACCGTTTCAGAGCGACGCTGCCTATTTTTCTGGGTTAGCCCACTGCTGTATCTCCGAGGACCAGACCAGCTGCTGCTCACATTCATTTCACTTCCCATTAAAGGTGAAATAAATCAGGAGTCCCCACACAACCCTCCTTAGAGACGCAGGAAACACATACACATACGTGCACACGGAGGAGGCTCGGACACATGCGTGAACACACACGTCGCTGCCTGTACACGTGCGCGGACGCGTGCACGCACAGTGTAACCCGGGTCATGTGCATTGAGGATGTCAGGTGGTGAGGAAATGCAGTGGATGTGTGCCTGCGTGTGCGTCTGCCTGTGTGTGTTTCTCTGACAGCGCAGCGGTGAAAGTGAGTGGGTCTGTGTGAAGGGGGGGCTATTTCTGGCGTCTCTCTCTTTTTTTTTTTCCTGCTGCCGCAAAGAAATGCGATCGGCGTCCGGGAAACGAGAGCTGGCAGCAAGCAATCATCTGCCTGCCACACACACACACACACACACACACACGCAGAGCACCTCGCAGTGCCGAGCAACACGCGCCATGGCAACGGAACAGCCGCAATTAGAGGCGAAGAGCCTTTCCCCTCCATCGAGGGAGAGACGGAGAGCGAAATGAAAGGAAGAAAGAAAGAGCAGGCAAGAGAGAGAGAGAGAGAGAGACAGGAAGGGGGGGGGAGACGAGTGTCAGAGAAACAGCACTGCACAGGAAAGAGAGAGGGAGAGTGGAAGAGGAAAGGAGAACATGATAAAGAGGTGAGAATGTGCAAGAGTGAGGCTGTGAAGGGGAACCAGGGCCGAGAGCAATGGAGGAGGAGGAGGAGGAGGAGGACAGAGGAGGGGAAAAGGGCTGAAGGAGTGAGGCTGAATGGAAAAGACTAAAAAGCAAAAGGAGGCAGAGAGGAAGAGATGGGGGGATGGGGGGTGGGGGGGGGTTGGAGGAGAGATATCCAAAAAGACAGATTGCAAGACATGAGCGAGACAAACAAAAGAGATTACGTGCGAGAGAAACCAAGATAAGGCGGGGGGGGGAGAAAAAAGGCGAGGAGGTTAGATAGAGAGAGAGAGGGAGAGGGGAGAGATGGAGAGACGAGTGGAGGCGTGCGGAGGAGGGGAGGGGGGGGGATGGCAGGCTGTTTCTCCTGTGTGAGCTGGGCTAATGAAAGATGAATGAGGGAGGCAGTGGTGGGAAGGAGAGTGTGGCTGCGGGCGATGCCTTGCTGAGCTGCCGTGCATGTGTGTGCGTCGGGGTTTGTGTGTGTGTGTGTGTGTGTGTGTGTGTGTGTGTGTGAGCTTGTGCGTGCAGCACAGTCGACTGAGTCTCACAGTTGGCTGACTGGTGTTGGACAACAGGGATGGTATTGTGTATACCGCATGACTCAGGAGCAAATGGTCAACAACAATAAACACAGACACACGCACATCGAAGCAGACATGTGCAGCTTTAAGACTGAGTCTGCCACCACCTGTAAGCACGCAGTCAATCATTAGCACTCGCACAACGTCTCCGAGCCTTGCTCACTTATTCAGACCTTCCATCTATCATGCTGTCAGTCACTCTTTGAACCTGTCTCTCTCTCTCTCCACCCTCCAGATTCTGTGCAAAATCCTTCATCCGCTGCCTCTCCCTATCTCTTCCAATATCCCACCCTGCCAGTCTATACCACTTTCCAGCCATCAATTTCCCTCCTCCCTCTAACAGAGTTCACGTTTTTTTTTCTGTCAGCCTCCAATTGTTGTGCCGAACATCATCGGCGTGGTGGGGGGGGAACGTACTGTCACAGCTCGTGCGAGAACTCCTACCCAAGAGTGGAGGGGGCGACCAGACAGAGAAGTCATCCTGACCCTGATCGCACTTCCTCCTCTCTCCGACTGACTTCTTTTTTTATTTCTTCCTCCAGACGAATCACATGCTTCACAGTCTCAAAACAAGGCCCTAGTGCTGCCCGTGGTGCTGCTGCTGGCAGCAAATCTGAACTTTTCTCTGACTAAAAGGAATAATTCTGCCAAAACGAGCATAATCCCTGGACTCTGTGTAAGGTCAGAATGTGATTCACAACTCCCTAAATGTTTAGCGGTGTCCAAAATATAACAAGACATGGGCAACTTATTGAAGCCAAGGTGAGGTTGTGATATCAACTGTCATTTCTGAAAGTCGTAGGTGGAACAAAATCACTGCAACTATGGTGCAATATAGAGGAGGTTCAAATACTTCAATTTAAAAAAAGTACGACCACCTGGGGTGACACTCACTTTAACCTGTAGTTTTCATAAAGCTTTGAGGCTTATTAAGATGATTTGAATGCATGTGAAATTAAATGTAGGTTCAATTAGAGAAACAAAATTTTAACACCAAAATAACAAAAGAAAAACATTTGTCACAAACAGAGATTAGGAAACAACAACTACAAATTGCCACAGTTCCTTAAAGTCCAATTATGCTTCATGATGCTTTGGGGCATGATAGCCTTTTATTAAATTTGAGCCGAGTAAAATCCACTTATTGAATCGAAATCCTCCAACGCTTGATCAGTTTTAACTCTTAACGAGAGTTAAAACACTCTAAACAGTTTTTTAACTTAAATTCAATGATTGACGTTCAATCAAGAGAACCTTGACCTGTGGATACACTGGTTCAAAAGGCTGTGTTGGTTACTGACTTGTCTACTGTGCATGTGTGGCGGCCTTTAGGGCAGCAAAGACAGAGGACAGGCCTTTCATTGTCCAGTGACAACATGTGATCAGCCACTCAAATGTGCATAAAACTCTAATGCTTGTGAACCATCTGTAGGGATATGGTGTACTCCCTGGTTAAGGACATGTGGATGATCTACTTTGATCACAGGATCAACGTGGGGATAACTGTCACAGCTAAGGGTATGACTCCAATTACACACACCACCACAGATGCACAAGACACGCACATATACGCACATGCACATTTCTTGTCAACCTCCTGTACAAACATTACACTAAATATTTCTGGATGGAACACGAAAACAGTCAGACATGTTGCGCAGAAGCAAAAAACACACACACACACACAAACCTATGAGCGCACGCACACACGCACACCTGCACGGGTGCACACACACATACAGTAACAGACAAAGAGGCACACACAGACCCTGGGGGCCGAAGCGGCTAACGTTCACCAACAGAATAAAACCCAAACAAAGAGACATCCTGTTTCCTGGAACACAACACCACTCAACCCTCTGTGCTGGGAGCAGCCAGTAAACACACACACACACACACACACACACACACAAAATCTGTTCATTGTACATCGCCGCACATGTGTTTCCGTGCGCCTAATTCATGTACCGACGTGTGTCTGTGTGTCCAGCGATGCCACTGGCTGTGCCTTCGAGTGTTGGTGCACGTGAGTTTATCCTTGTGAGTGGCTGTGGCTAGAAGTGTGTGTGCGTGTGTGTGTGTGTGTGTGTGTGTGTGTGTGACAGAGAGAGAGGAGGGAGGGAGAGAGAGAAAGAGAGAGAGGAGGGAGGGCGAGCAGATGATAGAGTAGGCTTTAGCGATTCCCTGGAGTGTGAGGCAGCGTTTACGGCACTCTCAGAGCAGCCAGAGTGATGAATATTTAAAGACGTGCCTGAAAGAGCAGAGGGAGGGGGAGTGGGACGCGAGCGTGTGTGTGTGTGTGTGTGTGTAAGTCTACGTGTGTGTTTGTGTTTGCATGCGCCTGTGAATGTGTGCACATGCTTAAGTGCGTGTGAGAGAGGTTATCTCGTATCTCCTTCAGCATTTGTGTGTGCGTGTGTATACCATATGCATGTACATGATCGATGTATATGCCTATATGTGCCTGTATGTAGTTTGTCTGTCTGTATAAGAGGATACGCGTCTATGTTGTTTACATGTACGTATATTGGGACTTGTTTTTTTGCCTGTATATGTGTGTTAATGTTTGTATGTCTGTGTATGGGCATGTACATATGCCTATGACCTATGTATGTTTAAATATGAGTATTTAATGTCTACATATTGATTTACATGCAATGTATTATCGTGTACATATATATCCGCTACGACATTAAATCCAGAGCCTCTGAGAGTGTGTGTGTGTGTGTGTGTGTCCAGCCTCAGTGCGGGTGCCTGCCCTGTGTGTGTTTGCACTTCACACAGCCCTGTAGGCCAGCTCTCTGTCTCGCTAAATGGGGATGAATAGCAGAGCGTCGCTGCCGCTCAATGGGAGACGAATGGCTACGGGGCACTCCGTCTCCAGTTACACACCGATCACTGCCTGAGACGCAAAAGCACAAGTGCACACACATGGGGACACACAGTAGGCATGGTCATATATCCACCCGAATATTATCTAGGCCACACAGCCACATGAGGCTAAGCTATCAGACAGGCAATCAGGGTGTTCAAAAAGCATGCCATCTGACACCACAGACATCTTTGATTGATAAGGAGTTGTGTTAACTGTGCGTAAATAAGAGTAAAGAAAATGTAAAAATAATGAGAATATCACAACAGATGATTAGAGCAGTCCTTCTACGTGACATTTAATGGGCTAAATTCTAGTGTATGAAATTATACTCAAATTCAGCTAATTCTGAATCTGGTGTCAATCCCCTGGAGTCCAGTCATGGAAACCTGGAGTCTTTGAATCACTCCTGCAAAGATCAGAGATCAAAGCAACGCAAAAATTATCAGAGTGTTGCCTCCAAATCTGAAAAAAACATCACATACCTGAAAGCTATATCAAGTTCAAAACTTATTTTAGTAAACAGGCCAACACTGCCACTCTCATACAGTAAATTGAATGTGAAAAGATAGATAAATAAAAAAGGCTTGCAGACAAATAAAGATGAGAGTTGGAACCTTGCATACTGCCTTTCAGCATCTGAGGAGCTCACTTGTTCAAGTAAACAAAATACACCACAAAAGATATTAGGGTATACAGTACAAACCACACACCAGCCTACACACACCGAGGCACAAACACACATCCCAGCGCACTGAATGCCAGATATTCCGAGAGGCGAGGAACGGAAGGAAGGGAGTGTAGAAAGGAAAGAGAAAGCAGGAGAGAGAGAGAGAGAGAGAAAGAGCGCATCCTGGGATGCAGAATACCAAATACAGTGAGATAAGAGTTAATGTATCCCCCCACCCCCCCTTCATCCCTCCCGTTTGGCTCTCTCTTTCTTCCTCCCTACATCCATCCCTCCCTCCCTCCCTCCCTCCCTCCCTCCTCCTCCGCCGCCGCCTCCTCCCCGTTTGCTTTGAGGGATGAATAATAACTGCTGCTCTGAGATTTCCTCCCTCGTTTTTCAAAGCGCAGAGCGGAGATGGGGAAGGTCTGCCTGGCCCGGGTTGCGCGTGCGGGCGCGCGTGTGCACGCACACACACACACGCACACAAACACACACACACACACACACACACACACACACAAAAGCGCAGACACGCACTGGAGCACACACAGAGGCACGCACACACTGTCTTGTTCTCGCTGCTCGCCTGGAGCAGGGAAATCAGATCTCCTCCAGAGAAAGGCGGGGGGGCTTAGGCGCTGTAGGGAGCCCATACAAAATATCCCCTGAAAGCACGTATAGGCCTATACACGCCACAAAACCCACACGCAGCATCGAGGGAAACCGCGAATAACGAGGAAGATGCAAGCTGCCTCCTGGAGCGACAGGGTCAACTCAAGGTTACACACACATCACTGGTTCAAGCCCCTTCGCCAGGGCCAATCCGTCCACGCTGAAGCACCACTCTGCAGGCCACGTAACCCTGATTGCTCAAAGGCAACTAGCTCTCCTGCCATGTGCCTTGCTTTGGAGGTTAGAGTTGTCTAGACAAAGCCTTATAGAAGAGGGAAAAAAAGACACTAAATGGGGTTGCCAGTTTCTCCCTGCTGGGTGTCAAAGGGGGAAATGGGGGGGTGTATAAGGAGAGCAAGAAGTCCTTGTAAAAGACGAGCAGGCTGTCCAGGAGGAGCACTTGCACACCAAGCCGCGGCGTGCCACGGAAATCGGCAGCTAGGTTCCGAGGAGAGGGCTTATTTATGCAAACAGGCGTACAAGCGTGCACAGTAGGAATCTAGACAAGCCTTGTAAACAAACACACACCCACACCATAAAGCACACAGGGGAGGCGATGTGAGAAGCAGACTGTGAAAACTGCCCGGGCAGTGCTTACACACACATACACACACGCAAAAAGCTGAGAGAGACTGAAGTGGCAGAGAGGGAGGGAAAGAAGGACAAAGACAGAGGAGGAGAAGGAGGAGGGATAAGTGCGAAGGTGTGAGTGTCTGGTGCTACTTTTGTGTTGCCAAATGAGGGCAGCTGAATGAGTGAGTGTGTGTGTATGTGTGTGTGTGTGTGTGTGTGTGTGTGTGAGAGAGAGAGAAAGAGAGGTTGAGAGAGAGAGGGAGTGCGAGAAAGACGTGTACAGTAAAATGATGTATAATGACTCGTCCATGCCTGTGTGCGCGAGTGTGGGAGAGGAAAAGTAGGAGCGCTTTCCCATTTCAATTCGCAACAGCTGGTGTCGAATTAACACATTTACCAGTGTGCATTTGGAACAGATTAAAATTGTGTGTGGCGTGTGACTGTCTTTGTGTGTGTTTGTGTGTGTGTGTGTTTGTGTGTGTGTGTGTGTGTGTGCGGTAGCAGATGAGGGCCAAAAACAAGAGTGTGTTTGTGTGCAGGAGTGTCTGTGTATTAACGCAATGGATCAGGGCAGGGAGAAATGGCAGGGAGAGAGAGAGAGAGAGAGAGAGCAGCAGCAGACTGGGATGCAGAGTGAGGGAGCAAGGGGGAGAGAGAGAGAGAGAGAGAGAGAGAGAGAGAGAGCTCTACCCAAAGGCTTTAGCTGCTGCCCTGGGCCGTCTCTCTAAGCCCTGTTTAGGAGGCTTTGGAGCTCAGATAGAAATAATCCCCCACTCAGACACACACACACGCTAGGCATGCACACGCAAAATTATAACACACACACACACACACACACACAAACACGCGGGGATGCTCATAGACAGACGTGCAAAAGCACACACTCCAGTCGAGGCGGACAAACAAGTGCGCACAGGCGCGCACGGCAACAAGCAGCGACAGCACATTCGCCTTGACACGAAACCAACCACCCGCCTACACACACACACACATACACACACACACACACACACACCCGCACACACACGCACAGAAAAACACACACTAAGGCTGTCTGCCGCGCGCTGCTTCCGCACGGCAGAGCACAGCGACATCGGCACGGCACCGTGACAAACACTTTACACACTCCAGCACTCAGCAGAGGGGAGGGAAGGAAGGAGGGAGAGATGGAGAGAGAGGAGGAGGAGGAGGATATGAGCCGGGGGGGGGGGTGAGTAAGTAGGGGAAGGGGGAAGAGGGAGGGGAGGCTAACAAATTAATAGGAGCCGGAGATATATACAGCCAGCGCTGCTGAACGGGGGAGGTGGAGGAGGAGGAGGAGGAGGTGGAGGACGACGAGAGAGCAATTCATTCCCCTTTTTTTTTTTTTTTTTCCTCCTCGTTCGCTCTCCGGAGAAAGGCAGAGCGGAGCGGAGCGCGTGAGAGCCTGTTTGCTCGAGAGAGGGAGGGAGAGAGGGAGAGAGAGAGAGAGAGAGAGAGGGCTTTGTGTGGCGGAGGAGAGAGGGAGAGTGGAGGAGGAGATGGGGAGGTGACACAAAAAAAAAACACAGAAGGAGGAAAAAAAAAAAACAGAGAACCCAAAGCGAGGAAGTGTGGAAATAAGGGGGGGATATAACAAGAGGAGCATTTTGAGCGGAAAAGAGGAAGAAGGGAGGAGAAAGTGACATTAAGGGAGGGAGGGGGGGGGGGAGCAGAGGTTGGGGGGGGGGGGTGGTTTGGGGTGAGCACAGGATGCAGTTTGTCATCTTCATCAGCCCGACAGCAGCACGGGAGGGAGGTGGGGGGGGGGGGGGGGGTGGGGGTGGTGATGGGGGGTGTAGGGGGGGAGGTGAGGGGGTGAGGCTGGGGGGGGGGGGGGGGGGGGGCAGCGTTTAAGCCTTTGAGAGACGCTGACCCTGTAATTGACCTGTGTCTCCGCCTACATCGCCGTGGCGACAAGCAGAGCCGCCGCAGCTAATCACTTAGTAACCCTGACCTGTCAATCACACCGGCACGGGGGGGGGGGGAGGAGAGAGAGAGGAGGGAGGCAGGCGTAGCAAATGAAAAAGAGGGGGAGGGAGGGATGGAGAGAGAGAGAGAGAGAGAGAGAGAGGGAGGGAAGGGAAGGAAGGAGTAATAACAGCGCCGGGGTTATCATTTACTGGACCACCCGCCTCCTCCCTCCAACCCTCAGCCGATGAAGCCCTGGTTTTAAAAAAGCCAATAAAATGCTCTGTGCCTCCAACACACACACACGCACACACACACACTATTGCACGCACGCAATCTCCTTTAGTGTTCGTGCTGCTACAGAGAGAGCGGAGCTTTCTGAGGGTTCAGATAAGAGAGAGCAAGAGAGGCAGAACAGGGAGGGAGAAGAGATCAGATATGGTGAAGCCAACATGCAAATAAAACCGAGCGCGGAGTTTATGTGGCATACAGGTGCGTGCGTGCGTGTGTGTGTGTGTGTGTGTGTTACCTGTTGATGAGGGGGAAGAGAGACACCAGCAGGTAAACCGATGGGTACCACTTCAACGGCTTGATCTCCTCAGCCAAGGTAACCTGGGGGGGAGAAAAGTGACCACTGACCCATGAAGAGGAACTGAAGGCTCACATTAACACTGTCTCTCCATCACTCAAACACACACACACACACACACAGGTTTGCGCAGCTATCCCTGTTAGGACATTGCATTGACTTCCATTCATTGTGGACAGCCTAATCCTAACCTTAATCTAACCTGGATTCACACTTTACCCCCAGCCTATAACCAGGACCTCGGCAGTTTTGCCTCATTAGGACCGGCCTCTGGTCCCCATGAGGACTACTGGTCCCGATAAGGTCTGTGATTATACCCGAAAAAGTCCCCAATAGGTAAAAATCCACACACACACACACCGAGTCAGTGTTTTAACCAGAAGAAGGAAAACAACAAAGGCCAATTAGATCCTAATAAAATATTAACCTGCTGATAATCCGCAATATCCACACAGTTCTGAGAAGAAACGGGGATTCCAATTAAACTGGAAGCCAATACTATGGCGTAATGTGAACGGGATGAATTCAATAGAAGCAGGCAGGAGAGACGGAGGGATGCGGCAGCAGCTGAAAGTCGAGGAGGGGGAGAGAGGGGGGGAGGGAGAGGGGGGAGGCTGGCGGTGGAGAGCTTTTACAAGCCGTTATCTAATTCCCGGGAGAGGAGGACTCTTGCGTACGGAAGAGGCTGAGAAGCGCGGGGCCCCTGGATCGATTTTCTGCGCTGTGCTGCCTCCCCCCTCCTCTAGGCTAGGACGCAGTAGCCCAGCCAACTCAAAGCCCCCCCCCCACACACACACACACACAGGAGGCAGGCCCACGAGCTCTGGTCTCTACCCCCACATGCTGGAAATTAATTACTCACCAGAAAGACCCTGAGGCGTGCAAGCTCTAACGCAGACATTTTAAACAATTCAAATGACAATCACGAGAGCCCCCGGTGGTATTTTATCTTATACGTGTGCGTGCGTGTGTGTGTGTTGGGGGGGTGGGGTGGATATAAGAGCCAAGTTTCCACCGTGCATACTGGCTGTAACAGCACAACCCAAAAGCTTAGCCCTGTTATCATAATGGGAAGCTCTGCCATCACTGGCCATGTCAGGTTACACCTATTGTCATCTCAAGTGTGCGTGTGTGTGTGTGTGTGTGCGTGGAAAACGAGATTTGCTGCGGGTGTGTGTGTGTGAGTCCTTGCGTGCGGGTTTCCAGAGATTAGGTTTAAAAGAGAGCACGGAGCCGGTAATCTCGGATAGAAAATTTAGGTGAGGTGCAGAGACAGGCATTTGAGGAATTTCAGCGCGCAGGAGACAGGATGTGGAATAGAGGAGGAGGAGGAGGAGGAGGAGGAGGAGTGCTGTGTTTTTAATCACAGTCCTCCCGTGTCAGAGGCCGACGCGCGGCTCGGGAAGCGGAGGGGAATGAGACCGTAATTATGTGCAGCGGGCGCAGCGGTCCCGTCGTTAATGACGCACGCTGGATTACAGACGGTTATCAGGAGCAACTCATCCACCCACTGCGCTCACCCTCGGCCCCGCAGAGAGAGGGAAAAAAGCCACTCTCACACGCACGGCGTCGGGTTTCCCAAATGCACGTGAACATCAAATTCAAGGACTCCTCAAAAGGTTTCTTTGGAGGGAAATTCAAGGAGTAAAACTTAAAAACTTAATAAATACATGTTTTTTTTCCATGAGACATGGTGCAAGACATTCGTCATTATTATAATCAAATACATCTGCTTCAGTGATAGTATCCATCACAGGGTTTTTCTCATGATGTGAGGAGGCTCAGTGTATTGCTAAATTACAACGTTATAATGTTAATATATTGTTGTTTTGACAACTGCTGTTTACAACTTTCAATCTCAACTTTTAAGCCAGCATGGATGAAAACTCCTTAAAGAAAAAGGGAAAATGGAAATCTACAATTCCAAGAAAACTAAGCAAACTCCATCTGGTGACGTGTGTCCTGAGAGACAAACGTCTCCGTGTCCTTGCAGCTTATTCATACTAAGTATGTTGTTCAGGATGCCGGTGACATGTTAAAGTGACATTTGGCAGGTAAATTGGGATGTGCACGAGCAGAGGTAACGCTCACCGAGAAACAAGGTTGCGCATGGCAGGCAGGCACACACACACACACACACACACACACACACACACACACACGTATACAGACGCACAAGTAGACACTTCGCATTGTGACTCAAGGCAAAGCTTGTGTGGATCAGTAAACAAACACCCCGGGAAGATAACGAACAAGCAGCTCGCTGTTTGCTCAGCCAGCTTTGTTGCTACCCGACGGGACTGAGCTGCTGTGTGTGCAGTTGTGCAAATGTGTTTAAAGGTGTGTGTGTGTGGTGGTGGTGGTGGGGACTTAAACACCCTCTTCCGAATATCCTCTTACTGACCTGTGCTGCCGCGAGACCTTGAGGTCCTTGTGTGTGTTGTGTGTGTGTGTGTGTGTGTGTGTGTGTGTGTACTCATCCATGACCACAAACAAATTGCTGGAGACACACAGAGATGTGTCACAGCCATCTGATTGACAACCCTGATAACTGCCAACACTGGTTATGTACGTCATCACTCCAGCCAGATACACACAGACACACACACACACACACACACACACACACACACGGGAAGGGGGATGGTGTCATGCTTGGCTGAGTCAGAGAGAGAGAGAAAAAAGAAAAAGAATGGCGAACGGACAAAACTACATGTGTGAGAATGAAACATGAGCAGCATGCATGTATGTATGTGTGTGTGAGTGTGTGTGTGTGTGTGTGTGTGTGTGTGAGACACGGTAACATGTGAGGTGCAGAAGGATGGGGATGCGGCGAAGTGAATGGAAATCACCAGAGCCAGCGGTCTTCAGACACCCAGCAGGAATCGCTTTCTCTAGTTTACACCTGCTGCTACACACACACACACACACACACACACACGCGCACACACACACACACAGACACACAAACGAACCAGAGCTGGCTGGCTTGGCAAGCACAATCGGGGGGCTGTTGTTGTTGTTTTAAAGCATCGCAGCGCGTGCATAAACTCTCATAAATATTCATGTCCATGAACCTGGCTTGCTGCTTTATTCATGCTGGGTATGAGTACAAGAGTGAGAGAGATGGAGGGAGGGAGTGAAAAAGGGAGAGAAAAAGAAAGACAGGGGAAGAGGGAGGGAGAGCGCAAAGTGAAAAGCAGAGAGAAAAACAGATGGAAACGAGGAGTGCGACTGGAAAAGAGAAATACGAGGAAACTGAGAGTGTGATAAAAACCACTGCTGACTTATTTACACTCTGTGCTACACATTGCAATTAGCCCACATGAGCAGTGTGTGTGTGTCTGTGTGTGTGTCTGTGTGTGTCTGTGTGTGCGTGTTGCTGCCACACATTCATGCACACACGTCAGTGC
This sequence comes from Lateolabrax maculatus, assembly GCA_031216445.1. Lineage (NCBI taxonomy): Eukaryota > Metazoa > Chordata > Actinopteri > Acropomatiformes > Lateolabracidae > Lateolabrax > Lateolabrax maculatus. Next base: position 8,137,731 of record CM062208.1, on the reverse strand, counting down.
TGAGGGTTACGCTAGTTCAGTGTGCAGTAATTACATCTGCCACTTAGGGGCAGCATCTACATAACCTTAACCCTAACCTGCCCTCCACACCTGCCCCACAGGGTGGAGGTGGTGCAACAACAAGGCAGAGGAGAGGGAGGAAGGAAGGGTGAGGTAACTAAAAGCAAGACAACTTTTTGATTTTTAACTTTTCATGAGAAGCACTGTAACACTCAACACCTTGGTGGCCGACGCTTTGGTTGAGGTGGATTTTAAGGCTCGACTGTCACCGTACAGTAGCTACGCGTGATGGGGCGGGCAGGTACGGGCGCAGGATTTGAACAACATGTAGCGTTTGTAGCGAGGCCAAATTAATTGTCATAGCAAGAAGCTTTCAAACAGTCTGAGAGAAGCCTCATTTCTTAGTATTTGACAAGAAAGCCATTATTTAATTCAAAGGGGCTATCCAGCAATTTAGTACTGCACTTCCATAAAGTTATAGGACTCACAAGAGACACATTTAAAAAAAGTGTCTTTTAAATCAAAGCAACAGAGGCCAAGACATCCTGACTTTTAGTCTACAGTACGAGTCAAGCACTAAAAACCCATCCTACATTTCCCATAATGCAACCATAACACCTTTTTTTAGACCAAAGTCCAATCCCCCAGTTTATTATACAGGTCTCCTGTTTGGTATACATGTGTCTATAAGCCCATACAAACATAACCCTGATGACACAACAAGGGTCATTTTTTCAGACTTTGGAGAGTTCCCACTGACTTTGGAGCCAGAGTTTGAACTTCTGTCTCCAGCTCTCTGTTTTCATCCTTACACAACAACTTTCACCACTTTGCATGTGAACAGCCAAGTGGAACAGTATGAATGCCTTTTAGGAGAGAATGTGTGGGTGTTGTCCCCATTTTGTAACAATATCGTTCCCCCACCCCCACTGCGGTCAGGCGATGCGTCTTATGAGCTAGTTCTGTTCGAGCATAGCCCGAGACTAAAATCAGTGGAGAGCCCCTTTATGCAAAGAAACAGACATCACATTTACCAAAAGAAGCAGCTAACTCCTGCCAAAATTAATATTCTCTTTCTCTATTCCCCTACTTCCCGACTCGTGTCCTGTTTCTCAGTCTGACTTTTCCAGGTATTAATATATTTCACAGGTAGCTTTTATTTTTTCCTTTTCTGTCCCCTTCTGTTTCAGTAAGGTCAGGAGCACGACGGAAAGGCACCGCAGCTCCCAAATTTAAACACACGCATACGTGCGCACCCACATTTATATATCCATGCACACACACAGTGAGTAGAGTAGGTGTCACAAGGTCAAATTGCTCCCTGCTGTTTGACACCTACCCAGCGTGACCACAAGAGCTAATCCTGCACACACTCTAATCCTCACGCTCTGTGTGTATTCGTGTGTGTGCGGGAGTGTGTGTGTTGTGTGTGAAATGTGATGATCAGACAGGACGTTACCTTTCGTCTCTCTCTCTCTGGGTTGAAGGTTCCCAACCATGACTGCATCTGTGCAGAAAAGACACAAAATGGAAAGATAACAGTTAAGAGCAGTTACTTTGGCCAATGATAATAATAAAAAAAAAGTGATTTGATCATTTAAATAGAGAAGAGTGGCCTTAGAGTTATAGGTCAGTGCCTGCAGTGACAAGCTGGAACAACATTGGTATCACACCAATGCAAAATCTCTTCACATTCTCACCCATCCCTGCAAAACTGCCTAATTCACAACAGAGTGCAGAGTTTAGAGGCAGAGGGGAGCACTTAAATGAAAAATACGAGGGAACTGATCAGCTTCAGTGCACACAATATGACACAAGTAAGAAGACGAAAAGGCAACGGGTGCAGAGAAAGGGAAGAACATTTTTGAAGAAGTGTTAAAGAGAAAGGAAAAAGTGGAACAAACATGGCAGATCTGAGATCTCCAGAGAGAATGTGGGAATACTTTCCGCTCTTCCTCTGTCTCCTCTCTCGGGGGAATGCAGTGAAAATGTCAACAGACATTCGGAGGAACACACACGCTCACATGCACGCACACACCCATGCACAAGACTGGGATTTCTCATGGTGGGATAAGGGCGTGGGGGCTGTAGGAAGCCAGAAGGTTCATGAAACCCAAGACATCCGAGACAAATCTCTGGAGGCCCAGTGTGAGTTTCACGCGCATGCACAAAGAGGTATGCACTAACAGCTCTTCTGTTCTGCTATTTATTAACTCAATGTTGCCATGGTTTCTCTGCGCTTTTGGGATTGTCATTGTAAATCTATGTGTGACCATGGTTTGTTTAAGCAGTGCAAGGAAAAAAGAAATGCACAGCCGTTTGGTTAGACTGAGCTTGTTACAGAGCAGCCCGACACTGTCCATCTGAGCACCACTCTCCATCAAAATCAACAAACAGTGATGATAAGTGGCGATATCATTAGGCTTCGGTCAGGTCTCCAGTGCAAATGCCCAGCTTTTGTTGCAATCTCCCTTAAGCCGCGTCACCGAAAGTCGAGCAATTCAGCCAGTTAAGTGTTGAGGCGTGAGGCTCAGGAGGGAAGGAGTGGGCATGTACAAATCGCATCCGTACAACAAACGCACCATCACACTCCCAGACTTCTCTGTCTGGCCTGATAATGACTCATTAGTTTTCAAAACCCTCTAGTTAGTACGAGCTCACACAGTCACTCAGGATGTGTCCATGTTTTTGTAAATAATCCTGGTGTAAATGACTTGGACTTACTAATGAGCTACAGAGTTGTTTTCACCCACGGTCCTCACTCTCTCCTCCAGTCTGTCTCTGGAAAGCGGAGAAACTTCGCTGTCCAGCTAACTTCCCACCTCTCTTCCCTCAGCCTCCTCGTCTTTATCCCTTTCCCCGTTGCCTCGCCACCTACCCTGCTTTCAAAGCTTTTAAAATTCTTTCAAGTGAGACAGCCTGCAGCTGAAAAGAGATAAGGCTTGAGCTCTTCATAAATATGATAGAGAAAGCAAAACGGCAGAGTGAAGGGGGAGAGACACATAGAGGCAAAAAGGAAAAGATGGGTACTAGAGACAGAGACAGAGAGAGATACCGATGGAGGAGGAAAAGAAAAAGAGAAGGAGACAAAAAACAAGAAAGGTGGCAAACACAGATATAGAAAGAGACAAGAGGTTGAGGGAGAGACAGCTGAAAATTGTGAGCTGAATGAGTTATGAGATGCAGATTGCAAAGCGGCTACATTCATTCATTCTCTTTATCACTATTCATGATAGAGAGCTGTGTAGTCTATTTTCCTTTCCCTTCCCTTCAGCTACCTGCTGTCCGTCTCCTACGTCGTCTGTCTGCAGCCCCGCTATCTGTAAATCTGTCTCACAGTCCCATCGCTCACTCTGCCACCCAAACAAAGAATGGTAATTCACGATGACAATTCATTGTGAGTGTGATGTGGCTTTAGCCTGATTCTCCCCTACTCTCAGGAACCCGGTCACATATCGATGCAACACATGTCTGCCAGCACCTTTCCACCGGCACCACGGCCCTATTGTGTGGTGTTGTCAGTTCAGGGGAATGACAGCTATGTGAACTTTGTGGAATGCTGCCTCTGGGCTCTAACTTCACCCTTACAATGGAAAACAACACAGAGCTACGGGGCCAACATGGAGAGGAGATCAACTAAGTGGTAAATCAATTATTCTATTGATTACCTACCCAAATTGACTGTTTAGTGCATAATGTGTTGAAAGATAGAGAAATATGCCCATCACACAAGTACAGAAAGCCCATGGTTACGTCTTCCAAACAGCTTGTTTGCCCAACGAGCAGCCCAAATACCCAAGGAGATCAATTTACAATCACATAAAACAGAGAAAAGCAGAGAATCCTCATATTTCAGTTGCTGGAACAAGTGAATGGTGGACATTTTTTCTTAATAAATAAATTAAAACCATTATGTATAGAGTTGGAATTAAAGTTTCTGACATAGTAGTTGACATACATAGTAGTTGTATGTTTATGTTTACCTTTGTTCAACTTTGTAATTTTTTGCTGTATGTCTATTCTGTGTAAATATATCGAGAGCAATGGAAATACCAGAATAAACATTGCTTAAGCATGTATTACAGTTCAAGTCAAGTAGCTCAGACAACGTCACTAAGATGTTGGCTTGTTTAAAATCAGTCTGATTGTCTGAACTACTGTGTTTTTTGCATCATTGGACGTTGCTGAAGAGAAGTCACCATGTTCCCAAATCTCAGTAATTGCAGAGCACTATGGAAAGTGCAATGTTATCGTGATCGATAAAAATGATGGCCAATAAAATTGTAATCTGTATTGATGCCTTGTGAGGATCTCCACTCGTTACTGTAATTTATTTCTATGACATAAATTCAGATTTCTATTTTAACCTTAAACCCACTCCTAACCCTGAAATAATATAACACACACAAAAAATTCTGTGGGGGATTTTTTCTTGACTCTCTATTTTTGTGAGAATTGTAACTTGTAGAGAAATATGAGAACACACAAACAGCAATCCTGTCTGAGTTCTCAGAGATGTCAGCTTTCACTAATGTCACTTTTCTAAAAGGTCACAATGCTTTTGGATTCAGCTAAATTGCCACTGTCTTGGGCTGCTGCTGCTGCTGCTGCTGACTGACGCATGTTGAGCACTCACCCTCTCATTGGCCACGCAGATGATCCTGGCGTAGCAGCATATCATCAGGAAGATGAGGCTGAACAGAGGCACGTACCATCTGCAAAGCACAAACACAAGCAAGTAGTACGAAAACTCCAAATGAGCAAGGTTATTAAAATATCATTGTTGTTCTTTGTTTGTCTGTAATGGCTTTTTTTTTATTTGGTTTTCTCGTAGTCCTGTTTCAGGAGGAGGAATGCCTAACAACAAAAGAAAATGTTGAATGAAGAAAAAAAAATGCAGGCTTTAATTTAATTTCTAATCCACAAGTAAAGTATCTGATTGGAGTTTATACTGTGATAGGTCATAATAGCATACTAGGTGTCCAATATTTAGATATCAGGGCTGTCTAAACAGATTAGACCATAGACACTCAATTTCTAAGATTTCCTCTGCAGGACTGTAATGTGAGAAGGCCGTTATTGTTAGATATGATTTGGTGTAGACCTGGAAAAAAGCTTGTTCTGATCTGATGTTCCACTTAAAATCATTGCTATTCAGCTTTGCTGCTGTTTTAAACATGAAACATTCCTAATTTTCCCCATGTCCTCCCTAAAAAACGTCTTAAAAGAGAGATTGACCACTAGTACACTAATCTAAACTTTAGCTAGATAGACCTTGCTGCAGTGAGTAGAAAAAGAGGTAGACAAAGCACAAATGATAATGCCACCAGAAATGCATGGCATTCCTATGGGGTTGACAATCAAGGGAGGCACAGGGGAGAATAATAATACGTCAGGTATTTCTGAGTGGATGAAAGAGAGAGAGGCGAGCAAGGGAAAAAGGGGTGATGGCTTTGTTGGAATGGCAGCCTTGTGTTATGCAACCTCTTGGGAGGTGATGTAAGCTCAGAGGAGTTTCAACCTCTCCCTGTAATCATGAAACAGGCCTTTGTCTCGCTTTGATAGACAGGTTTCTGGCCACCCCGTCTCTGTTCAGCCTCAGTAACTCTGAGCAGTCGAGACTGAGCTGTGCGACAGCCAAGTCCTCCTGAGCACCTGGCACAGGCAGGGAGGCACTGGCCAAATGCACCTATGTGATAAACATATTGGATTGTGCAAAGGAAGAACATCAAGAGTAATTATAGGCCTAATCATGAATCATTCAGAATGGAGAGCCTGAATCTGTGTCTGACCCACAAATACAGGGACACACATGGTTTCAAAGGAAAAAGGATTGGGAATAAATGTCCAACACTGTGCGTGTAAAGTCCCTGACGTGTGCTTAAAACTGTAACTTAAGCAGCATCTAAAAAGGCAAATTTTAGGTCATTGGCCTAATTTAACTTCATCCACACTTCCAAGCCTGCGGGTCGAACAAATCTCAAAGAGAATGATCAAATTAAACTTTTTATTGACAGGGGAATCCAAGATAGTATGAGATTGTAGGCGTTTGTTTCACAGCAGGAAACAGGGAAAGGGAAAGGCTGCTTTACACATCATGTTCCCTCACATCTTGTAGGGAACATCAATTTACAAAGAATACCCTCTTTGAACATGTATGTGAGTGCATGTGTATCTGGCGTCCAGGCAGGTTCAATAATGGCATGGGACAATGATGAAAGCGTTTCAGGGGAGACCTGCGCAAGCGTCACCTCGGTGTGATTTAATAACCTGCTCTACGGAATAAACAGCATCCAATTACACCAGCGCACGTCCCGTTAATGATGGAGAGACGAGGTGGGGGGTGGGTGAGTTGGCGGAGAGGGGAAAGGAGGGGGTGGCCTTTTTAACGATAGTGTGGGGGGCTGCGAGGAGGAGAGAATGACGGGCGGCAGCTACAAAGTGCTCTAATTAGCATGATAATGATCTGCCATTAGAGTCCGCTGTGCTCTACAGCTGAGCACTACCCGGAGAGAGAGCGAGAGCAAGAGGGAGATGGGGTAAAAGAATGAGAGCGCGCTAGAGAGAGACAGAGGGAGAGAGAGAGGGAGAGAGAGAGGGAGAGAGAGAGAGAGAGACAGAGAGAGAGAGAGAGAAAATTCTGAGTGGGCAGGGGATGATACAAGTGAAGAACAAGAATAGAGGTGAGGATGGAAAGGTGGATGGATGATAGCAGATTGTGGGTCAGGACCAGAAAGAGCAGAAATAAGAAAGAAGCATCGGGTAATTAAAAGGCAGGGAGAGGGATAAGGTCATAGTGAGAATGAAAGGAATGGCAGAAAGAGTCTGCAGCCAATAGATCAGATGGATAGAGAGATGGATAACCATGCAGGGGTTTTGAGAGGACAAGAGTGAGCAAGGGTGGAAGCCTGAAACTGGCAGGAAGAAAGATCATCACAGAAGCGAGCAGATTCAATCTCTCGGCCTCAGCCTGGCCTTCCCTCCAGTGCCGCTCTGAAGTGAAGAATGAGGCTTGAATGAAAGAAGCCTTAACCGAAGTGCTTGGTAGGAGATGAGAGCACGTTAGGGACCTGTCTTTGGTGGTGAGTGCTCAACTGCAGCCGTCAAGTTTGACCAACAAGATCCGACTGCAGAGTGAAAGATCTTGATCTACCTGTTCAACCACTTAGAGAGGGACGGGACAACCCGAGAGACGGAAAAGAAGGAGGAGACACCTTTAGCCAGGACCAGGAAGAGCAGAGTTTCACCCGACTATTGTAAAAGTTGAAAGGAAACAAGACTCAAAGACCTACATCCATGTTAGCAGCTGTGTTAGGCTGCACTTTTGAACGTCAACATGCTCACAATGACAATGTTAACATAATGATGTTTATGTATAATGATTACAAAGTTTATCATCTCAGTAGTGTGTTCACATGCTAACCTTTGTTAACTATCACTAAACACAAAGTACAGTTGAGACTGATTGGGATGTCATAATAGTATTGGACAAATCAAAATGATGGCCTGATGATGGCGCTGGATGAAAAGTTCTCTCTATACTTTGAACTACCTAGGAAAGACTAAATAAATAAATAAATTAAAAGGCCACAAAGGTCATCTGTGACATTTTTAAGAATACGTCTTCTGAAACCGTGAATGCCTATACAAAATGTTGTGCCAAACCATCTAGAGGTATAAAAAACTTGTTTTTGGTGGCACCTGTTGGTGGCACTAAAGGAAAAGTCAGTTTAATTGCAAGTCATAAAGATTTACCATCCGGACATATCTGTCTGTCTGTCTATCCGGTATCTGCAATAAATGTCATCCAATAGTTGACTAAAAAAACAAAAATGTCAAACTCATGGTGGTGCGAGAGAAAAAGTCAGCGGGTGACGATCCATCCAATCAATGCTGAGATATTTCAATCCGGACCACAATGGTGGACTGACTGACCAACCAACTGACTTTACCATTCCTAGAGCCACGTTGCAAGCATGGCTAAAAGTACCGTGGTAATCATAAGCTTTAATTTGTGAACGTCATTTCCTCAGTTTTTCAGCGCTATGTCTGACATGATACACACCGATGGGGACCTCTAAGAGCGGTGACTCAGCTAAGCTTGAGTGCTTCCAATTGCTGACTCAACCCCTGAAATTCTGCACCTCCGTCACAAAACGCTGTCCTCTGCTTTTCATTCTCCTTCCTCTTTCATCCCCTTTCACACCCTCCTCCTCCTCCTCCTCTGAGCCTCCCCCGCCTCCTCTGTCCTGTCTGCGCGCTTCGCTGAACTCTGATGAAGACACACTACGGGGCGTGGGCAGAGACGAGGGCAATCTATTTCTCCCACTCTTCTCTCCTTCCCGTCCCGCAATTCCGCCCCTCTTTCCTCCTCCTGCGGAGTAATTCCCTGTCTCTCTAACTGTACCCCGTATGTCTCCCCTCCCACCTTTTCCACTTTTCACCTTTAATACTAAAACCTCTGCTCTCTTGCGACTTTCCCAGCCAGCTGTCAGCAGGGTGTGTGTGTGTTTGAGCGTATGTGTTTTTCCTTGACGGGTGCTGCCTCGGCCTCTAATCTCTCGTCTGGTTTGATGTAATTAGAGCTAATGAAGATTCCCTGATCCTCTGAGCGGCTCGTCCCCCTGGGCCACGACAGCGTGGAAAACTAGAAAGAGCCGGGGAGCAGAGGAGCACTGATAAAAGAGACAAAGGCTCGTTTAGCACAGCTGATAGCTATGTGTTGTTCTGCGTGTGTGTGTGAGTGTTTGTCAGCGTGAGTCTGTCTGTGTGTGTGCATGCTTATTTGTTTAGAAAGATTGATTCCCTGCTGATGCTGCGAGCAGCAACGCGATTACCTTGGCTCATAGCAAAGTGTTGTTGTGTGCATGTGCATGTGTGTGTGTGTGGTTAAGCGTCTGTGCCGGGGATTGGCAGAGCCCTTGCAGACTTAGGGCCAGTTGCAGAAAGCAGTAGACAGGCATAATCCTTCATAGCCGTCCTAAACACTTAAATACACAGTGTAGCAACTCCACTAAATCTGACAAGGCAGAGGCAGACACAGGCGCGCGCGCACACACACACACACACACACGCACACACACATCTTGGCCTTACACCAAGAGGGAAAAAACCCTGCAGGCTCCCCTGACATGCAACCCTTCACATTTCCCCGCAGAGACAGCTCTCCTCCCCGCTCCTCCTCCCCATCTCCCCCAGTGGGGGAAGCTTTGATGCCAGCGCTGAAAGGGTCTACTTACATCCCAAATCTCCAGGCTACGTGATCGTCTGTGATCCAGCTGGGGGAAGAGAGAGAGAGAGAGAGAGAGAGAGAGAGAGAGAGAGAGAGAGAGAGAGAGAGAGATGAGGGGGTTACAAAGGAAAGGGAGAGCGTGAGCGGAAGAGAGACTTGTGTGACGGCAGAGGGGAAAAGCTGTGCAGCTGTAGCTATTAATAAGCCGAGAGTGGAAAGAGAGAGCCGAGCCCGGAGATTAAGGCTCTGTCCCAATTCTTATTCCACCGCCTCCTCTCCTCGGCCTCTTCCCCTTTTCCTCACCCCTTTAACTACCCTCCAAACAAATAATGCCTTTCCTACTCACCACAAGAATTGGAGAGTCTGAGGAGGCGTTTAACTGTTCAAAGATGTGCTGATAATTGCCAATTTTGATCACATAAAAACTTATGAGGGAAGGAGCCTGTCTAGAGCTGGAATGAGGCCAGTGTTGGGGCCCTCTTTGAAAGGAAAGACATTTAACAGAAAAATACGCTGCCGCTGGCTGAAAAGACATACAAATTATGCGGTAGATGGACTGTTGGCTGTACTCACCACCAGGCTCCGGCGGGGCCATAGTAACCCTTTAGCAACGGCAAAGAGGCCATGACCAGAGGCACCCCCCACGCCATCAGATGGTACAACCTGATAAAAGGCAGACATTTATTTCATTATGAGCACTGAGATCAGGGAGCTTTGCCCCTGAGTAAAAAAAAACCCTATAACTAAATCAATTCTTTTCTTCTTCCCTTCATCCCTTTGTTGGCACTCACACTGGGGTCAATTTTCAGGTGCAGACAAATGCCTATACAGCCAGACTGCCAATTACTCATGGTAATATAAACCATAATTACCCTCACTGTTGTGGAAAAGATGATTTGCAGAGATGTCTGCATCAAAACCTCAAACAGGATGTGGATTCTCACTCAGCAGGTGCGAGTGACTATGAAATATGTTTTTGAACTTTACTGCACAAACAGCCTATTTTTAAAAGAAAAAGGGTCATAAAGTTGGAGAGGCTCACACTGGCTATCACAAAAAAACAATACCTATCAGTGACATCAGTGACAGCCTTCTAAGTAGTTGAAAAATCTCAATCACTGAACATGGCTCAGTGTGTGTGTGTGTGTGTGTGTGTGTGTGTGAGAAGAGAGAGTGTGTGTCAGACAGATGAGGTGTGTGCTCCAGTGTCTTGGGCATCGGTGTGGGCGTCAATACTTTATAGAGCGTACAGCGTTGCACGGTCAATAGAGTGGAAGTCCTACCCTGACTTGTTCCAAGTGCGGTCAATCGAGCGGTGGCGACACGGATGACACACACTCGATCCCTCTCGAGACACACACACACACACACACATACTTTGCCACTCTTATTTCACTGGGGCACACTGTATCCCCCCTCTCTGCCCCCATCTGATGGACAGCAGTGTGCAAGTGTGTGGGAGGTGTTGGAGAAAGAGAAATGGCTGGTGGTTTAAATAGAACAGAATAGTGGGTGGGAAAAAGATAAAACAAGGAAGAAAGGGGTGAAAAAGGAAAAGATGGAAGCGCTAAAAAAGAGAAAGCAGTCGTGCAACTGAGCGAGTACAGGGAGGGAGGGTGAGAAAGAGACAGAGAACGAGAGAAAGTGTGACGGTGGGAGGAGAGATACAAATGGTGAAATCAGTGCTGCCAGTTCGTGGCGTGACGATTGGTGCAGGGGGGCTTGTCAGGAAATCAATGTCGAGAGCTCACAGACCCCCACACACACACACACACACACACACAGATATGCTTTGGCACATACCCCACACACTCGCAGCGCTTTGAGAGGGAGATGTCGAGGTCCGGAGCTGCGCGCAACATGGGCTTAATGAGGCACAGCAGGACTGCTATGCGCTCTGCATTTCACACACCTGCACGCACACCCACACACGTGCGGAGACGCACACATGCTACCTCATATAGAAATTTCTCTCGGGGCCCAATCTCATTTCTCACCACCGCACACCACTTGCCTGAATCCGTGCTTCAAACACACATACATGCACGCACACACAAACACACTTTCCATCCTCTCTTGCATCCACTTCAATCACTCTTAGATCATCCAACCTCCGTTCTCCCAACTCCTCTGGCGATTTGTTCATTTATAAACCATCACACTGTGCCGTCACTCTGCGTGTGTGTGTGTGTGTGTGTGTGTGTGTGTGTGTGTGTGTGTGTGTGTGTGTGTGTGCGTGTGCTAGAGAGAGAGAGAGAGAGAGAGAGAGAGAGAGGATGTGAGATTGGGTTAGGGGGCTGAGGGGTAATTGGGCATGCATGCAAAGCCACATACCCGCCTGCCTAAACACATACAGCTTATCTATGCGCAGTCAATACACAACAACCCTCCCGACATCCTGTATTCGCTTCACTCTAACCCATTAAGTGCTGATTTTTCTTTTTCTTCACGTCATGTGTGACCAGCCCCGCGCCGAAATAAAGACACATCGCCCTCCCACCTAGTCCCTCTGGACCCATGAGAGGTATGCAGCAGATAAGGCTCTGAAGCAAGCCGATTTTGCCCACCAAGCCTGTCCCTTTCCCTGTGCCCATAAAGCTGTCTCTTTCTGAGTTATACCACCATTATATCGTCTGCCTTATTGCTAATCAATGCAGGGAAACTCCCATGGGGGGAGGGGGGGGTGGGGGGGCAAGAACAGTAGAAAGGGTGTGCACACCTAAGCACATCTACAGGATGCAACCATGTACAATCGACTTACAAAACAGAGTTGCTGCTAACTTGTTAAAGCTTTCTATTCCGCCCACAGAGTGCATACATTTCTTTTTTTTTTTTGAATATGTGTTTGTGTCACAAAGCTCCGCGCTAGGCACGGAAAACGAGAAAAATAATCTCTCGCACAAACACACACGCAAATTCACACTTGCGCTGTGGAGAGTGCTCTTGGGAGTTTGAGCAACAGAAACACAGAGCCACAAAGCGCGAAGATGGGTGAGCCCGCACGCACACACACAGACACACACAGACACACACACTTAACGGATGACACTCAGTCCCTTTTCAATTAGAGCGTCGGCTGGCTGGAACAGAAAAGGAGGAGGAGGGGGGAAGGATGGAGGAGGGGGCTGTCAATGCTCTGCCGGGAGACACATGCTCTGGCAGACCAAACACATGCACACACACACACATAAACACACACGCAGAGGGAAAAGACAATGGCAAAACAGGAGACACATATACATTCAAAGTAAGACACAGAGGTGAACACAGAGACAAAAATGACCTGTTTGTGCACATTGTTTCCTTACAGTTTTAATAATTAGTCGTTTAAGCGATGAGTGTATCGTCAGAAAAAAAATCTGCAACAATTTTGATGATCAATTAAACATATAAGCAATTAAATGAAAATCCCTATCATCCTTTGGTTCAATCGACAAAATAATCAGTATATCAAACAATCAATAATTGTTAGTTGCAGCTTTAAGTCCCCTACTCACATCTCATATCTGTTGGTGCTTACTTCTCTGACCAGGTTAAGGTACAGGTTCACTGTGATGAGGCAAACCCATGCCAAGGCACTCCAGTCTGCAGAGACACACACACAGAAAAACAACAAGGTCAAATTATAACACTGCTCCCCCGCCACACAGCATGCACCTGCAATTTTGTGTCCAAACACACACCTATGAATGAGAGCGTGTGTGTGTGTGCATGTATGCGCGTTCCACTTTTTGATAAATGAAGGCATATTCTGCAGTAATATGAGGGAAACCTGTGGCTTAGGGTGATGGATGAGAGGGGGGAGCTCAGAGAGAGATAATGATGAACTGTGAAAAAGCAGAGGGAGATAACGCAGGAGTGGGGGCGAGAGAGGAAGAAAAGACGAGGAGAGCGGGTCGAACAGAGTGGACTAGAGCGAGTGTAAAGAAACCGAAAAGAAATTAAAAAAGGGAGAGGATGGCGAAATCAGCAGAGGGGAAAAAATGAACGTATTTTATGGAGACAAGGAAGAGAGTCTGGAAAGCTCACTTCCCTTTTCCTGCCCTCATATTCAGCCCTTTTCCTTTGTGTGTGTGTGTGTGTGTGTGTGTGTGTGTGTAATTCTGTTGACAGGACAGGCAGGGCTGGTCGTCACAATGATGGATTCTCTGAGCCGCATACTCAGCTTACTCAGTTTCACACAACAAACCCCCCACACATGCACACACAAATATAAAAAAAACACACACACACACACTCCTTTTACACTCAAGGAACCTTTAGGAATAGAGTGAAATGACTAAGAGAGAAGGAGGCTGGCTGTCTATGTCATTATCACAATAAATCACTGTCATTGTGATGGCAAACACGTCTTACATAACCAGACAGCAGCCGAAGCTTTAACTTGACAACACACAGCTCAGCTTCACCACCTGTCCTGACGCTGGCCCTGCTACCATCTTCCTCCATTTCAAACACATTTAAAAGCAGAGCTGTGCTATGCGGCTCCCACTGAACTTGGCACTTTGCAACAGAACAAAGTGCCCGTTCAGCTGGTGTTTATGTACAGCCGTTTGTCCTCGGCGTGAGGATCCTCATGATAAACCGAGGTGACAGGCACCAACGCTGCAGCCTTAACTCACTGCCCATTACCCTGTATCCACCTGAGTGTGTATGGGTGTGCCTGTGCGCCTGCCTGCCGGATCAATAAAACAACCCTGGTGAAGTGTCGTATTAGCCGCCAGTCCTAACTAAGAATCCTTATGCTAATCAAGGCTAAAGGAGCTGTAATTGCGACAAATGCCAGCAATGTAAATACAAGCATGTATGCAAAAAAACAATCCTGCCTCATTAGTCCAAATCACAAAGAAATCTTACTACCCCCAAATTGGGAACTTGTAGGTGTGCCTGATTAACCCACATGAATGCTGTAGTCCTGTCATTGGATGAAAATTATCTCCTCACACAGGGAACGGTGATGAAAGACTGGGGCGTCTGGTTTGAGGGCGGTACACTGAATGGCTGCAATGGGCCAATAACTGCACAGCATGGTGCTTGACTCCCAAGTATTACACCATTGCCACGGGTGTGGTATTTTTGGTATGAGAGCGTGAATACTCGTGCAAGTTTAACCACTGCGTGACAAGCCTTAACAGCTGGTGTTTATATCCAAAAGGCAAGCAAATATCCTCCCTTTTATTTTGAGATCTTCTGGATAGGATGCACAGGCCGAGTTGACGAAACTAATTCAATAAAAGACAGAAGGATTAGCTTTTACACATATAAAACCGCCTCTACACTAAAATTATAGTTACACAATTAGAGAAGATCATCTATCACCATAAACTCACTGTTAAATGCAACAGAAAGCATACAACCATAGACATAATATAAAGTGAGATATGATGAGTAAAATGGGACCAAGTTTTAAATGATTTGCTGATTTGGGACTAATGTGGATTTTATATGTAATTTTTTAAATATACATTTGGAGGGGTTTGGTTGTCATTTTGACCAATAGCAGTGACTAGATAATTACTTATTTGAAGACATCTGTTTATCACTTTCAATCCCATGTCTCGCCCAGAAACAACTCCCCACGTTGCAGGAAAGATTGTGCTTTAAGCTGAAACAAACTGTTTCAAGGCACATTCGGTTCTCAAGCCAAAAAACAAAACAACAGTAATATTATTGTCCACTGTAATGTATGATGTCTTTGTTGAATCTTTTGCTGGCTTACACAAACTCTGTTGTTAAAAGTGTGCCAGTGAGTAATTCATTAATTTTTGTCTTACCAAAGTACGTAAGCCACCAGGCCTGGAAGTCACAAAGCGATCCTTCTGGATGTGACTCACCCTGGGGAGGGAAGAAAGAACAGGACAGGGAAACATTTTCACAAACCATCCAAATAAACCCACTATGTGTGTGTTTAATAAAACAGACAACGGTAGCTCACCATGACATATGCTGTGCTGTCGAAGAAGGCGGCTACAGTCAGGCTGAGAATCATCTTCTGCTCAGTAAAAACGAGAGGAGGACATGAAGAGGGATTCTCTAACAAAACATCCCTTGTAAATATCCCAGTGCATATTATATTCACAGAGAGAAGGGCAAATTGTACATCAAATGATCACTGATGTGGCTGACAGCTTGGCATACGACATCCCTGGTGACAACTCTGTGAAAATATCACAGAGGAGAGAGTCTCCTTAATTTTTTCTATAGAAACTGTCATTATATTTCATATGAAATAAATCGATAACCTGCGTGCTACAGGATTTTGAGAGGGCGGCTGGGATGCATGCAAGCTGTCAGCCTATAAAGGTGGTTCCAAACTGTGGCTGTGATAGGTATATAAAGAGACGGATAGATACACACTGACACACAAACAGCCCTTTATCAATTTGTGTCCAGCGATGACCCTGCCGAGGCTACAGAGGAAGAGGAGGAAGGACAGGTGGAGACAGCAAAATGGCATGAGGGCCAGAGAGCACTAAAGACTATTGACTCAGGGATAACCTTTGTAAGGGGACGGAGGTAAGGGGAGGGTTTAGGTGGTGTGAGAGGAGCAGAGGAGGAGGAGGAAGAGGAGGAGGAAGAGCAGGAGGAGGTGAGGCCACTCTGTGCGACTTGGTCCAGAGGTAATAGGATCCATCAGAGCCCCATGTTAAGCTGTTATTTACTTCAGATTAGGAGGAGATAAAGGGGAACTCTGCTAAACCTGACAGACCTGCTGGACTGCCTTCAAAAACACCACACAAGCTCCACACTCAAATACCATAAACAAATACCGATCTATTTTAGAAATTTGAAATCCTTTTGGATCAAAGAAAACATCTAACTAATATTATTAAGTGTATAGTCAGAAAGTATAATGCAAACCTCTTCATTTGGAGAGGGTAAAAAGCACAAGATGTCATTATCACAGAACGACCATGAGTCAATTATCTGCACAATTGATAATCTGTGTATTTTAATTGGGTTCAATTATGAGAAGATTTGCCATGGCTAATTGCACATATTTCCGTTGACAAAGAAGCAAATTGAAATGAAAAAACAAAAGCAAATAAAGAGTCAAAACATACTGAACATAGTGTACACTCTAGGGGAAATTTACCTGAGCCAAAGAGTGATACCTGCGAAGCAGCCAGATCACAAACAGCATGAAAATGCTTTGGAGAGAGAACAAAGACAACAGTGAGATGTTTCCTGCAAGCTGCAAGGGCAACAATTTACTGTTGCTGTTCTAATGAGGATATACTGTCTTACTGCACATACGTACATACATCATAACAACTCCAACTTATCCCTACAGGCTCTCTTGTAACCTTTACTCTAACTGCTGATATTCTTTAGCTTGTGTTAAGGTCAGAGGCCATTAAAGCAGTGGCTGTTTAGACTGAAACTAATAAAACCTGCTTATTTCTCAGAAAACCTACCAAAGACCTGCTCAGCAACATTTGAAGGGGTGAAAATAAGCAACTACTACAACCATATGTTGAAGCGAAAATGTTAAGATGCAGTTCATCTAATGGCCACTAGATGTCAAAATTACTAGTGACTATTGAAACAAATGGGAAACCTCCAATGACTGAAGTTACACATACCTTGTTTTCCAAATTACATTATACTCCCAACATACTACTTTCAGTTGTTCTAACGTTTGTTTAAAAAAAAATTGTATAATGTTTAAACTGATATATTGTTTTATACCCTATAGGCATGGGTCTGGGTTTCATTAGAAAATATTTGAAATCCAAATCTTAAGCGCTAATGCTGCAGCTACATCTACAGAACCACGTTTTAAGAGCGGTATAAATGAAATGAAATTTAATTCATTGGACATACATTTCTGACTTACAGGCTGTGGCCAACACAACAACACTGCAAACCACAACCTCTAAAACTAACACAAAGTTAAATCAACACATCTTTAACAACAACACAGCCTCAACAAAAGTTAAGTATAAGCTTTACAAAGATATTATTTATTACAGAGTGACTGTAAAGGGTCACGTTCATTCACACAGGTTAAACGTGCCATGTGGAGTTTTCTTGTAAACAAACAAACGTTATGTTCACATTCAGTGTTACTTATAATACATTGTGTGTATTATGGTGGTCTAACAAATGTGTTGAGTGCATTAACCCCCTCATAAAACATTTTAAAGTATTTTAAATCCGGCATTGTTTTCATCCATGTTTATTAGCTGGCAGTCTTTCGCTTCCCTGTCTTTTGCTGCATATGTGGCGTGTTACCCCCACGTGTAGATCAGTGGAATAGTGTCAAACCTTTGGCAGGACTGTGTAACACCACAGGGACCCACTCATCGAAAAACAGTTTAATAGGATTACTACATGGAGGAACCTTTAATATTATAGTTAACTTTTCCATGACCCACCCCAAAACACACCCAGTTCTATTACAATTCTGATTGTGAAATAGATAATCATAGACCTCTTAAAACAAGTTACATGTGACTCAGTTATAATTAAATATTTTATCGAATTACAGACAGCACAACATATATCAGCGTGTCCCTATAGCTATGAACAGTGAAACTATTTGGTTTGAAATAAAAGTCAATACAAGAAATAATTGGAGGAAATATTTACCATCCTACTAAGGAGAAGGTTCCTGTGGCTCGTTTTACGGTCAAAAGCACCACCTGTAAATCAGAAACAATTCTTTACTATATGGCTCATAACTGTAAATAATAAAAACAATGTATTAAAGTGTATAGCTGACATATGCATTACTTACTCCATGTAATGTTTTTGTTTTAAGTAAAGCACTGTGCAAACTTATTATGAAGTGCAATACAAATAATATACTGCCATCATTATAATCATAAGCTTAGAAATTACTGGGTTGACAAGGCTGCCAGTTGTTCAACCCTGTCTTTTATGTGTTTGTGTATATATGCGCAAGTATGTGTACAATTAAAAGAAGTATAATAAAATGGAATTTGCATACACTTCAGACAACCGGAGCACTAGAAATGTGAACATTTACAATGTACAGACACCTAAGACATCGAAGATGTTTATGAATGTCACCTCCACATGCATTTGACCCATTTTAACATGCCATAAAACAGAGAGGGCTGTTAAATGACAGCTGAGTGAAATGAAATGGAGGGGTAGATACACTGAAAACAGGGCTAGAACCTGACACTCGACATATTCGAGAGAAACAAGAAAGGTAAGGAAAAGAATGGAGGAATGACTAGAATGACGTGTGACGTTCTGTAAGCTTCAGGGAAATTGAAGGGGTCTGCACATAGTCTTGCATGCAAAATAGAGCAGGGCATGCCCACACTCTTAGCTGTGTAACATCGCTGCTGTGGCATTTTGCACATAATGTTATACACATATTTCCTTGGAGCAGTCACAGCAAAGGACTACATTCGATCAGTCTGAATCACCTCTGCAAAAACACTGCTGTGTCCTGTGTTGCCCTATATAGAAAACAGGGACATCTATTGCCAAAAAAGCCAGGAAAAATGTGACATATGAGAGTGGATTTAAAATGTTATATACTAATTTGTTTTTGCTTTACCAGTTAATCACGGATTTAATTACATTTAAAAGATTGCTCCCAACATGGAACTGCAGGAGTGTTAAAAAGGCTCAGACTCTGCACTTTGTTTCTAACTGTTTCATCAACAGTGCATGAGTGATCGTGATTTTTCAAAAGTTAATTATTTTGCTCCTATATGATATGCAAGTCACGCAAACATTCGTATCGTGGTTATCATGGGCAAATATATTTTCATCAGTTACCCTCTAGTTTTCATCCCTACTGTCAAGACAGCTTTATCATATTAACAAAGCTGACTGTTCACTTTGAATGGGTAAAATTATTAGGGTTAACGATTATTTACTATCCATATATCTGCCAATTATTTTCTTGATTAATAAACTGGTCTATTAAATGTAAAAAAAAAAATTCAAAATAAATCGCCGACTCTCGCAAACCGAAATATATTCAGTTTATTATTAGATAAGACAAAGGAAAGCAGCATATCCTCACAATTAAGAAGCTATAACTAGTAGATGTTTGGTATTTTTGCTTGAAAAATGATGATTAATCAATTATGAATTAATTAATTAATTATCAATCCAAACTCTAAGTCTGGCTTAGTCAATGTAGGCCATCTGTATTTAGGTTAGTCAGAGACTCTTATGATCGATTGCTTGTTGGAAAAGGAGATATTTGGTCTCCAGGCAAGACAGCATTTCTGCAGCATTCTTCCCATGATACATTCAGGCCAACGGAGGTGTAACCTGGAGCCTTATGCTGCTGGCACGCAAAGTTACACCTATTCACATTAACAAGTTCACTGCACCAGAGACAGAACTGGTTATTTAAATCAACTGCCCATATATCAACCATGATTCAGTGACAAGCCACAACTGATCCAATCTGGGTGTTTCCTAACTAGGTAATTCTGAAGATAAGGAAACTATTGAGAGTTTTATCATCATCTCTTACACAAATCCTCAGGGTGTGGTGTGGAATTTAATTTGAAGTAAGCTTTTCAGTCTAAAGATTGGTGTTGTATTGGATTACATTGTTGGATTACACATGTTGTAAAGTGCTCCAGTTGGTTTGAACAAAATAACAGGGACAACTTACAGTAATAATTATTATATTAATATGACTGATGTTTTTGTCCAAAGCAACTTACAGTACGTGCATTGAAAAAATATTGGAATAAGAGCTGTCATCAAAAATTGTAAGTGCATCCTTGTCAAACAAAAAACGTGTTTAGTGCTACAGCAAAGGTGTTTGGAGAAATTATACACAGGTGTCTAAAGTTTCTATCCGTTAATTCTACCACCGTGAGGCCAGGAGAGAAAAGAGCCTTGACCAAAATAACAGACCATAAGGTCCTTATAGTGACCGAGGGGCCAGTCGTCCTGAGGCAGTGGAGCGCAATGGTTGCATCCGAGTGCAGCATTTCACTGTGGCTGACAGGTTTAAAGGAGCGGTTCCCTCACTCCCGCCTGGGTGAGCACCAGAGTCTTGAACCGCAATGTGACCTGCGACAGGGAGCCGATGTATTGAACTGACGAGTGGAGTGGTGTGGGAAAAGTTAGGGAGGTTAAACGCCAGGCAGACAGCAGCATTCTTTATTAGCTGCAGAGGTCTGGTGGCAGACAGAGGGGCTTCAGCAGAGTTGCGGTAATCCAGCCACCTAAATGAGCACCTGAGCCACCTCTCTGGCGAGGGAGAGGCAAATCCTCCCGATATCACACAGGAGGAAGCTACAGGAGCTGCTCAAACTATGGGCCTAAAAAATGACATTACAGTTAAAACCTCTCTGACACAGTCTCATCTGAACACCTTAAGCTTCAGAAATTCAGCTTTAATTGGACTATCTTAGTGTTGTACACTGGTGGAAGAGGTATTCAAATCATTTACATTAGTAAAGGTAGCAATGCAGAATTTAAGTATGTAGCAAAATATTCTAAAATTGTACATAATGGTCACTGTTTTATATTATTATATTACTGTAACATGTTAGCAATACTTTAATGTTGTCCAATGCAGGGAATAAATGAACTTCTTTTTGAAATACTTGGTAGTTTAATGTATTGGAGTAAAAGTATAAAATAACTTACAGTACAATTGAGATACAAGTACAAGCCACTACTACCACTGATGTCCCACTGTTGATGTGTACTCCTGTGTTTCACAGTCACTCCTTCACAGTCAGCTAATATCTGAACTGGCGAAAACTGGTACACTTATCAGTTCAAGATAAGAAACTCCAAATCTTTGTTTATCTTTATTCATAATGATCAGCAACAAACAAACACTGTCTGAGGCGCAACCCTGCACTGACGAAGGAGCGAAAACATCTTTTCATTCTGTAAGTTATCATGATGAAGTTAGTAATGCTCAGGTGGGTTAACTTTGGTAACAGTTCATACGGGCCATTCATCAGCTTATCAATCGATCGATTAATGATCATCCAGGTCGATCAGATCGATACCAAACAAAGTAACAGAAAGCTAACAGTGAAATGACGTGCGGCTAACCAGCTAGTTAGCCAAAGAGCTCGGACTGAGTTCACATTTACGTTACTTACGCATCGATAGTCTTCTGAATTTGTGTTAAAATATAGGCAGCGTGAATCGTTACTCGTTGACTTTGGACTCTGACCGTCCATTTCGAGTCACAATAAGTTCCAAACAAATGTTTCGCTTCAGTTTGTTTATGTTGTTGCTGTAGCTGTTCTCGCACTTCCGGTTTCTACGGAGCGCGCAAAGGGACAAAAAGTTCCCGTTCAGAGTGAAGCACCGTCGAAGCTCCAGAGGTTTCTTTGGACTTTATTAACTTAAAACGCGTTGTAACGTACCTTTTTTTACGTTATAAGTTCCAGTTTATCTTTGTTGTGCTTTACTTTATCAAAATAACACCCATCCCATAGTTTGTAGGGTGTTTTAGGTGGTTGCAACATATCAGTCATCAGTCAGTGGTGTATTGCAACTAAATACATTTACTCAAGTACTGTGCATTTTTGTGGTACTTGAACTTTACTTGTATATTTCCATATGCCATTTCCATTTTATATTACTGTATTCGTACATACTACACATCAGAGTTGTGTATTGTACTTTTTCCTCCGATACATTTATCTGATAGTTATTAATTTCTTTATGTTTAAGTCTAAGATCGTTAATTGTCATGTGCACAACAGTTATGTGATTGTTGTGAGCAGTCATTGGCAATGACAATCTTAAATCTCTGGCTCCCTCAAAAATATCTCAAACAATATATATAAAGAAGAGGACCACACAAGTAAAAAAATTATTTAATAGTGCAGGTGTTAAAATACAGGAATAAAATAGAATATATATAAAATAAAATATAATATAAAATAGAATACTATGGTAAGAACTGGTAAGGATAGGTATGTAGACAGACAGCTTGTGAACCCATAGTAAAATAAAGATATTGTGTATACTGTGCAGGTATATTGCTATTACATTTTTACATACAAAACATATGTAGAGTCTTTAAAATATGATGCACTGCCCATCAGTATATAAGGTTGTTGAACTAGCTTTACTTCCATATAATAGTAAACGCTTCTAACACACATCAGTTTCGCTCCTGATACTCTAAAACATTTTGTTTTCTGAACATAATTACTTACTATCCTTGGTATCCTACACCAGCAGTATTTTGAGATCGACTCTATACATGGGATAGTAAAAGCACTTTAGTCATAGCTTTTGGTGTTTACCTTAAGATAGACAGGTTATCTCAGTGGATACTTTCAGAAACCAGCCACCTTGTTTACAGTGAAATGCAGCAAGGCATGTCACCTTTGTCCTAAATGTTGACAGCTGCAGCTGCATTTCCTGTTAACAGTCTGAATTACAGAAAATAACTAATTTTCCATGTGTGTCTCTTTAAACGTTCTAGGAGTATTGCTCTCTTTGTAAAGGATTTCCAGAGTCAGTAAGTTTTATATTTCTCAGACAGGAAAGAAACTATTAAAATGAATTAAGCAATATTGTTAAATTATTGGTGATTTAAAGTATTGACCTAAAAGTGTCAAAATTGTTCACAGTATGGATCCTATATTTTTGACATATAGCAATTATTTGAAGGAATCTTACATTATAGAATATACAATACAGTTGTTCTCCAAATATTGGTATTTTGGAGTACAGGTATATAAAATAAGGCTACATCTAACATCAACTATTAGCTATAGTGTTATGTGTCCACTATGCCATGCCCTTTGAGATCCATTAAAGTGACTTTCTGTTGCCTCTGCTATTGTCTTTCTACTGAAAAGAGGCAAATTCACATCGTGAATAAGAACCTTTCACATGTGCAGAGAGAGACGGGGGTGACAAGTGGGTGTGTTGCCTCCTATTGACCTATTGTGACACTGAAACTCCTGCTGCACCCATTTCCCTCGGTGGCCTTTGAGGCTGCCACTGTCAGTTACTCAAACAACAATGAAAAAGGGAAATCTGTTATATCTTTTTTCCTACTAGCAAGGTATCACTTAAAACAACACACGCCTGTGTGTGTGCACACAAACACGCATATACTGCATATATCTTTCTTCAGATGTATATACATGTAAAAATAAAAAGCAAACATTACTGATTCCATACTGATTCCATATTCTGATTGCATGCTTGTAATTGTCATATATGTATCCCCAGAGATTTAATGTGTTAAGCTGATTAAAATCAAACACTGTTTTATTCTACGATGCAGCTGCTGCACTATAGGCTAGAAAAAGAGCAAAAAATGGCTTTGGGTGCATTGGAAATGGCCTTCTACCGGTTGCATTTTTGAACAAACCATCCCTATTCCTCAGGCTCTTGAGTTTCTGATTTAAGTTCAAGGTGTTGTCACTTGAAGCTTAACTGACAGGCAACATTCCTCAACCTGCAGGTCATTTAGAAATCCACCGCTCCCTTTTAACACATTTAACATCGCTGGTGGCTGAGGGGAACCGTGATATACCTCTGAAAATTATGGTGTTTCTAACAAATCAGATTTGTGTTTCACCTTAGTAGGTGACAGTGTCATAAGCTGTCGTTTTCATTCAACACGGTTTAGTTCAAACACAAAGGTTTAAAAAAAATCGAATTATCAGATTACTAAAACAAAATGTCTGGATGTTTCAGGTGCAGTAATTAAACATTATTATAACTACAATAGAATTCTTGAACAGCATCCACGTCAGCAACAGTTGAGACTGACTGTCAGTGATTATATGCTGTCTATGAATGGAAATCATTGCAAAAATAATTCTCACTTTCGTTTAATACATATTCTCTAAGCTAACACCTGAAAATTCTCCCAAGACAATATGTAAAAAATATTGTTCCTGTTCTGCTGGTTGAGTTTATACTGGATGCCATTCAAATTTCTGAATTGCAGCACACATTTACAGTTAAAGTCAAACAAAAAGACAACTGAGTCTGATTATCAGGCTTTGTTGGTCCTGAATAAATAATATTTTATTTCTAACTGTATTTTTATAGTAAAATGCCAAATACTTGAGCGTGAAGAAAGATATACATACTTTAGAAATTTGTTTTATACCACACAAGATGTATAAAACCATAGGCCAAAGTCAGTTTTGTGCTGTCTGTTAAAGCTAGATTTTTAACATGACTGCATTCATGAAAAAGTAAGTCATACCAAATGAAGTATGTTTGTATAAAAGTTTATTTTAGAAACAAATATCAGTACAAAAAGGTGCAGGAGGTAATACAAAAGCATTTGCTTATTTTGACAGATGGACATCTCCTATAATACCATGATAATAGCAAACAAATGAGAATAACAACAAAGCATCTTGTGGAAAACCCTCATTATTCTCTATGCATTTGAATTATCAGCTTCATTGACTATGTAGGACATTAGGAGATCACAGGCTGATACAGTAAGCATCTGCCTCCTTCCATGCAATTTAAAGACACAGACACATCAGATTTGAAGGAGCACTGGTCACACAGACAGATACATCTGGACACACTGACATCATCAGTATCACAGAGAGGAAGCTGAATCTTTTGTCAGTATCCCCCTAAGAGGGGCGGTCCAGACGACAGGTCCTGTAGTTCATGCAGTCTACTTCTTCTCCAACTTTGAAATAACTGTGGCACTCAAATCATACAGTGTGAGGAAATAAATAATACATTAAATAAAGGTATAAATATGTTTCATCTGTGTATCACAGGAATGCAGGATGTGTACAACACTTTGGAGTGCAAAACATAGGAGTCTGGTGTTTAAGTACACAACTGCTTTGCTCAGGATCAACACATCTACAGTCAATACCATAGAGTAGACTAACACCATGTGGGCCTATAGAGAGGAATAAGCTGTCCCCTTGTTCTCTACCATTCAAATGTTTACATAAATGTCATCAGTAGAAACAGCAGCAGCATTTAAAGGCCCGATGAGAGAAGTCAGTTCAGGCAGTCTAATAACAAAAAAAAAAATTAAAAAATATGGGCTTTCAGTTTCTGTGGGCTCCCAGTTTACTGGCCCCATCCTCCGATCCCCAGCTCCTTCTTGTAGCGCTTGGTGAGGGAGTTGGCCTGCAGCGTGAGCTTGGACAGCACGCCCTGCAGCCCGGTCAGGTGGTACTGGAACTGCTTCTCCAAGTCCTCCTCCTCCTCGTCCTCGTCCTCTTCCTCCGATGACGACAAGGAGGACGAGGATGAGGAGGATGATGCGGAGGAGGAGGTGGACGCGGACGAGTTCTTGCGGCTGATCTTCATGCTCTCCTTGCGCCTCTCGTCGGCCTCGGCGCACCTGACCCCCCACTCGATGTTCGTGCGGATGGACTTGAGCAGCTGGTAGTAGCTGTACATGTCCCCCTCGTCCTCGTCCGACTTCAGGGAGCTCATCTCCCTGTCCTCGTCCAGCGGGACGTCCCGCAGCAGGCTGGGCACCATGACGGTCTGGTCCATGTTGTTGACGGCGCCGATGAAGCGGTTCATGGCGTTGAAGAGGGAGTTCTTCTGGTTGGTGGTTTCCGTGAGCTGCATCATCATTTTGAGAGGTTTTTTTTTCTTCTTGTTGTTGATGATGAGCAGAAATGAAAAAGGGAGCTCCGAGTTTCTCGCCTCCTCTGATCGGCTTAAAGAAGCGTCTGTTTCTCTGTCCTGTAAATCAGGAAGGCTGCGCTCCTGGTTTTTTTTTTGGGGTTTTTTTTCTCCCCCCTTGTTGAGCCTTAGTGCCCTGCTTGTAGTTTCTAGTTTGTGGGAGGACGGGGATCGCGTTTATATACCGGACAGACGCAGGTGGTTTCGTGCTGTGAAGGCGGTCCCACAACCCGTTTGTCAAGTTCCTTCCGCGGCAGATGTAACCGGAGCCGAGTGACCTGGAGTAACACCCAGCAGAGATGTTCAGATGTTTTCTAGAAAGAGGAGCGGCTCCAAGCTGACAGTTGATGGTGTCCTGTAACAGGGCTGCATGTGGGTTGTTTACTCAATCCAGCTGTCAGCTCACTTGTCATCCATGTCCAGTAACAAAGTTCACTCACCGTGCGTACCGGGCTGCTCTGTCTTCCGGTGAAAGAGGGGACAGATATTACATCACCGCATCCCGCATTCTGTTCCGATGAGCCAGCGGGAGGCAGGACGAGGCCCGGCCCAGAGGACCGGGGCAGGGCGGGGGGGGGGGTCATGAATATTCATCGCCCGGGCCATCAGCCCACTGCTCCGGTTTGCGGTGAATCCAATCTGATGGCCCTATTTCTTTCCTCGGAGGCGGGACGAGCCGGTGCTGGACCAATGACGGGGAGACGGGGACTCAGACGCGGAGGCAACACGTTGTGGAGAACTCAAACGTTTGAATAATTGGGGATTTAGATCATAGAGTGATTCAGTGTGTCACTCCCAGTGGGAAAATTAGGATTTAAGAAGTATAAAAAAAAAAACGATATATGAATGCCAAAACGTTTCTTCATCATAAGGGAAAAATACAGAAATGTAGTGTTTGATCACAGGTGGGTATAGTAAGGGCCCCTCCAAAGGGTCAAAAGACAAATCTGAGGGGTCATGAGGCGATTAATGGAATAGGAAATAAGGAAAAAAAAAACTTATGCAACATAAAAGCAGGTTATTCATTTTTCAAATGGTTC
This sequence comes from Lateolabrax maculatus, assembly GCA_031216445.1. NCBI lineage: Eukaryota > Metazoa > Chordata > Actinopteri > Acropomatiformes > Lateolabracidae > Lateolabrax > Lateolabrax maculatus. The sequence continues at coordinate 8,110,872 of CM062208.1, read as the reverse complement.
TGTAATCTTTGCTTTTAAGCTATAGGACAACTGAAACCATCTGAGAAGTTTCTAGAGGAGATGTGTCCAACAGATTTAGTGGAACTGATAACAACTGAAACATGACAACAGGTCTTATGTAGTCGCTGCTTCTTATGTAAGATGTCATAAGCCAGACAGATCGGGAATCACTTGTTTAAATTTAAACAATGTATTGTATTTCATAAGATTGTCATATGTTTTGATGTAAAATCCCACTCTGAGAAGCTTTCAGCTGTCAAATCGAGTAAAAGTATGACATTTCCCTATGAAATGTAGTGGAGTTGTAGTATAAACACCATAACATTGAAATACTTAAATAATGTACAAGTACCTCAAAGCTGTACTTGAGTATAGTAGCTGAATGTACCACATTACTTTCTACCACTGGTCACCCCTAAAAATGTGTTTTGTCTTATATATCGTTTTGACTAATTGTCCCCTGTTTAGTACATTTCCTACATACCAGGAAATGTACTGATACTCAACACATGTAAGAGTAACTATGGAAAACAATAATCTACATTAGTAGTGACATGTATTTGGTTCCACATCAATTACCATTCCCAAATATATATATATATATATATTCTTGTTGCGATAGTCCAATTATAACACAATTCCAGTGACGAAATGGGGAATGAAAATGTCATGAAAGTACAAGTTCACATCCACACTAGCAGTCCCTACAGAAATATTTCAGGCCTGTTTATTCCCCCCCCCCCCCCCCCCCCCAAAAAAAAAAATATTCAGATTACATTTAAAACCAAACTGTTGCACCAGCCAGTTGTCAGCAGTGATGGGGTGGACAGCTGATTTCCCCCCAATCTCCTAACTATAACTGCTGGTAAACACGGGGACTCCCACACTGCCCCTGCAACCGAAAATAACCCACCATTAGTACTGCATACTGTACATGCACTGGTGGAAGTGCTCAGTCTGAAACATGAGCTTTGGTAAACACTTCTGGTCAGACTGAAACTATAGAAACATGTTTTTCTCTGTGTGGCATCAACAAAAAGAAATCCACCCGTCTGGTGTTAAATACAAATATGTCTGACTGATTCATTCTGAAGTAAGTTTACGTTGCTAGGTTGGATTAAGGGATAGGCTCTTAGGAATGATATAAATGATATAAAGGAGGGAGGGAAATGTAGGCTGGCATGGAAAGGAAGTCTGATTGATACCCACGATGAGAGATCTACGAGCACAGTTTGTTCTCGAATGAATCAGTGTTAAAGAATTGTTGCTCAGCAAGAATGTGAAACATGGAGAACCTGTCGGGTGAGTTTTACTCTCGTCCCTCTGTCCTATCCGACTTCCGTCTCCTCTTGGTACATCTCTGCTCTCTTTTTGTTTTTTGTGCTGGTACCATGACTCCCTGTACCAAAGCCCAAAGCCCCAAAGTATTCATCTAATTTACTTAAGTAAAAGTAGCATTTCTTCGCTATAATAATACTGCATTAAGATTAAAATCACGACAGTATTATCAGCAAAATATGGTTAAAGAATCAAATGTTAAGCATTCACTGCGCAGGCAGAATGACCCTGTCGGTGTTTTATTATGATACATTATATTATTGGATTATTACAATTAATTCATCAACAAAGCATTTTAATGTTGTAGCCAGTCGTGGTGGAGCTACAATGTAAAAATTTTACTTAAGTAAAAGTATAGAAACATTACTAGCAAAATCCACTTAAAGTATCAAAGTACTTTAAATGCAGCAGAATGGTGCTGGTCCATCTTACATTTATTATATAAGATGTTATTGGATTATTATTACTGACCTGTAAACATGTAAGCAACTAGTACTATAGTTACTATTTGTATGCTGTTGTTTAGTTTAATCATAGCAATTCATCGTGTTACAAAGGTTTGGGATCTAAATCTTACTCTGCAAAGTAACTAGTAAGTACAGCTGCCAAATAAATGTAGGAACAATATTTTACTCTGAAATGTTGTGGAGTAAAAGTATAAAACAGTGAAAAGTGGAAAAACTAAAGTAAAGTACAAGTGCCTCAGAGTTTTACTTAAATACAGTAGTTGAATAAATGTAATTATGTACTACTGTCCATCGAAGCCACTCTACCCTCATCCGCTCAATCTGCCTGGGAAGCAAAGTTACACAAACACAATCCAGTTAGAAAAAAAAAAGCAGGTCAGCAGAGCAAATGTGCACTGCTGCTGAGCTGAGATCAGATAGCGCAGGAGCAGGTTTTGCTTTCTCAACAGGGCTGTCAATCAAGGCCCCACCTCACTGACTTCCCCTATTCTCCCGCGAAAGGCCTTTGCACTTGTCAGAGGACGCACTGTGCCTGAATGCAACAATGAAACCTGGATCAGTTCGGAAGGGTTTTCCGATTGTGTGTCATGTCAGAAGCTGAGCATCCACCGATTACGGCGGGTGTCATCATCATCCCACAAGGCTTCAAGGCAAGAGAGAGAGGAGGAAGCGGAGGAGGAGGTGCAGGCGAGGCGAGGGATGGAGGGATGGGGTGCTGCACTACAGGCCTGGAAACAGGCAGCTTGAGTGGGAACTCTAGTACTTGTCATCACAAGTGCATGTTGCTGAAAAGTGTGAGGCAAGGGTGTCTCAGTTCAGCGGGGAAGCTGGAGGTGAAGCAGCAACGGCAGAACAACAGCAGCGACAACAACTCACATCACAAACAGATGGGTGGAGCGGGATGGGCCGGCTATATTACCTTATAAGGTAGTAAATGAGGAATCACTGTGGAAGATAAGAGAGAAAGCTTAAGTGCTCCCTTTACAAGCTTTAGAAGATGGAATTAATAAAAGAAATACCACATTAAAGCAGTGAAATAATTTCTGTTATAGATTTAATATTATTTTTAATCTGATCAAATTGCCATTTGAAAACAAATTTCTTTTATACTGAGCCACATGAGCCACTTAATGTTAGGACTTGAGGCTGGTAATCGTCACTGAAACAAATTATTCTTCTGATGATGAGCAGCACTCATTGTAGCATCAGCATGGTTATGTGTTACACTAAAATGTCTCCACAAGTCCCCGTCTCTACAAGTTCTGGACATAATGCAATGAATTTAAGTTAAAAAGGAAACAGATTATTGGTTCCTCTCATCTCCTGGCAGTTTTTTTCTGTAAGTATGGGAGAATTTAACAACTTGGTGAGCAATTTATGGGTATTGGAGTTTTTCCAATTCAGCAGACTGAGTTAGACACATTGAGTGGATATCTTCCAAAGTTACAGTCCTTTAAGTACAAAATTCATTATTTTTGTCACTATCCTTCCACTGCAGCTCAACAGTGAGACACTGTGTGGAAACACTAAGAGAAAATGTTACTAAACATATGAGAGCCTGACCATTGTTTTAAGACAGACTTGAAAAACTTATCCTATCCTTTAAGGCCAACAAAAGAATTCACTATTTCCCCACATGTTAAGTTGTGTCTGTTTCAGCTGAAAGCACTTAATATGTAGTTTGGTGAAATATAAAGATGTGAAAGCTTGATTGAATATTGGTTTTGGTGAGTCTGAGCCATGTTGAACCCCAAGTTAAGTCAGGGATAAAGATTTACTCTTTGGAAGCTGTAATGTTTTATTTATTTAAATTGTAATGTTATATTGTTTGTTTTAAAAGACACTAGCCTTCGTTAGTTTGCTCAAAATGGCATTTTACATTGCATCCCATTCCTAAACTCTGTTGAGTAAACACAACTGTTCAATAGGCCTTTTGCAGCAGACATGTTGACATGTCATGAGCGATGGCTCTGTTCTCTCTGACAGAGTGACGGTGAGCCATCATGCACAAAACCAAGATCCTGAAACTGAAGCTGCTAAATGGAATTCAGCCACCATCAGTTTTATAATTTGCACCTCTTATTTTCATACTGTGACATGACGACATGTCGTGAAAAAAACCTGTTAGGTGACACTGACTTGGGTTTACTTAAAGGGGAAATCTGTTTACAGGTCTTCTGTATCACCACTGCATATGTGAACAAAGTTGTATAAAGCCTTTTGTGGCCCCAGATGGGGGCTGGTGGTGGCCGGGTTGCACTGTGGGTAATGTAGGTGCCAGATTTTGAAAAGAAAGAAGAATGTCTGGAATAAAAAGAAGATATCTGTGGTTCTGCTACAACAGTGCTTACCCTCTTCTTTTGTTCAAACTCTCTATTGTGAGTGTCTGACAGTGTTATGGAAGTGTGATACTAACAGCTGAAACTTTTCATTTTAAGTAACAAAAACCTGTAAAATAATATTCACGTTTACTTTTTTAAAGGGGAATTGGATTCCTAGATATTTTAAGTGCGTCACAATGTCAAATTGTACAATCAGACTTGTGTAGGAAAAGGCTTTGAAACAGCATGTTGACCTTTATGTTGGTAAATAAAATTTAGAGAAAATGCAATATAATCTATATAAAACATGACAAAACATATTTTTTTTTTTGAAAAGTGCCACACTATTTCTCTACTCTTGGTCATGTTCCTGTTTAAAAACTGTTGTTGAAGAGTCTTTCTATACAGGCTTTCTCTCTCAAAAACACCACTTAACACTTTGCATTTTAATTAAAATAAATGTAGTGATTGCAACCAGCCTTCTTCATAATTAGACTGGCTGCTCTTGAACGTGTCCGTGCGCTCTCGAGTCCGGGCCTGAGTGTGTGTGTGTGTGTGTCTGTGTGAGTAATAGCGCTTCCCCGGTGGATGCCTCCCTGCAGCCTATAACCCATTAAGCGTATACGGGAGGCGGAGGCGAGGTGGGGGGGATGGGGGGGGGGAGGAGGAGGAGAGGGGGGGAGGCAGCGCGCGGGAGCCAGCGGCCCGCACGCTCCATTAACGGGACCCACTGCCGCGCCGCTCTGCCGGTAATTTGCGTAACGAGATTGGAGCGAGGCCTGTCGGCGCGATCTCCCCGAGTTACAGCCTCCATCACCCGCCGTCACACCGCCCTGTCCCCGCGGCGCTGAGCCGCCGGAGCCGCCGTGTGTGTGCCGCTTTCATCCCCCACACGCGCGGCTTCACCCATCCATCCCTCTCTCTCTCTGTCTCTCTCTCTGTCTCTCTCTCTCTCTCTCTGTCTCTCTCTCTCTCTGTCTCTCTCTCTCTCTCCCTCCACAGCTCCGTTTTCCGCCGGTACCTCAGCGCCACCACGTGGCCGAGGATGGTACACTGGTGATGTCATGAAAGCTGAGTGGAAAAAAAAAAAATCAAAGTCAAAGTTTTAGAAAAATTTTAATCAAGTTTTTTTTTTTCTTCTAATTTGCAGATATTATATTGAAAAAACGAAGTGATGCAACAAAAAAAATTGTAAAAAAAAAAAAAAAAATCCAAATAATCCCAGAAAATACATAAAAAACAGGCCTATATGTGACAGCGTGAGGTTGGATGTGAGGCAGATGTTGAAGGAGCAGGAGTCAAAGCGTTTCATGTGTTGCTTCTAAGGCAAAGTCAATGTTTTCCCAAACAGAGACGGAATTTTGTTTTGGCCTGGACATGTGTCACATTCTTGGTGTTTTATTTCGGTAAAGCAAAACTTGGGTTCTGTGTGTTCATTCGGGCTGCGATGTTGCATAAAGTGTTCCTTTGTCTTCACCTCTTTGTTGGCAGAACTGACACTGTTTTCTCTGTGTCTTTGTCTCAATAGCAGGTTGTGGTCACGCAGTCTGTTATTATAGTGTCAGTCTGTCTTTCTTGGTTTTAGGTTGCTCACAGATAATCTGCCACAACATCTATTGCACGTCTGACCACCTTGGAATGAGGGAAATTCTCTCCATCACTTAATCAAAAAATTGTAAATTTGCCTAAATGAGCCCAACATCCATTGTTGATGTTTCTGATGACTTTGAGACTGTCCTTACAAGTGTGTGAATAGTTTAAAGCGGATGTAAAATCAGTTTCTCATAGTCTGGATTTGTCAGGGACCCTACACTACTAACACAGAGTTCACTCATTTATAATAACACAGGTTTAATTGTGTGTTTGTAACCAGTTTGGTAAAGGTATGTAGATTATTTTATGAGACCCAAAGTCTTTCTTCTAAACCTAAACCAGATAACTTTTGTTTTAACAGGTAATATTCATGTTTTTATTTTTGCTGCCCCCACTAAAAATATATTTGGTCCTGATTGTGTGGCAAGAGCCCGAATGATCATTTTATGATTTTTTATGTTTTTTCATATTATAAAATAGCTTATAAATCAATAAAATACATTGTTCATATTATAACCTGACTAATTCATCGACCCTTTGTGGTAAAGTCTCCTAATTGATAGAGGTTTCAACTTCAGAAGAAGTCTTGTGGAAACATTTGAAGTGACCAACATCCATCACTCACATACAGCTTTGCCAAATACATGTAATAAAACATCTGTTTGAGTCTATTTTAAATGTACTTAACTGTCTCTATCACAGCAAAATAAAGAAAGGCTACACACAATTGTTATTCTGTATATTTATTGATAATAAGACCACTGATGGTGACTTAGTCAATAGTAGACAGCAGGGTGCAATTCTTTTTGAGTGTCTGGTGACCCCATGTGTAAGCGGGATGGTATTACAAGTTAGTATTTACAGGACAATATCAGTTTGCGGGGGGAAAAATACATTTCAGTGTTGGAAAACATACATTCACTAAATAAATGTACAGCTTAAAAAGCATTAAGTTTGAAAAGCCACAACCAAATACTGACCAAAACTGAATACAACAGGAGCCACAAAATCTAGAAGCTGTCTCTCTCTCTCTCTCCCTCTCTCACACACACACTCACCTTTTTCATACAAGGAAAATACACATTCAAGGTTAAGGATACAGTCAAATAAAGAACAAAATCACTCACACACATACTGAAAGAGAGATAGAAAATCACTTGGTGAAACTGTAAACTAAATGGCAACCAAACCATAATAAATATACAGCTAAATTGAAACAGCTACATGTTGCACGTTACTCTTAACAAAAACATTGGCCACAATTATTATATCAGTGCGGGTTTCCTATAAACTATCAAACAAATACAGATTAACAGCACAAAGTGCAGAATCAAAACTGTGACACAACATTAATACTGATCAGCATATTATAATGAGAAACATTACATCATATAAATTACATTTCCAATAAATATCTACAGATGATGATGATGATGGCATGTTGATGCACTACATACAATACTGTAAATACGAGATGAACACGGTTGTTGGAGTCCTGTGTATCTGTAATGTCGACTTACCACACACAGCTGGCAATATATTCCACTAGGAGAATTGATTTGATATATAACAAAAGCCAAATCTTGACATTTTGGGATTTAGTCAGTTACTTTTACGTAAACAAGTACTGACACGTGACTGAAGTGTCAGTATGCTGCGAATAAAGTGCACGTTGGATCGTCGAGTAGCATCCAAAACTCTTTCCCCTTGCACACGCCTTTCCAACGTCAGAATTCGGGTGGCTGTGTCTGAGTATTTCTGTAACTTTCCAAAATCGACCACACTTCATGCACAGATTGGCCGTGTGTTAAAGTTGGCAGGATTTAAATTTCTCTCTCAATCTCTTTTCTACAGTCTTCACATAACTATTTTTGTCACTTTTCATCCGATAACCGGCTGCAACAAGACCGTCTGAAAGTCTGATATCCCTATTTCTATGATTCAGCGCATCTCACCACTCTCTAAGTTGACAGAAGACAAGTTTTTCACCTTGCCCTTAAGTGTGGCCGCTAAGAACAGCTATGCTTTTGCCTTTAGACATGTTCAGACGACACCTCATACAAGCTACGTTGTTTGAAGCATACAAACCTTAAACATGATTGAGTGTTAGAGGCTTAATGGACCGGTCTCAGCAGCATTCTAACTGCTAAATTTCAAGGCGAAAATAAATGAATTTCAATGAAATCTCTGTAATGAACAGATTTGCTGGCAGAGACCAGGTCAATCTGCACAAATTTTCATGTCGAGATCAATTATTCTGAACTTTGACGTGCAAATTTGGGCTGTTGACTAATAGCAAGTTATTTTGACAGTGCTGACCATGATGCATTAACAGAACCTGCCTTTAAGGGAACAGAGTGCCAACAGAGGGAGCTACTGGAGCACATTCGCCATGTTGCCTCATCCAATTTTATTTAACCTTACTTGTTTGCTTGAAAAATAATTGTCTTTCCCCCAAGAACGATTGAGTTACATTAATTGATTTTTAAGTGTAAGTAGAAGCTGTAAATTACGGCAAAGTGGACGGTTTTTAATTTAGTGGGGAAGTTTGACGGTAAAGCCTCCCATTTGGAATCCATGTATTTGTGTATTTATCCCAGACTAAAGCTTTAACTGATTCTGAATCACAATTTTAACATTACATGTAATTTACATCATAATTTGCTATTAAGTTAAATGATCAGATCAAAAAAACATTGTGCCGTGTCTACAGGTAAAAATATTCTCTAACAATTCTCCATTTTCTCTCCTTTGTCCTCTCCTTATTTTTCATATAAACTTAAAATACCTCAGTACACATAATCAGTTCACAAAATGTAACAACTATAGGAATATACAATGGTGAGCAATAGCAAAGTCAAATGCAAAACTAAACCTATCTAATAAAGTATTACTTTCAAGCTTTAGTGATGTCATTCTGTACAAAGGTATGCAGTGGTCTTCTGATGAGTCGGTGGAGCATGCTGCTACCAACTGAGAAGCCAAGTTTCAACTCAATCGCCTATCTGAGACCAACACCGCTGTCAACTCTGGTTTACCTGCTTGTTGTAGGCTGTACTGATCCGAGATATGTGCTAATGAGCAACTTCTACATCAAGCAGCAGTATGATGTGTGGTATATAACGCTCTGGTGCAACAGCAGTGAGTGAAGGAATGGTGCTTTACAATAAGATACATTAAGATATTACATTAAGATCACAGGCAGAGAGACGGAGGGATGTAAATTCCAATTCAGACATGTGATAGTGTTTTCGGGAATTTACTCGTCATGTGTCAAGGCTCTTTGTCTCTTCTTCTCTTCATCTCCCTAAAAAGACAAAGACAGAAGTTAATTGTGTATGAATCAAACCCTCAGTCATTGATTTTATGGCCACTTGGGGGCAGTGAAAAAAAAGCTGAAAAAACAAAATTATCATCACAACAATATCACAAAAGAAATGTTAGGAAACAATTGCCTATTTACACGTCCAGCAAACACAAATCAACATTTGCATTTATTTGGAGTTGTGTTTCTGGCCACCTGATGAATGAAAGTCCAATACTGACTTTGCTTTTAGCTTTATTTTGGTCTCCACCCACCAGTCCTGAGAAAAATATCTGGCCGTTTAGCTGCGTAGGTAGCGTAAAGTGGGTTTAACAGAGGTTTTTCAGCTGAAAAAAGCTGCTGCTGCAGCTGGACACGACACTTATGACAGCGGTGAGGCTGAAACAAACAGAGCCGTTGTGGGATGTAAAACGCTGTGCTGAAAGGTGCTTACACGCTCTGTAGAGCTGGGCCAAAAGGCAGAGTTGGTGATAATTACTGGGGGTGGGTTCACACCTGACAGGTTTTACACAAACGGTAATCTCCGGGTCTGAAAAGTGAAGCCAATGCAGAAGTGCACTACCTACTTGATTTATTACCTCAGTAAACATTTTCCTAATGAGGTTATGGTCTGAATAGCTAGTTTCAAGTCTTATTCAATACATCATGAGGTTCATTTTGTAAATTATTGTCCCATTTAGAGTAAAACAGACAATAAAGCAGGGCATGCTTTAAGGTGTGGCTGCCTTCTGATTGACAAGTCGCTACCACGGCAACCGCCAATCAGGATAAAGGCAGTGCTGCCCTCTCAGGCCACTTCTGGCTCCAAAAAAACAAGATGGCGATGGCCAAAATGCCAAACTTGAGGCTTCAAAACGGCAGTCCACACACGTGGCGGATGACGTCACGGTGTCAACATCCACTTCTTTCACACAGTCTATGGTTTTACACTATACTTGTAATTTTATTAGTTGTTATATATAATATTGACTACAGCAGATTTAACTCTAAATGTGTGTGGGTGCTTGTGAGTGTGCATCTTTACATATCTCTTACCTGCCACGTCACATCAGCTAGACCATTTCATACTGATTGGCTGTGATGATCCTGGACAGACAGCAGGCCAGCAACATACCAATCAGCTGAAAGATGGATGGGGGTAAAAAATATTTGCATTAATATTTAAGAACATTTAACATATACATACAAATCAAGACATAATTTCCTGTGAAACCTACTCATTTCTCCCTCTGGCATTTTTACATGTGTTTGTTTAGAAGAACAAGAGGAAGGATAAATGCCTGTACAGCAGACATTTTGACTTGAGGTAGTAGTAAAAACACAGGTGTTACTAATAACATTAACCATGGCTCCATTCTGTGTCCCAGTAAGCCATGACAGTGTGACAGTGAGCCAGCGTGCACAATACCAGGACCCAGAAACTGAAGCAGTGAAATATAATATAGCCATCATTCATTTTATTATCTGCACCTGTTATTTTCAAAATATCTTCCACAAAAACAATTTATTTTTTCTATAAAGCAATCCAGTAGATTTCCTGTCAATTTGACTGAAAATGATTCACTGACCCGCATAAAATTTACTTATTTCAACTCCTACCTGTGAGAAAGCAATCCCAAACGTCACTCCTGCAATAATGGCCATGTTGGTTTCCATGAAGGAAGTGACCAGCTCATAGCAGCCCTGAAACACAGGGGGCAGGTTAGTTCGCAGAGGGTACAGGGACGTGTTATATGTGCAAATTAGGGGCAAGATGGATATCTTGGAGAGTATCTGAGGCAGTTGTTAGTGTATGGAAGAGGGAGGTTTGAAATTGTCAGATGTAATTCATAAACTACATAAAGTATCTAGCAGCAGACAGGCAAGAAGTAAAAAGAAAACACAGTAACAAACTGACCTGGTGGTAGACTTTGTTTGGGGCTAGAGTTACATTGCGGAGGTCTTCTGGGTTGCAGTCAGAGGAGTTAAAGCAGCAGCTGGCAGGAATGCCGTTGGATGGGTAATACACACTGCCAAACCAACTGGTGTAGTTGTACACTCCACAGCAACGCAGCTGGAAATGCACAGAGAGAGCATTGAGAGCAGATGAAGATTAAAAGTTAAGGCTGGTGTTGATTTATCATTTTCTTATTGTCAACAGAACCCATGTGAAGACCAAAACAAATAATGTGTCAGTCTGTCTCTAAATAGTTTGCGACTTCCCTACCTTGTCTGTTGCACTCAGCCCCTGTTGGGTCTTACTGAAGACATGAGTTTAAAAAAAAGAGTGGCATATAATTTAAAATAGCTAGGAAATGTAGTTTTTACGCTTATCAAACATGAATAAATAGTGCATTTATTGGAGACTATTTTCAGCTGTGGTTTAACACATATTTGGTGAGCTACTGAGTATTTATGTTGTGCATGTGGGAATGAATCAAAATAAACTACAGTGCCCTTGTTTATTGTAATAAAGGAATATGTCACCCAGAACAACAGTGAAACTCACTGATGTTTTTTTAGACAACAATGGACCTCTATGGCACAGACGAGTAAGCTATAACAGGCTTTGGCTACACAGGCAATACTTGTTAGAAGCATAAATACATTTTTATTTTTGTTTTTTTGCCGTGGGATTGAATGACAATAGGAAAAATATAGATTTTTCTAGTATTATCCCTTAACAAATGCAACCCTTTAGCGTTCAGGGTTGTGCTGTGGTTTGCTGCGGATGCATTTATTAGCTGTTTTACCTTGATGATTTCACGTAACGAAGACTTACCTTGTGCTGCAAGTTATCAACAGCACGGCTCGCCTCATCCTCGGCGTTGTAGTTGAGAACTGCGTCAGTGTATGTCCTGTGAAAGGTTCCCTTTATCTGCAGCATGCAAACATACGCATATGATCACACGCGGCATTAGAGCGCTTTACACAGCTTTAATGTTAGACTGGAGAGAGTCGCTACATGGTGTGTTGCATGCTGACCTCATGACGAAACACAAATCCAGAGATCCCGGCCACTAACTCAGCGAGGAAGACCAGCGACAGGAACATGGCGTACTAAAGAGAGAGAGAGAAGAAGGAAGAGGGAGATTTGCATAGTTTGCATGAAAACCCTCTGCCTTGGATGTGTATTTTCTGCATAGGCTTGCACGCACACACACACAAACACACACACACAAACACACACACACACATTTATTCAAACACACTCACTTGACCACCATTAACCGAACAAAGTGCCCTGCAGCATCTATTGGATTTCTGATCCCTCTCCACAGGATAGAGGTCAACCATTATCCCCTTTATCATGTGACCTGAGGCTAATTATTCAGCATCCACAACACTCTTCCCTCTCCCCCTGCAACATTACACCCCACCCTTCCTCCTACGGCGTCTCACCAGCTTCAGCATCCATGGGCTTCCTCTGCAGGTGGCGAAGCATCCAAACAGGCCAAAAACGATGATGACGGTCCCGGTGCCAATGAGGACGTACGGGGCGTTGGTGGAGTTGTCGGCTATCAGAGAGATGTACGGGCCCAGCATCAACTTCCCCCATACTCCCACTGCCAGCAGGATGGCTCCTGTTATCTAAAGGGCGGGGGTTGGATGGATGGATGTGGATGCAACAGAGAGAGAGCACAGGAAACAGAATGAAAGCAGGGAACAGGCCTTTATCTCTGCATTTCTGCGATATTACAAAAGCTGTGTCTAAGCAGCGTGGCGAAGGGGAGGAGGAGAAAGAGGATCAAGGTGGAACAAGAAAGGAGAGCAATTAGAGTAAGGAGGAGGAAACGAAAGACAGAAGACACAAATTTATCTGGAGTGCGGGATGGCAATCACCTGCTTTATGAATGTGCCTGCGCTCACACACACAGACAGAAAAAGAGAGAGAGAGAAAGAAAGGGGACATGTCACAGAAGCTCTTTGATCCGAGGCGAGAAGCTTCCTCCTGTTGCGCCTCTCTTAGCATTTCAAATGAAGGCTGCTGATAAAAGAGCGTGTTGTACGAGGCAGCTGAAGCGGCGTGTGTCTCAGCTGGGTATGTCTTGCTGGCGCAGGAAAGAGCGCGGGGTGTGGACCGGCTGCTGATGATCTGAGCGAGGGCCAACTCATCATACTACCCTCTGTCCTTCCAAGAAGAGGCTGCTCGCCGTCCTGCTGCCAGGCCCTCTTCTTAAAGAGGGGGCAGTCTGTACAAAATGTCTCTGTGCACCCTGAAACCTCGAAAACTCTCAGCAGACAATGAGGAAATATGGCTGAAACAGCAGTGGGGAGACTCCATCAGATTGGCTCTTTAAATAAATGTTCCCTCTTTGCAATTAGTCAACAATGTCCTAAGGCCTAATGTCCTGTTACGTAAAAATGATTGTGATTAAAAACACTTAAAAAATATTTCTTTGCATACACTTAGGCTGCCATGTTCCCTCTCTGACTATAGTGTAAACTAGTGCAGGTTAATGAATGTGTTAACAACATTACACTTTGCCCTGTTGGCAGGGTGTGCACATGATGATGGGGCAAAGGTTTTTCACCATGACAAGTCAGCAGTCTCTGGCCTGCCTGCCTGCTGTATTGTTCTGAATTTGTTTGCAGTTGAACCACTGGTAAAAGGAGTCCTTTAGACAAATACACAGGGAGAGTAGTTTGAGAATTTCTACTACAGTTACTGTGTAAAACGGTTGGACATGACCGTGTCTCATGCAAACATCCACACATGAATTTCCATATCAGCGCCATATCACACGAGGACAATGAGTTTAGGCTGCGGGTCAGATGATAAGAAGGGTTACAGTGAGATAAAACACACTGAATGGCAGCTGCTGAAAAAAGCACAAGCTAAAACATTTTTGATTAATTGTTTGGTCTGTGAATTGTCTGAAAACAGTAAAAAAAAAATGTCCATCACAATGTCCTAAAGCCCAACTTAAAACAATTCTAATTGTATTTTTTGTTCCACCAACAGTCTGAATATACTAATACTAAGAAATCCACTAAATATTAACACTTGACAAACTGTAACCACTACATTTTTGGAATTTGTGCTTAAAAAATGACATAAATGATTATTAATAATTAATAATTAAACTGATTATCATAATTCTTGTTGGTTTTCTTTCAATATTGCTATGTGTTTATCTCTTTGTATTTATGACTTAAACGTGCAGCTGTGGTTCCTGTAACATATGCAGAACCTGTAAAAAATGGGTATTACTGACGATGTGTTGGATGCAAGATGATAAATCCTGAGTGGCACAACATTTGATGGAGATGAATCACATAGAGGGGAACTGAGAGCCACTAAATTTTCAATTAAAAATGTTCCCAAGCGTTGCCTGGATAATGTTTGTAATCTCTTTATCTGGATCCTTATCCTGTTTTCCTCTGTACTACTGTAGCGGCTGTGTGCAAGGAAGACATATTCAATAGGCCTTTTGGTTTCACATGGGATGCAGTTTCGCAAAGTATTGATTTTCATGTTACATAAACATGCATCATCACATATTTGTCTTGTTTTTGTCTGGCAAGGAGTCCAAAACCCAAAAGGTATTCAGTTCACTATCATGTACGACAAAGAAAAGCATCAACTCATCACATTTGAGAGACTGGAATAGTAAATGTTAGGTATTTTTGCTCCCAAAATAACTCAATGGTCCATTATCAAAATAGTTGCTGATTAATATTATGACAATTGACTAATCGTTGCAGCTCTACTGTAAAGGATCCCTTCTTTTCAGCCGCTGTACGGCTAAAGTGAACGACGGCAGGGTGATCGATGATTTGATTCGTCAGCAATGACATGTAGCGTGCATGTACTGAACACCCAGAGCAGACTGTCATTTCAGAGAACTGTCCTCTAGATGACGATGTATGATCATCAGTAACAAAATGTCTGGCCCCTTAAGAGCTGCCGTCGCACACAAATAACTCATCTAGTCAATGCTAAAGTGGCAATTTTAGAGCCAACGGGGAAATCAAGTCCAAGGAGCAGGGGGAAGTCACCTAGACTCCATGTCTGTTGCTGAATCCCAAACAGCTTCAGAGCCGAGTAGCACCCCCTCTGCATGTTTTGTTTGAAATTCAATGCCAGGCCGGCCACCCTGGTTACAGCACAGAGTTTAAAACAGGTCAACCCCCCCCTTCCCTCCCCCCGGCCTAATAAAGAAACAGAAGGTGCGATGACAAAATATGCTGGCGAGGACACCACGCGGACTCCGCCACCTGCTCTGCATTTAACCGTCCCGTGTGCGCCCGTGTAAAGTATGGCGACATAGCTATTCACACTTAGGACACTATTCGCCGCGACAAGCTGGTGACAGTGAAACCGAGGCCTGACATTGAGGCGGCTCTCTCACTTCGAACTCTGTGCCAGTGAACGTCTCCCTGCTTCACCCCCGGGGGGTTGAACGGAGCCCCCTGATCTGTGAGACGCCGCTGCGCTTTAGACGTCTGAAACCTGACGCTGCAGATGTAAGGGAGCCCCATGAGACGGCCCAATCCTGACTAAATATAAAAAATCATATCCGTGACACCCGGCACATGTCTGCACTGCAGGAAGATTCACAGCACAGCTCTTTTTTTTTTTTTAAAGCCTTAGCACGAGGACATGACTGAAACCAGGACTTTCTTCTGCAATCTCAGGGGTTAGTTTAGGTTTTACCAAGTAAAGCAGCAGCGTTTAAGCTATTTTCACTTCCTCCTGTTCAGAGTGAATATGGGGAAAGCAGAGAAAAGCTCTCTTCAGGTCCTAATCACATTATGGACAGATAAATCTCTTTCATGTGTTCTTATTAGATAATCCTACACCGGCTATATCTGGCTGCTATCAGAAATCCAACAATGAGCGTACAACCCGCAATTATGGCCAAACATTATGGTCAAAACTGTACCAAAGTTCATCAAACTGCTTGTCAGTTAGTCACTCAGTGTTGTGCTAATATGTTGCTGCTTGCACGAATGTCAGATCGTATTTGAATATTCCCTGTTTGGAAACCAAACAGGGAATAAGAGAAACTCTTTCACTTCTCACCCCTCAAGTTAATCTCAAAGTGATTTATCCCAAAGTGAAAGCAGTCTCATTCAAATGCATTTTGTCTGAGACTTTGGGAGGGACCTGCTGGCTCAAATGAGGAGGACACTTACAACAGAGACTGTTAATCACAGTGAAAATATGGGCAGAATCTATTCTTCAAACGAGTGTTATTATATACCGCTTGCTTACCATTGTGAATACAGATTTTTATGAATTCAAACCAGAGCGAGGCTTTGCAGCTTAAGAACTTGGCAAAAATCCTCCAGAAGTATTGATTCAACTCTTTGGTATAATCAGAGGCTTTTCTGGCGCTGTACTTTGCATAATATTGCAGGGCGTGTCTAATGTTTCTGCTGCTCCATCACACAGTATGCAAACGCGGTGGAGAAAGGTGGGCCGAGCACACACCCAACCCCAGCTGGATACAGGTGCAGGGCAAAATCAGCATACAATGGAAAATTAGTGGCAGTCCACACACTGAAATTCGCAAGCTCCCAAAACATTTAGTCTTCATACAAATGATACAAAGGTGATTTCCTGTATATATATATATATATATATATATATATATAGCCTGCTTTTTGTTCACATGCATGTTTTCCTGTCAAAGACAAAGATTGCAGGTCGAAACAAACGTGCAAACGTGCAGAGGATTCCCTGCTTTGCCTTGGATTACACCAGCAAACTGGATATATTTGGGTTTTGGACTGCTAGACGGATGAAAGAAAAATACATCTGTAGACGTCATTTAGGCTTTAGAGAATTGGGATGGCCTCTGTTTTACTCTAAGACTGGCAACGTAAGATAATATAAAATAACTGTTATTGCAGCCCTACCTTCAATACAATGCTGTATTATACAACGCCACAACAAACTACAGCATAAAAAATAGCGAGAGCGAGAGACTGAACATGGAAAGTATTTATAACAGGTATTTACTGCAGTACTAATGTATTTTGGTTACATTCCATGATTCAAGTGTGTCTGTTTTTCTGTTTTAGGCCACTTTTAACCATTTCCTCTGGAGTCCCTGCAGGAATCAGAGGGTTTCCTGGGGTACGGCTGCTGTGTCCATGGAGGAGGGCGCAGGGCCCCTTTAAGGATCTATAGCAACGACTCCCAGACGCCCAGTGTGTGGTCACACAACGGGCCCCATCACACGGACGAGGCCCGGATCCTCGGTCTCATCACACCGGGAGTTAAATCTCTGCGGTGACGTTAACACCTAACAGACAACCACCACGGTGCTGCACACACACACACACACACACACACACACACACGCGCGATGTGCAGCTTTAAACACATGTTATGTAACGGAAGACGATGAAATGCATATTCTTAAACGCTGAGAGCGGATGGCGTTGGCGTGTATATGTAAAAATATAAATATATAACAGCATGATTCCGTCGATGATGCTGGCTCTGTCTGTCCACCCTTTCATCACGCACGACCAAAAAAAAAAAAAAAAAACACACACACACACACACACACAGACCGCGGTGGTTTATGATGGACTGCGATCATTTTCTGCAGCGTTATTCACAAAGACACACACAGAGAGAAAAAGATAAATAACAGGCTACGCACCCAGAAGACGAAGGAGTAGACGATGAGGAGGGTTTTGAGGCAGGTGATGACCGGTTTAGTCTCCATGGTGGAGCGAGCGTCGGACCGACTGAGAGAAAACGGAAAACAACGTCGCTCCCGTTGCAACCACGCGCTGATGCAGCCGCACCGCGTCACCGGAGCCACGCATCCCCCGCGCACACGGCGATCAGGGGGGTTTATTTTATTTTTAAATGATTAAAACACCTACCGGCTGCAATAACCCT
Source organism: Lateolabrax maculatus (assembly GCA_031216445.1). Lineage (NCBI taxonomy): Eukaryota > Metazoa > Chordata > Actinopteri > Acropomatiformes > Lateolabracidae > Lateolabrax > Lateolabrax maculatus. Next base: position 8,092,980 of record CM062208.1, on the reverse strand, counting down.
GTAACACTGACATATCCACTGTACCTGCAAATTATATATTTTATATATAGTTTAGACACATGCTGTTTTTTTTTTTTTTAAACATGTAGTTTGCATATCATCATCATCATCATCATCATCACTGTCAAGTATATATATTTATATATATATAGACATGTATACATGCATATACTGTCTATGAGCAGGGGCGGATTCAGGCTGTCTGAAGGGCAGGGGCCAGAAAATCAACAGGGCCACCAGCATGAAGAAAGTCAAGATGCCTGCTTAAGATAAAATTGTTTTAATTATGTATATTTATAATAGTTACAAACACTGAATGGTTCTGGCACTGAACTCCATCCAGTTTCAGTGTTTCCGAAGCACACTCGCTGGTAAATTGATCGTGTATTTTCTGACATTTTAATCCATAAGCGGACCTCTCATGAATCTAGTCAGTATTGGTATTTTATGCAGAAATCCTAAGTTAATGTTTATCATAAGAAAATAGCTAGTAAGATTGTAATTGCAGTAAGGAAACATAAGCAACATTTGGCCAGCTACCATAATCAGAAGCTCAGTTGGCCTACATGGATCCAAAAAGCAACAAGGTGTGTAAATGTCTCTACCATCCAAAACTTTACATAATGCAAACACCCCATACTTGACTCCCATACAGTTCAATGGGCTGGATGACACTATCAAATATTTTCAGACAGATTTTAATTGGAATTTAGGAATTATAAAATGTTACGTCTTAAACTGAGATTTAGGGTGAGCACAGAGAAACATTCTTCAGCAAACTCTGCACACACGACATCATTCTGCACAGTGAAGGTCAAACATCCAAATCAAGCAAAAGTTTAAAAAAATACATGTTTTTGAGCAGAGGGGGGATTTATATGATTATACTTACTATTAACTAATAATATTTTACATAATTTAGTAAAATGTATAGATGCAAATAACTGACAAAGGTTTGCTGATGGCATGTTAGAAATTGAGAAACTCAAGACCCCTTTATTAAGGACTTATATTAAGACTAGTCTTGGGTGGCTTATTTGCTTTAATTAATTTTGTTTGAGTTAAAAAGTACTGAATGAGATTGCATGTTTTATATGCAAACATTTCCATTAAAAGAATATCAATGTACCCACAAGACAAGCCTGACTCTTATTAAAAGAGGATGTGATTGATTTAAAAGATAAGATTAACTTCATTGATCCCACACAGGGAATTGAATTCATGCTGGCTCATGCATACGTACTGCAGCTACTTGTTATCAATATACAACGTCTCATCTGACCTGCAGAACTACTTGAATATTTTTTTGTTTCTTGGCTGAAGAAACCACCTGCAGTAAAATCCATTTTAGATTCATCAAATGACAAGCAGTCAACAGGGGTTACTAGTTTGAGCACCAGCACAAAGACGATTGCTCTGTACAATTTGTCCCACAATTTGAAAATAACAAGCAGGCATTTCAAACGTCAAATGCATGTAAATGCCCGTTTACCTTGAAATTGTGTTTTGAGTGCAACGGAAGAAACGAAAAAAACAATAAAGCAAGATAGGACATCTCACACAATCTTAACAATGAGATTCATATACACAATCTACACATTGCTCTTTAAAATTTCACGTTTTAATGTTTCTGCTGGAGATCTAAAGACATAGAAGCTGTAGGAGTTCAGTCGTTATGATACTTTTGCACACGTTACCATCAAATAGCATTGTTGTTAGCTGAAGGTCTCAAAATAAGATTTCTACACCTGACAATAAATAAAACATTCAGAGACCAATTTTATTCTTTCTTAACAAAATATATTACTTTCAGTGAGTTTCAAAAACCGTTGGGATTACATCCTCTGGACAGAATAATGCATATGAGAGTCCATTAGAAAGCTGCGACAGAGTGCAGCGAGACGGCATTCAGAGCGAGTCTCTAAATTACTCTAAAGCAACAATACTGAACATACTGTCAAGAATCAATTATTTTGCGAGTATCTTTATGTCATGTAGCTGACATCACTGGTTCAATAAATATTTCTATAGTTCCAACTCAGTGCCAATCTACTACTAGCTTTTTCTGAGCTTTTGACCCGTCACACAGTCTTCATAGTTTTCTCTCAGTTGCCGTGGAGATGGATCTGCTGACATGCAAGCTCAGTAGCTGTTACGTCATTCACAGCACTTTCAAGATTTCCTGTTCGAGTTAATTAATCTCACTCTTAGCGTGAACATCATCAGATCCGTCTCCATGACAGCTGGGCAAACTAAATCTGCTGATGAAGACAATGTGATACGGCTGATTTAATGTGAAATGTGACTTAACAAGGCAGTTTATTGTACAGGTATTGTGATGTGATTACCAAATATTACTGGGAACTTAGTGGGCACCTAGTGAACACAGCTGTTAGTGGTTTATCATTTGCCCTGAGCAGGATGCCGTAAACGCTTGAGGCGGCCTGAAATTGAATGTAAAACCAGCAGAAAATACAGGACAATGTATTCATCTTGTTGTTCAACTCACCGCCATGTCTCCACCTGAAGAAGACTGTCAATGATCTGAATACTGAGCAGTCTGATGAGTTACAGGTGGACGGACGGTCTACAATCTACTTGCGCTCCTTGAATGTGAAACATAACCTGACTCAGTTTAGGGTGATCAATTTAATAGATTTCACAAAATACAAGAACCATTAAGTAGGCAAGGTTTTAGGCGAGAATTAACAGCATCCTAAAGGTATCCTACTACATTTGTTTGTCTCAACAGAACAGAAAAAAACTAATATTAAAACCAAGACAAAAAAACACAAACACATAATGAGTCACATCACAACACAAACATTGTGGTTCTTCAAGTGAGTTCAGTCAGTAGTAAGCACATGGGCTCCTGAAGGAAATACATTAAAAGTGCTTGAACATACAATACAGTTCTTTAAGACAATGGGCCTCTTGCAATAACCACAAGTACTAACAGATTTGTTCTTAAGTGGCACGTACAAGTGATGCCAGTAAACATTTTCCACTGTTTTCTTGTATTTAAAATGTTCTCTTAGGTACGAATGAAATTGACAAGTGGTCCAGACCTGTCAAACTAATCGTGTACAGAAAGTTTAAATTGTAATGTCTTAATAGGAATGATTTGCAGGTGAATTATTTTACAGAAACCAACTAAAACATTATGCCAACTTTATGCAAAATTAATATTCACTACATCTCCGTCATCACGGCTTGCCAATTTACTGAGAGGTTTGACGTCGTCTTTTGCAGGTTTTATTGGCATATTTTGGCGCAGCAACCCAAACAATTCAGTATTTGTTTGGATAATGTTGCCTCAGGTCTTTATGCAGGTCACTGTCCTCTGTTGTGTCTAACAGTCTAACATGCCTTAATTCTTCTTTATTTCTGTCAAAATATGACGCTGCTCCGATGACACGTTGTTGGCAGCTGTATGAAGAGTTTTTAATTGTTACGGGTCTCCTGATACCACTACCTACACCGCTGAACTTATGTTTTCAGCTTGGCAGTGTGAAATTCTTCTTTATACTCTTTTGTAAAAAAAAATGTGAATGAATCTTACTGTTCTTTTTTTGAAGCTCCAGAACAGAGCTAAACAGGGACTCTTGTATAGCAATTTTAGGGGCGTTGATTATCCAAATGATCAAATCTCAGAAACACCCACCTACTTGTAAACAGGTGGCATTCACCAAATTCAGCAAGCAATTACGACAAGTTTGTCGAGTTCGGTGAATCCGACATGGAGCACTTGTAAGAACAAGCTTCACAGAATATGTAAGTGGAGTTTAGGATAAGAATACATTGCAATATATTGCAAGAGGCCTAATATGTAAGTAAAAATGAGTGTGTTCCCTGGTCTACCTGTGTGTATTAGGCTACTTTTTACATTAAAAATTCCCTGTGTGAGAGAAAATCACCCATTCTTCCTCAGGTCACTTTAGTCAGTTAGCAGCTGGATGATTGATAGTCTCTACACAGACAATCGTGTTGAAGCAACAACGAGGGGAGAATATGTGAAAGGGCAGGAGTGAAACCACTAAAAGTTCTCATCATGCTCTCACAAAGGCACCAGTCTTCTGATGTGAACTTGAGCCCCCAGTATAATCTTTATCCCTGATGTGCTGCCTGGTTCACATACCAGTGTTCACTCAGCTCCATGAAATACACTCCCCGATTCCCTCCTCTGCAAGTGCTTTCATAATTTTCAAAGCTGCGAGTCCTCGTTTCAAGATTGTGGTCCCTCTGGGTGTAAACGGTACAGTTCTCTATACTGACCCGAACTCAGACATCCAGGCTTCGTATTTTTCCAGGTCGGCAGCAGAGACAGACTTGGAGATCTTCTTGAGTGTGAGGGTGAAGTCCTCCATGGTCACAGGCATCTGCAGCTCGTCTTTGGGCAGAGCTCGGATCTCCTCTGGGCTCAGGCCTTGGATTCGACGACGCATTGCCATCATGGATGCATCCCTGATGTATACACAGAGAGGGGTAGGGGTGTACAAACACGTACATTACACTTCTTTTTTTAGATATGTGCACACTAAGATATACTTCACACAGTATTTCTACTAAACAATTTACTCCTGTCATATTGGATGTGGGGCTGTGATCACTGAGCCACGGTCACCGATACAATGCGAGCCGAAAATGAGGAGAGACATAAAATAACTTGCCATTCCCAGCATAGCTATGGTAGAAAGGACCACAAGGACAAATGTTAAACTAAAGCAACTATTAAACTGTGTTTACACACTAGAGATGTGTGGGGATATAAATATTCTTATCATTTGAATCAAAACATACAATTAATACATGGTGGAGTTTTAGAGCAGCCTTTTCTATGTATGTAATATGCTTACATTACTGTGTTCTCCATAAAGGGGATGAAGGATGAACCGAACATCAATTTCTTAATTTTCTTGTTTTGTTACACACACTACCACTGCTACTACACACCTGCAGACGTTGGTGATGTCGGCTCCAGAGTAACCCTCAATCTTCTCAGCAATGAGGTCCAAGTCCACGTCAGCAGCCAACTCCACCTCCCTCAGGTTGATTTTTAGAAGCTCTACGCGACCCACAGCTACACACACACAAACACACACATTTTAAAAAAACAGCATTAATCAGATATTTGGATTGTTGTGGGCAGTCTCTGTCAGACCACTACAGTGACTGTGGCTCTAGTTTGTTGCGGTCACTCCGTGGGTGATGAGGTCACCTGTGGGAAGGGCGATGTAGATCCTCTTCTCCAGCCGTCGTCGTAACGCCTCATCGATGTCCCAGGGGAAGTTGGTGGCGGCGAGGACCATCACCATCTTAGAAGGGTCATCGTTCTCCAGAGCTCCCCCTACGCCTGGTCACAGAGCACACACAAAACCACAATTACACTAGAAAATGCTCACCGTACCATATATATGGCATGATCTTGATATCAAAAGGTGCCAAACGCCATAGGAAATACATTACTGCACCTGTGCTGTACAGGACCTGACTATACAATTTATGCTTTTGATTCTTGAATAAACTCCACAAACAAGTTTATTGGAAAGCCCTTCAGCGCTTCACATCCCCACTTCTCTATTCCACTCACCATCCATCTGAACCAGAAGTTCTGATTTGACCCTGCGGCTGGCTTCATGTTCATCAGAAGTTCCTCTTCTGCCACAGATGGAGTCAATCTCGTCTATGAAGATGGTTGTTGGTGCATAAAACCGGGCCTAAGAAAATAATATATTTTTTAAGAGAGTTTTTCTCGTCCATACAACAAAATATTCAGATCTTCAGTTTTGTAGACCCCACACACGTACATAAACGTACCATTTCGAACAGCAGACGAACAAGTTTTTCTGACTCGCCCCTGTATTTGGAGGTGAGGGTGGAGGAGGACACATTGAAGAAAGTAGTCCCACACTCTGTGGCCACAGCTTTGGCTAACATGGTCTTCCCTGTTCCAGGAGGGCCGACCATTAACACGCCCTACGACAAAATGTTACACATTGTTAAAACCTAAGACACATAAACACATGCGCACAGACACACAGAAACTGATCAACAGTAACTACAAGTTCTAACAGTCAGAAAAGTTGTCACTATTATTACTCAGCTATCATCACTTATGACACAACTACATCACAGTCAAAACTGATTTTTTTTAAACTTTGCTCATCCACATTTCCCCAGGTATCACATTATAAAGTTTATGACTGACAGCCTGCTGAAGGGGCAAAGTTTCTCTGTGCTCTTTCAATAATTTAAGTGTAATGTGATAAAGTGAAGCCTGCAAGTGACATACACTGAAAAATTACTTTTCAGTGAAGTGGGAGACATTTTGTGTCTAATACATTTGCATATTCATAGATCTGGATTTTTGAATGAGGGAGAACAATGTAGAAAACTCATATCAGAGAGAAACTGTTATTCTAAACAGATTATGTTTATGTGTTTTAAAACATGTCTGGAGAGGATGTTTTTAAAGTAAACACTCTGTGCAAGCTTACCGGTCCCCACATCCAAAAAGGTTGAGAACCCCTGCTATAAGCGATGAGGTCTTACATGAACACACAAAGTTAACGGGGTGCGGGTTATTCTAAGAGAGACTTTTTTTTAACAATATTTTACTCCTAACTTTAACTTTGATTGTTGCTTATTTATTCTAAAATATTCAATGTTGTAAGAAAAAATCTGACTAACTTCAGGTTCTTTGAGAACTTGTATTTGCCTGAAAATCTGACTAAATTGTTGTTTGGTTTTCTCTTCCTTCCTTCCTTCCTTCTTTCATTCAATTTGATTCATTCATTCTATTTCCAAGGCTGAACAAAATCTGAGATGTGGGCAGTTATTCAGGCCTGGAACCAGGCCATACATAAAAATCATGAAATCAATGCATTTAAAGGTTTGCTCATTGACAGAAACAAAAAATTAACAAGTGGGAACAACAAACACCTATTTCTCTGGGTATTTTTATGCTGCTGGACAACAGTATATGAATTAAAATGTGACCATCAGCAATTATTGTTCATTTTTTTGGAATGAACTGCTGCAAACTCTGTACGTCATTCATATCCATTAGAGACAAACAAGGAACAAAGCATAGCGTTTAGATCCACAGGGCTGATAAACAGTAGAATGCAGCTAAAAGGGAGTACAGAGAGTACTGCATCTGCTCCATGACTGACAAACTACAGATCTGATCAGGCTTACAAGTTATACTTACCCTATTTTATTTTATAATACTCAATACATACCTTTTTTGTATAATTAGATTAGAGTTACTTTTCAATTTCGAAATCTACCTGTGTATCTGAATGCATGTGTGTACAAAGAAAGCTAGAGAGGGAAAGAGGTACATTATTTAAAGTATGTTAAACGATTTTTGATATTCTTTAATTTTCAGAATGAAAAATATTTTTCTTGCACACTAGGAGCAGGCGTCTACGCTGAAAGATTCTGCCTGAATGTGCTGCAATGAAAGTGATAATGTTTGTTGTTTAAGCTCTGATTCATGGAACCTTGACAGAGAGTTAATGCCAAAAACAACAATGATTTGCAGCTGTTTAGTCAATGTGTTTAATGTAAATGTCAGAGCTGAATTAATTAGAGGGATAAAAGGACTCCGTGGGACCTAACATAACCATTGTAGACTCAGGATAATGCTGGTGTTCAGCATCATCATCGCTGGATGAGCACACGATAAAATTTGATATACGAAAATATGAGAGGCTGTTATTATTGGGTTTAGCCATGCATGTAAATGAATTGTCTTCCACTAAACTGTTAGCCCCTCCAATCAAATTAATTTTCAGTTTACTTTGTCACTGTCTCTTTCTCGCTTTCGTGTGATTTGGTTGCACACATTTCGTTGCCATCTCCTGCTGCAAATCTCTTCTGTAAACTGCCGCTCTGATGTCTGACATTTCTGCATCTGGTTTGTGTCTGTTGCCATGGAGATTTCATGAACCACAGAAGGACCACTGACACAATCCATAACATTTTTATGTAATTGCAGTCCCTAATGTCACAGAATCCATACGGACTAACGTGTGTTATATTCCCTGCAGGATGGGGCTGACAGATTTTCAATATAAAACACTGATGCAGGTTCGATTGATCAGAAGCTCAGCAGGAGCAGGTGGGAGTGAGATGGCTCACCTGCAGTAAATGTGCAGTAATAGTCAGAAATCATGCGGGGGAGGATTGACAAAACAGAACTGCACAGACCTCTATCTAAATGTCACCTGTAATGAAACAAATAAGTTCAGCCTACCTGTGTGATGATAAAACAATTATGAAATTAAAATGTCTTTTTTGTATCATTTTAATTATTGATCCTTGATTTAACTGCACTTTATGTTATCTGAAAAAAGGGCTCCAAATTACCAAGTAAAGAGTTTAATTATGCATGCAAATAGACAAATAAAAGTCACTGTGCTTCTGTAAAAACCAATAACGTATTGACCCTCACATGGCGGGCCTCAGGGGAAGAGGCACATGATGAAGTTCAACAGAGGCTGTTACAGAAGAAAACTCTCTAACTGGTCATTCAGTAGAGTCACGTAGATACTGAGAGGTAGCATGACTGAGCAGGCCCATTAACAGAAGATGTTAGTGATACAAACATATATAAGCATTCACATTAAAGTGGTGTTCATATTTGAGTGCAAGAACAGCAGGCTGTTGTACCAAGTTCAAATGTAGCTATACTCTATGTACTATAACTATGTATAAACAGGATTCTAGTTTACATTTGATCGCACACATTACTTTCTCTTTTTCAATACAACAGCCTATTGTAGGTGTTAAAAATATATATTATTTTGGGATTTTGCTTTTATTTAAAAGCTGATAGTATAGTCAGATACAAGGGGAGAGAGGGAGAGAGAGGGAGAATCTCAGTCTACATTTTTCTATTTTATTTTAAATTATTTTTTACTTACATGTATATATTTCTAACAGCACAGTCAGAATTCTTTGTAAGTTGTTGTTTTTACACTTGCATTGGCAAAGTAAACCTCTGTTTCACATGCCAATAAAGCCCTTTTGAATTGAATTGAAATTGAGAGAGAGAGAGAGAGAGAGAGAGAGAGAGAGAGAGAGGTTTGACATGCAACAAAGGTCTGCAGCCAGAACCAAGGCCCATGGTTGTGTGGTATGCGCCTTGACCAATAGGCTACTGGGGCACCACAACAGGTCTCTTTATTTCTGTCACTAGTTACAGTAGTAGTGGCTTTCTCTTTCATGAAATGATGCACGTTATCATGCAGTTAGTGTTGATTTTACAAGTTGGATTAAACTTTTTGTTGCAACAGGCTGCAGGACTCTAAAGACGTTGTGTTACAATATTAAACTGTAAGGCAATACAGCTGCCTGTCTAAGGTCAGCAGATTCAAAATGTATTTTAAATTTGAGTGCAGAACAATGTGAGCTGCTCACTCCAGCTCAGAGCATGTAAGCGAGCACATTTGCGTGTGTGCGTTTACACGTGTACCTTCCAGGGGCGACGAATGCCCTTAAAGAAATCAGGCATCCACATGGGCAAAACCACTGCTTCTCTCAGCAACTTCTTAGCATCTTCCAGATCAGCAATGTCATCCCTACAGTTCATACAGAGAATTCAGTCAGCAGTGATAAGAAAAAAAATAATTCCCTGGCAGCAAAACGTATAAAAGAGTATGTAAGAATCTGTGTATGCCACCATACCAGTGCACGTTGGGGTTACGGGACACAATATCTCTCTCCAGTGAGTCAACCAGGTCGCTGTCATATCCCGTTCCATCAAACTTTTTCTGCTCTACATCCCCCTGTGGGTCTCCAACTCCTTTCTTTCCCTGATGAAGAAAAAATGATTAATAAAACCAAACACTTTAGGGACAAAATGACTCATTCTTGAGGTCCTCACCCACTCATCTATCTGTCCACTCAACCACCAATCAACTGCTGTAGTCTGACCTTATCGTCTTTGGCCTTTGTGCCTCGGGCGTCTCTAAATCCCGGTCGGTCTGGTTTAGGGTTGGCCTGAACGCGGCCTCCTGGCCCTGCCCCTCGATGCTGCAGGCCAGGGGACTCCTTCCTCTGCTGCTTTACCGCACTAGTGGGGCGTTTCACTACAACAGGATTCCTATAAAGACACACAGGAATAAAACTATACACAAGAGTAATAGTAGGACATACCCACAGACAGAAACATCAAAGATAATTTGCACAGGGGAAATAGTGGTGATAACATTGTGTTAACAATGGCTTATAGACTGTGTCTATTAACTTTAAACCAGATCTGCTAGTTCCCTGTGGAGGTTAAGACTGAGATGTCCACTTTTATGGCCAGACAAAAAAGAAAAAAAAAAATCCAACATGGTGAGTCACATTGTTCTGGGAGAGATGGAACAGATTATGCAAAATATGTCTCTTTGTACTTTAAAGTGCTTCCTTATTGAGGTGTGTTGCTCTTTCTGGGTAGTATCAATAACAATCAGCTCATTCAGAAAGTAAAGAAGGCCCTGGATCACAGTTGGCCCCCTGAGCAGGGGCTAAAATAAAGAAACCACCCTGGAAGACAAAAATAAAATACCCAGACAAACTCCAGTTCTTTTAGTCCACACAGAATGAAATAACAACTGTCAACAAGACAGCAGCGTCAACTGAAAAGCTGAAAAGCTCCATCAAGTTTTATTTTTTAGTGGTGGGCCTGGCCCCTGCATGAAGCACACAAAGGCTTTGGGTCAAAGATGTAACTTCTACACACACACACACACACACACACACACACACACACACACCTGTGTTCTGCAGGGGTGGGAGGAGGCCATACTGCTGGATCCTCAGGTCTCTCCTCTGACTGGGGGGCAAGGATGTCACTTGGTTTCTCCGACTTAAAGCTCTCGAGCGTTCCCATAATGCCTTTGACCTGCTCATACTCCTCAGTCAGTTCCTGTCTGACCTGGTCCCAAACAGAGGAAGAAGACTGTATCAGCACTGCATCAGAGAACATCCTACTGACAATACAGCAGTTGATACGTGTCGATGTCTATGGTAAAGCAACACAGGGTTTAGAGTAAAGCTTTAATGTTGCAGAAGGGCTAATATTAGTATTATTTGTATTATTATTATCATTATAGCAGCAGAAAGGAAGAAGCCAGAAACCAGAGGATCATCCTGTCGAATCCATAGCTGGTAATAGCTGATGGAATAAAATACCTCATAATCAAGTGCCATCCATAAACTTTCTAATAGTGCCAGCTATACGGAAATAAAACCTCCACCCAGATGGAAGCAAATTAAACTCACTCAGTGGGAGTCCACTAAATTGATCTGAGCTTTGTTTAAGATAATTTATACTTGCACCAGTGACATTATGGCATTCTTTTACAATGACTCCCAGTGGGTTTTAGAAAACTAAAATCGGTGTTGGCATCAAAGCTGAGCTGAGCTGCAGTCACAGAGCAGGCTTCCCCTGCAATGATGGCAATCATTAATGTTTAATAACCATGCAAGAACGGCAGGGGTCAAGGGTCAACTCACCTGTTGCCATTTGATTTTAAGTGCAGGGTCTCTGAGGGCCTGACACTGCTTGTGGATCTGTTGAATGACCCCCTGGTAGTACACGATGGAGGAGTCGTAGTTCCCCAGCAAAGCGTACTCACGGCCCTTCTTGGCGTTGTCACATATCTCTGCCAAATTCATGCTGAATAACAGCTGCAAAAAAAAAACACACACTTGACTGAGAACTCAGACAAACCAGTTGGCCAATGTGGACTAGCTACAAACGTTTTAAACTAGCGGCTCGGTCAAAACACTGCACTGCTCCTTACTCCAGGACGGGGGGGGGGGGGAGCTCTTATCGCAGTCAGGTTAAATCAATCCACTCTTCAAATCAGCGTCTTTTCTTCTCATCTTTGACGACGTTAGCCTCCGTTAGCTCGCTGCCAGGCCACAGACGGAGGGAACACAAGCGAATCGCGGGGCGCTAAATAACGCGACTTAATCCTCCCAGCGTGCGTTAAATACGCATGTAGACGAAAACAACCGACCGGCGACCTAAGTTGTATTCTTCAGGAGCACGCAGGAGGGGACGATACCGCTCGTACCTGCATGAAAAGCGCTGGTTTGTGTTGAATCAGAGGCGCTGTATTGTCGGAAGTGTTACCATGGCCGCGGAGAGACGCCGCGCGAGGAATACAGACGGCTGCTGCGTTCACGGCCTTCGCGGCAAACTGGTGAAGATGACAACGCGATCGATTAAGTATTATCATCGACATTAGAGCGGCAAAGTCTCGCCCTCAAATTAGTTTTATTCACGTTGTAGGACATTTTATCTGATTTTAGAACTGCGTTATTATTATATGTATGTTTCATGTATTATGTTAAGAGCTAGCGACACATACTTTGACAGTTTGCTAGTTTACAGGATTTCCTGAACACATCATCGGAGCTATAGTTGGCCACTAGTCGTCGCTAATGTCCAGTCAGATATTGTGCATTTGGTTGAAGGATGTAGGAAATAATCTAATAACAAGGTCCCTTTATTAGATGTCTTGGAGCTTTCCGTTATAATCACATGATCTTCATCAGAAATGGGAGTTTATCTAGTTGTAAAGGAATTGTAGACTTCAAGTACCAGTTGTCCGTGCTGACTGAATGGACGGATGAGAGATGAACTTGCTGTTTTACAGGCCTTATCACAAAATAGGGTAAACAATAAAAGAAAATAAGTGATTTTATCCTTCACTATATATATATATATAAAATGAACAAACCAGAAACTTCAAATCAAAATTATACCGATAAAACCACTTTTATTGATTTGCATAACATTGTCACAAATCTCCATACTATTGGAAAGTGTTTTGTCCAAATGTACCATCAATACCTTCCATCATAACAATATTCAAACACTGCTGAGCATTTTTTCAGTAATGCTTTTCAAGTGAACTATTTAGATTTGCATTTTGTCCCAAAAGACAGATACATTTTGTCATAAGTGAGTTCTTTGGAGAAAACTCACTATGGGCGAAAGCCGCTTATGTTCATATATATGAGAAGTACACATTCAGCAACAGCGTCAAAACTCATGCTGCATCTACATTTTTTAAGAACTTAAAGAAAATTATTGCACGGTTTTTCTTCACAGTTTCAATTAACTTTATTGGTCCCTTGGACATTACGCTGAAATCTATTTTGTCCCTTAATTCACTGTCTGTATTGAATACTGTAGATAAGTTGTCGTGCTACTCGGCGGCTGATTGCATATCATTTGTCTACCTACTAAAGTGCACTCTGCAATGCATGGAATTTTTTGACTCAAAGTGATGTTATGTGCAGTTTGAGCAACAGATATTTGGCATACCTCCATATTTATTCATGCATTTCATTGAAATGTTGATTTAATATTGTGCAAACTTATAGGCCCATAGTGTCACTAGCTGTGCCTTACATCAGGCAGGGAAAAGTGTAAAAACCAATGGATGTTTCTTCCTTTTCTATCTCATGATCATAAGAGGTCTCTCTGAATTTAGTCTCAGTGTTAGGAAGAAACACTACTTTCCTCAGCACCATTATTGTCCTTGAAGGCTGTGATGACCTTCATACACACTCTTAAGTGCATCCATACAGGATGGAGGGGATCTCAGCATTGACAAGTTGATGCTTCCTGCTCTCTCTGGTTCCACAGCTGTCTGATATTGCTCTCACTGGGCTGCTTCAGTCTCAGGGGTTTGTGGCTTTTCAGTCTATAAGCCAAAGTCAGAAAGATAGCGTCAACATTTTCCTTCTCACTAAGCTCCTTGGCTGAAGTCTCAAACAGCGGGAAGTTATAGCGGTCTGCAAGACACTGCGCAGCCGACGTGGGGACCTCCCGGCGGTCCCTCAGGTCACACTTGTTGCCCACCATGATGCGGGGCACCAGGGGCCCAACAGAGTGTCGGCTGCACTCCTCAATCCACTCGGGGATGCTCTCAAAGGAGGACAGGCTGGTCACGTCGTACACAAAGATGACGGCATGGACGCTGCGGTAGTAGTGCTCCACCATGCTCTTCCTGAAACGCTCCTGACCTGCCGTGTCCCAGATCTGCAACTGGCACATCAGAAAATAATATTAAGCACAGAGGAATAAGCTATAAACGGACAATATGTGTTGTCAAGGGATCGACATATAAACAAATAGAATATCACACAACCTGGAGACGACCCACATTAATGTGCCACTGAATGTTTTATTTCAAAGAAGTGGGACGCTTAAAAGCAGCATAAGATGTAACTGAAATCAAAACCTGTTGATGTGGAGCCTCGCCTTTTTTCACGGAAGTCAGAGTAGGAAAAAGCACAGGTGTAAATAATTAAGTGGCTGGATTCCATTTAGCTGCTTCAGTTTCAGGGCCCTGCCTGGCACTGTGTATGCTGGCTCGCTGTCACGGTTTACTGGGACACGAATAGAACAGAGCCACCGGTAATGTTATTAGGAACACCTGTGCTTTTCCTGCTATGAAAAGTCATTACACACCAGCCTTTGTCCTTTAAGGTCTACAAATTAGGAAGAAATAGTGACTGTTGCGAGCACAGAAATTACTAAGACTGTTTAAGAAAGCTCCTGTGCAACACTTGCGCCCCCCCCCGTATATCATTTAAAAATGCTGTGGGAAAATTGGGGATAAATGTGATGAAAAAGGCTTATCTGACTAGCAGATTAAAATGTTAAATCGTATTTATAGGTATTGTTAAAGTCAACAAAGATGTACACTTGTTCCACATTTGCTGTGTACCTTTTCCACTAGGGTTATAAGTCCTACTCATCTATTATTATTATTATTATTGGGAGATGGTAGGCCTACATCTTTGTTTTAAAGAGGTAGGCCTGTGTTCTGCAGCGGTGCCATCACCATGTCCAGCCTCTGAATGTGTGCAAACAGGCTGCAGCTCAGTCTGTCCTCTGTGTGCGCTCCGCCGCAGCTCAGCCAGATGTCCGCGTATATCCTGCAGGATACACACACCTGGGACATTAAAGTGCAGGTTTGCAGGTCGTCTCACCTTGATGCTCTCCCCATCCAGCTCCAGCGCCTTCTCTCGGAAATCGACCCCGATCGTCGCCTCGGGGTTTTTTAGGAAAGTGCCCCCGCAGAATCTGTACGTCAGACACGTCTTTCCCACATTTGAATCTCCTATGACTATTATCTTAAAAATCCGAGTTGGTGCAGACTCGTAATCGCCGTGCGAAGAGAGCTCCAAAGAGTCATTTTGACTGAAAATGATGTCAAATTCCTCCCCAGGTTTGTTTTCTTTTGCCATCGCTCATCTTCTCGCGGTCTGGACGTGAACACCGAAACATCGCGAGAATGTGAGAGGCACATGGTTGTTATTGGAGTGAGCTTTTATTCACCACTTTAGTTTCTAGAATATTTCTTATTTTATTGTGGAAATTCTTCATTCACACACAAATATTTTAAGTTTCCACACTCTTTTCTTGAATGATTTTACCAAACAATAAAAAGGGAACAGGTTGTGAAATATATATTTGAGGAAATTAATTTACTTATGTTTTTCCTTATCTGCAAGATTTCTTTTATTTTTCATTTTCAATATTTACTTATCTTTTAATTATTGAACTTTTATTATAATGTTTTATTTATGAATCAATCAATTAATACATTAAGTTTTATTGTCTACAAACAGTGACCCAACAATGGAAATTAAATAAATATATGCACACTGTCTCACATAAATACAATATAAAAATAAACCAAACCAAATCTACATTTATGCACAGATTCATTTAAGTTAACACATTCTATGTCGGATTCAGTTCATGTAAAATACAGTCTGTAATGCACATAAAATTATCTTTTAACGTATTGTAAGTTATTTTTCTCCTTCTGTTCCATGTTTTGACATTAAAATTAAAAGGGTATTTATTTCAAACACAGTAGCACCTAAATTTAGTTTTGAACCTTATTAAGCTCACAATATCCACAGATCCTTTCATCTTCATCTACACCGCAGTAACAGTCAGTTTCCACATGTAGTGACAATATAAATACTTTTATACTGCAATGTTGTTGCTTTTTTGTACTTTATGTGTGTACAATAACTTATTGAATAAAGTTTTGGGGGAAAGAACACAAAAATACACACACACACACAAAACATGTTCTTCTTCATCAGACATGGATGTTTATTTGACACAGACAAAAACAGCTTTATAATCCAGACCGCGTGTGTTACCACAGCCATTCACCTCTTCAACACACACACCCATCCAAAAAAATAGTTACACTTCAACTATCCATCACACAGACGACAGTGTGAACTACACTCATTTACCAGTCTATAAAACTAATACAGCCCTGTAATAAATCCTACCCTGACGACGGTTATAATGTTGTTTAAACTGTTTTACAGAAGTGTTGATTCAACTTAAAGGTCATTTTGGCGGCTGTACTTTGTGGTATTGCATTATATTCTGAGAGATGTTTCTAATATTTTGCCTACAACATTCATATCAGTGAGTGTTTCCATATTAGAAACATTTAATATGTGTTTCAACTCTCCTACTTAACTAGTAACTGAGTGTATGGGGAGGCTTGGGGAGGACAATGGCTTTGCAACAGTTTTATAACATGCAGACAAAAGGTAATCAAACTCAAACAACTCATCAGGACCAAACAATACTCAAAAACTTTTGCTTCCTTTAAAAAAAATTGTAGATAGTAAAACACATGCATGCACCCAATAAAATAGTTCCAAATCAACTAAAACATTTGTAATTTCTCACCAAAACCACCAAATTTTACAACATCTCAAAAAACAAAAGTCAATCATGGCATACAGGCTTTTGCTGAAGCCTAAACCTGAGTGAGCAGACAGTGCATTGGCTTTTACATTTCATACTGTAGTTTTCACAACATCGGCTGTGTGTGACGTCTTGATGTGCATCGACAACATTAAAAAAGGACAGCAAATTTTAAAGCCCTGTCAATGACCAGTTGTGTTTGAAGTCATAAACATGAGGCACTTGAGCTGCCTGAAGTCCCAAAAGTCACGGTCGTGATTTTACATAAGCAGGTGTAATCATTTATTCAAGCTAAATAAAATGTTATTTGCAAATATTTCTGTCACACACACTTGTCTTTCTATGACACAACACAAGTACAGAGCACTAAAGGGGCCCTCCGCCAATCTCAACAGTCAAAGTCAAAGTCAATTTACTGGTCACGGTGAGTACTTCTCAGCCTGTGCAAACAGTTTTACCTTTAATGTCTTTTGTTGCTCTGGAGGAGCATTGTCAAGTCGGGTATCTTAGATTTGGAGTGCACACATTTTTAACAGACAGCTTGCTTTGCAAACTAGGAGTTCGAAGAATGTGGGTATTCACCAAGCAGGAAGGGTCTGACGAAAGAATGGCAGAGGTTTTTCTGTCATGCCCCCCTTAGGAAACTGGAAAATGTTGCTGACTGAGGTGTTAAATACAAATATGCGGAAATGGTAAACCATAAATTAAAAGGCAACGTAAAGTATATTTGCCTGTATTTAATTAAAATACATACTATCACATTGCAAAACCTGTTCTGCACTGCTGACTGTTCAACTGTCTATAGACTTGCCAAAGAAACACCCGTTTGTCACGGTAAGCCATGTTTTTGTTTACGTTTGGCGTTGTGCACGTGTAACGCTTGGAGGTCGGAAATCGGAAATTTCAGCTGGGAAATTCCAACGTCCGACTGTGTCTGGACCACAGCATGACATCTCAGTTTGAAAACCACTGCATTATGGTAAGTGTAGTGTTAGTGTGTTTTAAGCATGGCCTTAGAGACAAAGATATATCACAATATCAGTCTTCTTTGTAAATCTTTCTCTCACCAGTTCCCCTAATTTTTAGAAGTATAACGCTACATCTTTGGAGTACCCTTCATTCAGCTGCCCTTATTAATGTGCTAAATTATGAAGGCACATCCTCCTATAGGGGAATCATGTATTTGTCTTGAGTTATTGTGTAAACAAGACTCTACCAGACATCATACTTCATACTTCATGATGGCAGGACATAATACAAACTGAAGAACAAAGCTTTTGTCTCTTGGCATTTGTCCTCACCGTGTGAAAAAGATTGAAAAGAATCACTTAAACCAACTCTGCTTAATTTGTTCCCTCCTGTAAATAATCATTAGCCAGACTGGTGAGGAGAGATGAAAGAAAAACTGTCCACGTGACTGGCTTTAATACTAAATTTAATCTGGACCCGTGACCTCTCCTGGCACACAGAACCCTGTACAAATCCATTAAATTATAAATAAGTTAAAGTCTTCTTTGACACAGTAACACATTTCACTACCAGTTCTCGTCCGAGAAAGAGCTAGAGCTGCCAGAGTCGGAGTCCGGGTCCGTCAACCCATCAAAGTCCCAGTCGGCGCTGGAGCCGCTGTCGTCGTCCTCCTCCGTGGAGAAGCTGTGAGCGGAGCCCAGGCATGATGGGTACACGCGCGTCGAAACACACACGGGCCCCAGGGTGGACACGTACACCGCCATCACGTTCTTCCAGGTGTCCCCGGTGGGGTCGTACTCGTGGATGAGGACCCTGTTTTTGTTGTGCTGCAGCAAAGTCTGAGTGAGGAGGAGCAGCTTGCCGTTGTGCTGGATCACCTGGTAGTTTAGAGCGCGGCTGTCGATGGGAATGTCACCCAACCGCTTCCACTCCCCCCTGGTGGGGCTGTAGGCCTTCACCACCGGGATGTCACACACACAGATGATCTGGTCCTGAAACACGCAGGCCTTGTGAAGCTTGTCCCTCCTCAGTGACCCGCAGTGGCGCCAGCGGTTCCTCTTGGGGTCGTAGCAAAGCATTCGCCTCTTGTTCACCACGTACAAGTGGTCGTTCAGCGCCACCACCTGCATCTTGCCCAGGGAATGAGGCAGAGGGGCCACGAACGTCCACTGGTTCCTCTGGACGCTGTAACACTCCACCTCCTTCAGCCTGGCGTCCGTCACTGGATTCCTCCCCCCGAGGAGGTACACGTGGCCGTTGAGGTAGCCCATCCCCGAGTGTATCCTCCCCAGCGGCCTCTCTGCCAGCTCCTGCCAGCTGTTGAGCACCGGGTTGAACAACCAGAAGTGTTTGGAGAGGTGGGAGGCGAGGTACAAGTTGTTCTCAGGCGTGGCGCAGGCGATTAAGGACTCCATGGTGGAGCGTTTGTAGTCCTGACTGCTGAGGTCTTCCAAAGGAGGAGCCATGAAATACAGGTCCTCCGAGTAAGGGTCGCAGCACATTATGTTGTCGTTGGGGAGGCCGAAGAAGAGAATCATCTCCTTGGCACTGACGCCGATCCGGTGCTTTGGCACATCCAGAGTCGCAGGCATGCCACAGCCCTCCCCGGCGGAGCCGCCGAAGAAGGAGGCCAGGTACTTCTCCAGGACGGGCCTCACCATGAGACCCTCCAGGTAGCACTTGTCCCCCTCCGTGAACAGGCTCCAGCGCACACACTTGAGGGCGTGCAGGGCGTCCTCCCTCTTCTGCTGCGCGTTGGCCTCGATCCACTGCAGGGCGGCCGAGCACACCTTCCGCTCGCAGTCCACGTCCAGGGAGTCCAGGGACAGCAGCTCCCTCAGCTGCACCAGGTCCAGCTCGCACAGCTCGCCGCCGCCGCACACCTGGCTGAAGTTGCGGGCGATGAACGCCTGCGCGCTGCCCTTCAGCTCGGGGTTGTCGTAGGTGTCCGCGAATTTCAGGATGGCCACGCAGTTGGACAGGTCCAGCCTCCTGGTCATGAAGCCGGAGCAGGCCTTGCGGATGTACTCGAGCTGGAGCATGTTGGCCGCCGCGTACAGCCGCTGGGCGTTGCTCTCCGTGACGGTCACCCGGCCCGTGTAGCAGTAGTCGATGATGACGGACATGGACTCGGCGTCCACCCCGCGGATGACCACCCTCTCCTGCGCGCTCTCGTTCAGCCCCCCGGTGAACATGCTCTTGAAGTACGGGCTGGCGCCGGCGAGGACGTTGCGGCTGCAGAGGAAGAGCTGGTCGACGTCGCCCGCGGCCGGGTCCGGGTCCGGGTCCAGCGGCTCGTCCCCGCACTCGACCCCGATGGTCACGTCCCCGAGGAGCCGGCAGTCGTACAGCAGCTTCAGCTCTCTCATCAAGCCCCGGGCGTGATCCGCGTCCTCCAGCACCTCGGGACCGCTGAAGCAACTCAGCGACGAAGCCATTGCCGCAACTCGGGGCGAGCGGTTTATGCAGGTTTTTTCTTTTTTATTATTATTATTTTTTTTTCTGCTACGGTTTTTCTCAGTTAACCCGCTGTCGTGCAGGACAACGCGAGAAAAACATCCGTGCGCGGAAAGTGACACATCCGCCCGTGGAAAGAAACCCAAACATACGCTGTGAAGAAAACATAACCAGCGGTTAAACAGCTGTGCGTGCAGGCGAACAGCTGTCGCTCTCCAAAAGATCACAGAGTCGAGTTAAAACCGCACATGTTCCGCAAATTATACCCCGAGAGAGGCCCTGGTGTTTCTGCTGTCATCTGTTTTGACCATGGGGGTTTTTTTTTTTGACTGAAGGAGACAGAATAACTGTGTCAGGTGACCGGGGGTCGGAACTACAACTTCCGGGACGGAACTGTCACAATTAAGCCCCGCGTCGTGTTCAAAGGGGTTGCGATGTTTTGTTTGTTTCACTCCCTGTCCAATTTTAATAAGACCTCACGGGAAGTTGACACCGGTCCTCGTGTTTTCCACTGCACACTACTTAAATTAGTCGTTTTAACCCAACATGGAGTAAAGTTAAGCTCTTACTTTGAAGGTGGTCGTCCGTGGCTTCCGCTCGTGCTAAGAAAGGCTTCGGCTCTCTGATTGGTTTGTGTAACTGGGTCGATGTTCATTTGATTGATTAGATGATTAATTAATGGTCGATTACTTTAAAAGTAAGTATGAAGGTCCATGGTTGCCAATTTTAAACCTTAATTATTTAATCAAAATTTTATTTTATTGTCCATTTGTGGGCATAGATTGTATTAAAAAAAATAAATAAGAGTCAGTTATAATAATAAAGTTAATTTATATATCACTTATCAAAACAGGAGATTATAAAGTGCTTGTGGTAAGTGATATTATTATTATTATTATTATTATTATGGACACATGCCATCACACTCTGAACACAGTTTTTGCACATTAACCCTGCAATACTTGAGCGTCACTGTTATCTATTAAGATCTATAATCTATTAATATACAGATTGTGTGTATGTTTGTTGTCCATTGCAGTTTATATCTATATATCTTTTTCACACCCACTCTCCTGGACATAATAGCTGTATGTTTATGTTTGCTTATCTATCTTTGCTGAGTTTATTCTGTAATGTGGACTTTTTGAACCCAGCTGACCACAACCCTTTGTGCCTGCTACGCTTAGAGATAGTGCTGAAGTGATTAGTCGGTTGATTTAATTAATCAACAATGGTAATTGATGTGTCATGCAAATATGTCAAACATTTCCAGATTGCAGCTTCTCAGATGTGAGGATTGATTGCCTTTCTCCTTTTCTTTTTACATTACTGTAATGAATAGCTCACGGTTTTGTACTGTTCCTCAGACAAAACAAAACGAGTAATTTAAAGATTTTAATGCTAAAAATTTATATTTGAATAAAATGAACTCAAGATGGTTCCAAAATTTTCATCTTTATTGCAAAGCTTTCATTTCTTAGAAGACAAAAAGTGGCATGACTATATACATGGCCCATGCTACTCATTTGTTTTTACATTTATTTCAGATGAAGCATAGTCTACCATATGCTTATAAAAAAAAAAAAAAAAGTAAGTTCAAAAAAGTAAAGAAAACAAACAATGGGCACAGCTACAGCTATGTGCATTTTTACCCAGCTTTAAGTGTATTTACGGCTGAGGTCGTTGATCCTGCGTAGTGCGTCTTGGTTGTGGATGGTCTTGTGGACTGTGATGAGGAAGGGGAAAGCAGAAGGCAGCTCAACCCTACGGCTCAGCTTCTGGTGGCCCCAGTGGAGGCAGCGCAGCCTCTCAGCCAGGTCCCGTCGGCCTGCTCGCTCCAGTCCATCTTGCAGCAGCTTGGTCTTATTGGGCTTGTCCCATGACTTCTCATACCTGTGAATACAGATGAACATCTGGGAAGCATTTGAGACCAAGGAGGGGAACAGGAGAGAGTCAATAATAAAAATAGTACAATGGAGTTGTATCAGAGCGAGGCAGTGTGTAGAAAGCCCAGAAATCAAAGCCAATTTTTAACACACTGTACCAGCTTTCCAACATGGTTCTAGCCTGAACACTCTTCTCTGTAGATTTGCCGTGGAACCGCCCTATCTCAGTTCTGGTGAAGCCAAGCTCATACGCCAAAACAGTCCACTCAAAACCAAGCTGCCTGGAAATCTCCTGCAGCGTCTTCAGGTTAATTACAGCATCCTAAAAAAAAAACAAAGTGACATGAAAATTCACGTAAAGATAAACAAATTTAAAAAGGATCAATAACTTTCAATGAAGGTGTCAATGAATGTCACTGAAATATCTTTTCCTGGTTCTTAAAATACATGAGTGAAAATGAAAACAGATTACACATACCTCTTGGGCTTTGTTTGGCATTCTCTCAAATTCCAAAAGATCAGCAGTGCAAGTCACTGACTAACTGTCTTGATAAATGTAATTTAACAAAAGATCTTTTATGAAAAAAAAATTCTCTGCAGAGATATCAGTGATTGCTATTTAAAAAATGTACATCTAGGCAAATATTGTATTCACTTACCCTGAGGTACAGTATGCCAAAAAATGAGCGTGGTTTGTCTGTTACTGGGGAGATACATCATCAACATACTAATCTGTTAAACATTAGTCAGTTTAGCTCCAGGGTCCCTTGTCGAGCTAACAACTGTCAGGTTAAACCACCCTGACCTGCTCCCAGGTAAAAAAGGGAGTTATATATTAAACAACTCAAGATGGCTTATCAGTAATTTTACTTGTTTGCAGGGTGTGGGAGGTGATTCCTGTTGTTTTCTATCAGTTGTTTTTATTTTATTGTAATTTACCAGGATAGTTTCACTGAGTGAATGCTGTTTGATCGAGGCACTTCACCTTTAGGCCACCACTGCCTTAACTGTTTCACATATCTTGGATAATTCAGTGGATGGTCATCAATTGTGTGATTTGAAAAAAAAAAAAAAGATATAAGATAGATATGATAAAGAATTTGCCTTAGGAAAAAGCGTTTTCAATTGAGCATCTTGCCTCATAAAGTTAGACTGTTTAGAGAAACTGGTGACCAATGTTCTGTTTTTTGTACAAATGAGAGGTTTAGCTAATTTCTTTGCATTTACAGCAATACTTTTTTAAAAACATTAGTATCTCTTTACATCAATTGTTTCTTTTAAATAAACATATATGTTTAAATATATATGTCACTAAAATATGTCACTTACTTACTTATTAAAAAAATTCTTGATAATTTTAAACCAGCACCAGTGAACTAGACAGACAGACACACGGGAAAAATACAAAAATATTTTGAAAGGCTTTTATTCACTTTAAAAAATCACCTCCTCTTTAAATTCTCGTCATCCATAAAAAGCATCAGGGCTCTATGTGCAATATCATTGCAGCGATTATGTTTACCAAAGAACATTAAAAATCTCAGCTCTTATGTAAACAATAATGAAAATAAAGTAGCCAAAGGATAATGTGTGAATACTTACTTTAACAAATGTCATACTTTACTTAAGATACAAAGCAATAATTTATTTTAATGTGCTAATCAAAATTCTGATCAAAAGTGCTGCGAGGTCCAGCCAATAAATATAACTGACATGAATTATACTACTCTTTAACAGGCACAGGATGTAACAAAATTTCAGGTTCAACTTCATATCTGACACAACAGTCTGACAAACAATAATAATTGCAAAATTAGTGAAATCATTAAAAGCATGTACAAAAGCGTGGACTATTTATTATTCTAAACTTTCAACTGGAGAGAAATTTTCATTCTGTTGAATGAAAGCCTTAACTATCCACAATGACAAATCAAAAAACACATATCAAAGAAGATCCAGTTCACATTTAACAACTGATTATCAGAATATTGCCAGGTTGTTTCATAGTGTGTCAGGTAGTAAGATAAAGATCCAGCCTGCTGGACCCATACTGTTCTCAGTCTCTACTTTGTCCTTCAGAGAAGAGTAGAGCCTTTTAAAAATATTAACAGTCACTCTCTCTTGGGTCACAGCCCAAGACTGGGTCCCTCCTGACTGCCAAAGTTTAAATCAGTTGGGTCCCAGGCAGCGTTACCCTGTGCACCTCTTGGACTTCAGTTCATTTGGGTTCTAGTAGCAGCCATCTTTCCAGCTGCCGTCCCTCAGGGCACTCAGGGCAGCCAGGCTCTTTGGAGGAGTCAGCAAACTGTAGACAGAAACAAACAAGTTGATTCAATACCTAAATTAATAAAATAAAACAAAAAGATGCATCATCCCCCCAAGAATCATGAACTGATTTAGTTTGCATTGCAAAGTTCGACCTTTAACTATAGCACCTCCCTCAGGACAATCAGTGTAAATGTCTAAACACCTGTGCTGTGTCCCAATTCCAGACAACATACTTTTTCATACAGTACAGGGCTGCTCAGACAGTTTTTAGTATACTTTATTCTGTAATTTTTCCAGTATGACCACACTGCATATTCCTTGCTTAAAATAGGAATGCAGATTTGGGACAAATTGCCAAACCCAGTTTCAAAATGCGCCATGCTTCCAAGTTTTACAGTTTAGACTAAGCTATGTCAAACAGGGCGACGCAATCTGTTACATTTAACTCACTTAGTATATCTGTCCTTACCTGCGTGTGGGTTGGGAGATTTTGCTTGCACGTGGAAGCCCACTTGTTCCCACAAAGGACGCAGGGCGAGGAAGTGAGCTGCGAGGGACAACCGGCTGGATGGTGCTGGCTTTTAGGGGCTGTGGCATCAAACTGCTGGTGGGTTTGAGGGGCTGAGGCAGTGCGGCACTGCCGGGGATTGAGTGTAGACTGGTAGAGGCGGACAGAGAGGTGGAGCTGGGGCCCTGCTGCACTGTGGGGCTTACGTAGGCTGTTGCTTTTAGCGGGTGTCGGGTAGTGGTGGGGAAGTTCCCCACGCTTTGGACTCGCTGACTGAGCTGGCCTGGGGAAGGAACTGAAACGCAGCGAGAGAACAGTTAGATGAAAGTAAGTCTAACATCAGCGACAGAATTGCAATTACTGCATTTGAAATTGCCATGCCTTCAGAAAACAGTGCCCTACATTCACTCATGAATAAAAATGAGCCGTGTTTGGCTGATTTATTCATAGACTTGAGGAAAAGAGTCTTACTGGAGGACTGGAGTCGTGCAAGCCCATTGGATGAGTCAAAACTCTGGCTGCTCCGGAGGCAGGATATTGCTGGCAAGGAGGAGGGGCCGTGGGAGGGCGGGTAGACAGGGGAAGCCAGGCAAGGTATACTGGGAACACTGGGCATGCTGGGAGCTCGGATCAGGTTGGGCATGCTTCTCCGTAGCTTGTCTATGCAACCATATCAACAAACAAGATTAGGTATTGTAGTTGTCGACTCCATTTGGAGTTTTTCACTCACGTTTCCAACATTTAAGTTGAATATATATTAAAAGAATAGTTTGACATTGTTTGAATGAATTTCCAAAACTATTCCACCTATTCCTTCTGACTTAATTAAACTAAAAATTGCATAGCTTGTGAAAGTCCTGAAAGGGAAAAAAAAATTTCACTGAAAAAGTCGAAAGCCTTAATATTGCGTTGTTGTTTAGGAGGATATTCAGTGATCTTACAACTGCAAGTGGACAGGGAATTCATTTAACACTTACCTGTGCTATTCCTATATGCTATGTGTGTTTCTGTGGTCAGGCTGGAGGGTCCCGAGTACTGGGAGAGTCCACTGAGTGAAAACTGAGGGGTGGTTGAGCTGCGTCTGCAGTCTCTGATACTGGAGAAGGTGTGAGAGTGGGGCAGGTTACCCCGCTGCATAGACCCTGTGCGGAACAGTCGAGGCTGGGGAGGAGGGAGCTGGTCATACCCCTCGTCCTCTTCATCCTCCTCCTCCAGATCCATCTCACTGCGCCTGAGGGAGTGTAAGGAGAAGCTGGAGCTGCGACGGCTGGCTGTGGCTGTGGCTGTGGCTGTGGCTGAGGTAGAGGCATAGTCCTGTCGGAGACCTACCGGGTGACAGATCAATGCTTTTATCTGTGGAAAAAATAAACCTAAACCTCATATGATACATTTCCTTCTGGAGGCGCCACACATCCATTATTCAGTAAATTAATCTGTATACTCGACTGATACAGGAAAGCAGGAGTCTGAAAATTTCCTGCATAATTTAACAACATACCAGCACATCAAGATATTTCTGCCTACTGAAGTTCAACTGTTCAAAGATTAAACATTTATCTTTTATCCATACATACATTACACCATATACATACATTTATTCAATCTAATGTGTGTGACCCCTCCCATCAGATAAAACACAGCACTTGACCAAAGGCTCGTGGGTACTAGTAACTAGCAGAGCAATATCATATAATTGGATGTCAGCTGGGAAAAACTGTTTAAACTGTGTGGTTTGGATCTAATTGATCAATTTCTCCCTCATCTTCCATCTCCTGAGCTCCATATTGCTCAGTTACCTAATCGCTAAACCACAACCACATCTGAGCAATCTAATCAAATCAGAAGAATACAATTTCAATCCCTTTCGTCACTATACCCCGCTCGCATTTTCCATTTAACTCCGAAATACGTCACATTACACTGTGACTTCAATGGACAACATTTACACTGCGCCTTTATCTTTAGGGTGGTGCAAAGAAGCGCTGCAACAATTATTAAGTTCATCGATTAGTCGATCAACAGAAAATTAAACCTAAACTGAATTTAACTAAAAAAGGAGGACTAAACTACTAAACTAAAAATTTAAAAAATTCATTGGTTCGAGCTAAAATGTGAATATTTTCTGGTTACCATAATCTTCTATGTCAGAAAACTGAAGTCACCATGGGTTTTGGGAACTGGTGATGGACATTTTTCACATTGCTGACATTTTATTATCATTAATTGATAGTTTCAGGTCATTTTTCATAAAGGGTATATTTTGTTTTCTCTACCTCCTGTAGCACCTACAACACATTTAGATAGTCGACTTACTCTCCTCCTGAAGTCGTGCCATGACCTCCACATCTGTCATGTCCTGCAGTTTGTAGCTCATAGAGATGGAGTCATCCTCCAGCTCTGAGACACCCACCTCACTGTCCACGGAAGACTGGGGGCTGATTGCTGCATGCCGTCGACCCACGTCTAAAAACACACAGGAGAGTATGTATGTATCTCACCAAGATATTTCATTTTCTATAGAAAAATAGGGGTGTTTTTATCAATATGCATGTGAAATTTCCAAAACAGATGTGACGCTTATACATATTGCCAGTGAGTCTTACTGTGGAGAGTGGAGTTTGATAGGAAGGTGGGCGCTCTGTCACTGAGGTGGCAGCTGGCCCTGAGTGGGAGAGTCGGCTGGAGAAAAGACTGACCAGATGATGGAAATGGGGCTTGCAAGGAAGAGAAACATAGGAAAAAGGCAGAGAAAATTAAATCAGTGATGCCAGACATGCAAATCAAAGCTCAACCTGCACACACTGACATTTGTGTTATTATAAAATATGGATGAACAGGCGGATGGCTTTTTTTCTAGTGGAGATTGAGCTTCCTTGTCTCCATCTGTTTGAGGGTATGACCTTATAATCTGTTCCCTGGAATTTGCTGTAATCTGATTGTAAACCTCAAGTAACAGGCTGTTTAAGAATCTGGGTTATGTTTATACAGTGAGATCCAAAAGTATTTTGGAAGCAACAGATGCTTTTGGCTCTGTGTTCTTATTGCTTTGGATTTGAAAATGGGGCAATTACTATGAGGTTAAAGCAAAGTGTTGGTTTTAATTTAAGATCATTATGGCCAAAACATAAGATAATTAGCCTTAATTTGCACATTTTGAAAAAATGTCTTTTATATTGTTATCTGGTATTTTCTAATGTTGTTAGATTTTGGAATGAGAGCAGCAGTGGCCTGAAGATTAGGAAAGCAAGAGTCCCTACACTGGCAGGGGAAAACTGGTTGGGGAAAATGAAAAAGCGTGAATGTCTGTACAAACTTTTGTGCCAATCCATCTAGTAGATGTTCAGATATTTTACAGGGTAAGTAAAGAATTTGACCTGCTGATGGTGTCAGAGGGGGGAAAAAATCAAAGGATCACCTAAGACATTAGGATTCATTTTAGTAGGACCATGTAAGTCTCTACAAAGTTGCATGGCAATAAATAAAATAATTTTTGAGATATTTCAGTCTGGACTTAAGTGGCAGACCAACCAACAGACTAACATTGCCATCACTAGAGCCACACTGCAAGTATGTCTACGAATAAGATGATCATAACGTAACAAACATAACAAAACAGAATAACAGTTTAATACTATTAATAAAATCAACAGGTAATAATGTTTGGCATTTTGGCTTAATAAATGACTAAAATGATCAATCGATCAGTTTTCTGTCAATCAACTGATCAATTCATTGACTCAACCGTTGCAGCACTAAAACAAATGCCAAAATCAGCAGCATTTTTTTCTCTTGAAATAACAGTTTCAATCTACTTGGTCCCCTTTGATATGTGTAAAACAAATAGACA
This sequence comes from Lateolabrax maculatus, assembly GCA_031216445.1. Lineage (NCBI taxonomy): Eukaryota > Metazoa > Chordata > Actinopteri > Acropomatiformes > Lateolabracidae > Lateolabrax > Lateolabrax maculatus. The sequence goes on along the minus strand of CM062208.1, from coordinate 8,064,271 downwards.
GCCATCTTAATGGGGGATCTAGTATTTGTTCAGTAATTTGACCATTAAATAAACACTGAAACTTTGATGTCTATAAAAAAAATCCTCGTAAGTCCATCAGAAGTTAGAGTGATTCATTTGGGGTTAGCAGGAGTATGCAATGTAGTATGCATGTGTAGTATAAGTTGCTGTTACCTGGGGACTCGGTTAGTGCAGCAGGTTTAGTGTAAGGCAGGATGGGGCAGCTGAGGGTGGAGAGCCCCTCTATGCAGCTGTATGGACGGACGGAGGAGACTCCTCGCCTCCGCTTAGCTGGACACAAGATTGCAGCGGAGGACATGTTAGTCTGATTGCTTTACCATGTAACACATACACATACACACCCACACACATAAAGGACATCGATTAAATTTTAACAGCCTCCGGCCAAACGTTAATCTGCTTTTTACAGATCAGTATTGATGTTTTAAATGATTGGGTCACGGCTCGGGCAGACGAGGCTGATACAGTAAGATGAGGTTTAGCTTATCACTGCAGCTTATTGGGCTAAACTACAGATTTTTTTGGAGGGATCTTAGGATAAGCAGGGATTGTGCATGTAGGCTACATCCCATTCCCAAAGTCAGATTTAGATCTACTATGTTCTACTTTGGGGTAAGGAGGTTACATTTATACTGCTTACATTAGATTTTTCCTGCTGTATTAATTTCATGGCACAACACTGTCATAACATATACTTTATTAAAGGTTTATAAGTTGTAACTAATGGCTTTAATAATGGTTATAGCATAATTAATTACGTTTCTAGATCAGTAGTAAACCAAGGATATGAAATAATTGATTGATTTTGGATTGGCAGGCTTTCAAATAATGTTCTTATTAACAATCTATAATAAATTAGTTACAACTTATATAACTGTTAATAAAGCATGCCTTATTAGAAAGTGGTACCACTCCATTTAACTCATTAATTCTGATTAGCAATCAGTAAGTTTGCCTTGGAATGACATGACATTAGATAATGTGTGTTCAGCCCTCAGTGATTGGTAGTCAGAGAGGCACACACCTGACAGAGTGGAGCATTTGGCATTCCTGACACAATTAGGCTCATCCATTACTGGATAAAACAAGCATTCAGAGCAAGTTACACAAACAACGGCTACTAGAGCTCAGAAACAAGGATGTATTCATGACCCAGAGGAGGAGAGCCAACCTTCACTGAATACAGCTTTAGAGAAAGAAAAGGACCTTGAACCGTACACACACACTCACTAATGAACATCCAAACAAACACAAACAAATATGCATTATCAAACCACAGTTCAGATACAACAGATCCACATTATGAGGGTAATATAGCTCAGAAAACTCTTTTTACATTTTAAAATCAAAGCACACACAGGCACATACACACAGTACAAAACCATGCATGCAGCAGTACAAGAGTCTCTTGTACAGGCTGTTTGAGCAGTGAGTGCTGGGCAAGTCTGCCTCAAAAACCCAGTTAATGTAAGCATGGTTTCTATGGCAACCATATCCCTGTGCATGAGTGTAGAAACTGTAAAGCACCAAATATAAAACTGGGTCCAGCAGCAAATGTCCCTTAGTAGCACACTAGTATCCTGCTTACGATGGGTTTTTTTTTTTTGATGTTATATAAACATCAAACCCTTGTTGTAGAAACCCCAATATTATGAGAAACCGGGATATTGTGGCATGTAAACACCGTATCCAGGTCTGTCATGAGTGCAGGTGTGTCCTCACTTTGTAGTTTTTAGTCAGAAAAATAAAAACATACTATGATATAAAAGATAGAACAAAAGTCTACATGCTGGATGAAAATGAAAGTCTGACAGTGGTATGCCGTGCACTGAGGATTAGATGGAGTAGCGAAAACCAAAGTGAAAGTAACAATTTCATCTTCAGCTGTTGAAGTGACTCAGGCGATATGGAAATTACACATTTATTGGATGTGGATGAGTCAAAGACTGCAACACCATGGACCATCAGCAATCTGAACAGTGTTATAATCATGTATTCAGGGAGCGGAATAGCCCGGTTTTGATATGTTCCCTGTAAATGTCGCAGCATATTCTATATTATATAGCAATAAATACACAACATAAATCCAGAAGTCTATGCAAACCCTCAGTGGGTTTAAGTTAAGGCTCAGCCACTACATAGTCTTGTAAAGAGAACAGTTTGTTATGGAAGTTAACCAGCTGCTGGCTCCAGCTACATTTATATGTATAAACCACTTGTTGGTGGTGTAGTGTAACGGTGATACTTTTACAGCTTTATAATCCTCTCTCCGCCGCTTTCCACTTACGACAGCGTAATGCCATCCAACAGCACAGCATGTGTTCCTCCAAATGGAATTGTTGTTTTTTATTTATCAGCAGAGAAGCAAATCCCTTAAACTGATCTTAATTGTTCACTGGAGATACTGATAGTTGTAAATGGGAGTCCTTCCAGCTGCACTCCCACAGAGATAATCACTCTGTGGGAAGTTGGCTGCAGTACTTTAAAACCAATAAATTTAAAGAGAGTGAGCAAAATGGTCAAATGGTGAGAAGCGATTGAGCTGTGTGCAGAGAAATGCTCCCACGGCTCAGAAACTGCTGCTGAAATCCTGCTGCACATGGAGACAAGCGACTCGCAGCTTATGATCACATGTCAGCAGTCAGAGACACAGATGTCCAGATGTGGCCGCACATGACGGCCGTTAATCGGATTGGTAAACACACTGTACCTTGGTCCAGTCTGTGACAGAGGGTCATCTTAGCCAGCTCCACCTCGGGCCCCGGGTGGTCCAGTACCTGCCTGCACCACTGGAGAGGGCTGAGGAAAGACTCGCCCTGCAGCTTGGCGTTGGGGCTCACATACAGCCTGGAACACACAGCACAACCCGCAGTTCAGTCCTGACAGCTTTACAGCATGGCCCACAGTGTTACTTTACAGAGAGAGGGACGAGTTTTACAGTGGAAATATTTACAGGTATAAGGACTCTTCATAGCAATGGTCAGCCCGTATGTAAAGGGAATGATTTTCAGAGAATCCAAACACTAATACACCCTAAAAGTTCAAAAAGAGTAATTGCCTTTTTGCTAGTGACAACGTAAGCTATGAAACCAACTGTGTGACATAAAAAATTCAGCTTCCTTCAGTGCAGCGATGTATAAGATAAGAGTATACGTGACTGCTACAGTGAGACAACGGAGGGTTTGTGATGTTACCGCTTCTGTTACCTCTTTTTAATATGGGTTGATTAATAATTTCATTCAATTTCCCAACCAAAACTACCAAATATTCTCTGGTTTCAGCTTCTACACATTGAGGATTTGCTGCTTTTATTTGTCATATAATGTCAGATAGTAAATTGGGAGTTTTGGACAGTTGGTCAGATTTTTTAAAAAATCAATAAATTTGTAGATGGGCTCTGGAAATTATAATGAGTTTCCTTTATTTCGTGACATTTCATACACAAAAGGATGAATCAATGAATCGAGAAAATAATTGAAAAGACTACTGAAACGAATTTTTCGTTGCAGCCCCAGATATTTGTGCCTGGAAACTGGATCCCCATTTTATCGGCTGCTTTGCTATCAGTGAAATGTATCTGACCACTGAATAAAGACGGTAAAACAAGGCTATCTGATTCAGAATCATGCTTATAATGGCAACAATACCGAACAAAGCAATAAACCAGATATGTAGGTGTGTGTGACTATGCTACACTGGAGTGATGGATTCCTAAAAATGATGTGTCACCTCTGTGTCCAAGTAGATGAATGTGAACCAAGCTGATGTGTGCTCTTATCCGGCACCCAGTCCGTGGTTTCACACTGAAATGGGGGTCAATTAGGTACGTTAAATGGAGCAGTGATATACCGACAGTGGTTGAGCGCTGGACGCCGTCAGTGCTGCGTTCAGCTGCGTGCTACATTTTCCACATCATCACACCAGATACATAAAGCTGGGAACGCTTCAGTAGTCAGCATGTCAGTGTGTGAGCCACCTAAGTCAGCAGATACAGAGCTTCAAAGTAGTCCGGCCCGGGGCAGAGCACTACACACAAAGCCGAGCTGTTTGATCACAGGCTGAAGGGGGTCATTGTTTCTAATTTCATCCCAGTGCTGTCTTAACTCTGAATAGATACCTATGCTGCGTGCACAGTGCATTCTGGGATGCCAAAAGCTTGTGTCAAATCTGTTTTTGTTCTTTTTCCTCCAGTAAAAAAAAAAAAAAAAAAGTCCCTCTGTTTGCCAGTGTCTGCAAGTCTATTCCACCAGAAGGGGGAATCAATAACGTGATCAATAAGAGGATACATGATATGGTTGCATTACAGATAATGTCACCAAAACTGTGGCTCGCTGACAATCTCGTGGCCTATAAAGCATCTACCAGGGTCACACAAACACACACAGCAGACGCTTTGTTTTTTTGTTGTTGTTTTTTTTTTTACTGTAAATTCACACGTATGCGGCTACAACACAAAGTGTCCGATAATAAACGGAGCGGTTACCAGCTGTCGGGCTCTCCGACCGGGAGCACGGCGCTCAGGTCCAGGATCTCCACCTCATCCAGAACGGTCGCGGGTCCAGCGGCGCCGCCGTCCCCGCCGCCCGCGTCGGGAGACACCGAGCTCGGCTGAAAATAGGCGAAGGGCTCCTCCGCCGCGCCGCGGGGTCCCGGGGCGCACGGATGCGAGCGGGTCGGGCTCGAAGCGCCGTATTTGCCGGAGAAAGTGTCCGCGGCGCACGGCGTCCCCCCGTGCAGACACGGCAGCGCGGTCTGGAGATGAGGGCCGATGGAGCAGTTGTTTACGGCGTTCGCTCGCGTCCGCAATTGTTCGTTCTGCTTCTCCAATTTTCGGACCAATTCCTGCAGCTTCAACACCTCCAGCTCCGCGTTGGCGATCTTACTGTTGCCACTGACGTCTGCCATCCTCTGGGGGCTCAGCACCTCGGCTTCCATTTGGTGAAAAGCACATTGAGAGGGGCAGAAAGCACGGCCTGCCTGCAGAGGGTCCTGTTCAATTCAGAGAGGGTGTCCAGATCCCCCCGTTTAAAGCTGCCGCACACACACACACGCACACACACACACAGATACACACACACTCATACACACAGATACTCACACACTCACACACACACACTCACAGATACACACACTGATGCTGCTGCTGCTCCTGGGATGATTGCACAGCCTCCATCTCATTGGTCAGCAGCTTGGAGTTCAACTCCCATCACACCACTGCTGAGGAAGTATTTATTATGGGCGCTTTAAACACACACATACAGTGCTTATGAAGAATATATCAATTTGATTTCTGCACGTTGCATGTGTTTATATATCTCTTTGAATCACGGTGGATGTAATCAAACCCTCCAATTAATATAAAATAAAAATACAATTTTCTTTTTTTTTTTTGTTGATAAATTGAAAGCTTATTAGTACAAACCAAATACTTATTCATTTAATTCAATTGTTCTCCACATTGTCAGAAATACCTTTCTGGTGGAGGATTTACAAATCATTTATTGTTTTATGTAAGTATCCAAAAGATGGTCAAACTTAGATATATGAGTCTAAAAACACTGGAACAAGCCTATTAAATACCTGCTATCATTTTTTTATCGGACAAACTCACCCCAGAACCCAGCTAAGCGGGCGGTTAGCTCTTTTTAAGTTCACATTTATCGTCATTATAAAATTTACTCAGTAGAGATTAATAAAATAATTGAAATTGCAGCACACAAGCGTCTTACATAGAGATGAGTTTTTACACCCATTAACTTCAGGGCGTAGCTCACTGACAAAGCTGACCCAGCTGATCGTAGATTGTTAGTTTAGGTTGAAGAGTAAATTTATGAAATATTATGAGATAATATGAAAGAAAGGCAGTTAAGTTTATCATATTGCTTAGCCCACTAAAACTGTTATTTTTGGCAATTATGGTGCAGTTTGTGATGCTGACTTTCTGTTTATAGTTGATTGCTTTTGATTGGGGAGTGCAACAGATATTTCCTAACAACCCATTTACACATTAGTGAAGTCTATATTAGATAAATACTGCTACATAGTAAAGACTTTACATGCAAACTTATGAATAACAAACTGTCAGTAAGGTCATCGTGAATACAGCAAGGTTATTGTTTTGTCTTGTATGTGTATTGCTTCCATGTTCAATGTTATGGATTCATTAAAATACAACAAAAATGGTAAAAGCATGGACAAATGATGCCACGAATGTTATTCTGTCTACAGCAGGCTTCCCTGAAACACTATTCAGATGTATAAAGCTGATAAAGGTCTGGACTCAGCTCAAAAAGAGTTTTAATTGCTGCCAAATATCTTCTGGGTGTTGACTTGAATGAATGAATACTTGTGCAACTGATGTTTTGTTTTCTTATATTTGTACAGTATTTTTAAATGACATTTTTTGGTAGGGATCTGACACATGTGGACATTTCTTGACGTTATATAGTCTACTGTATAAAGTAGATCATAGCACGGAAGTGTACTGCTGCCACGCCAGAAACAAAAAGGATAAGTATCATGTTATAACATGAAAACTTAACTGTTGTAACAAGATGTTTTCACGTTATTACAACATACAAACTTATCAGGTTATAACGTGATATTTTCACGTTATTACGACATACATAATTTTCATGTTTCATGTTATAACGTGATACTGATCCATTCATCTATTGAAGACAGAGATTAGACTACATTTTCTAATACAATATTAAAAGGGTATTCTCTTAAATTAAAGGCAGACTATTAAAATATGATTTTTTAAAATTTTTATTTGATTAATTTTAAGTAATTTTCATTTAAGTTTAAAATTACTGCAGGATTTCAAAAAATCTCCTAATACTTTCTCTTTCTCTTTATTCCATTTTAGTTTCCTGACGTTCAAATGTTAAAACTTGTGACAGTAAAGAAAAAAATATGTATACCTCAGATTACCATTCTTCATACACACAAATAAGTAAAAGAGTAAATGATATAAACAAAGAACAGGCCAACTATACACCAAAACAGACACATTTCTAATAATTTCTTTAGCTAAAGATAGGCTATATCGATTGCCTTTATTGCACACAGAAAAAGCCCCCGGCCCTAATAGTCCCTCTAAAGGCAGCAGAATATCAGACATGCTATCTCACATTTGTGAAAGGGGTACAACACAGTTACAATAAGCTGCAATAGTGTGTGCACGGTTACTGAAAAAGTTATATTCAAAATGTTTGTTAAAACACCCAGATAAAGCTCTGTCAGCTTGTAAAGACATAAGTTGAACCCATGTCACCCAAAACATATTAATAAACAGTAATCTCTTTTATCTTTAACCACATGTGCATGTATCTCCAGTGAAGGCGTGGGAGATCTCAGCGCCGCCATTTATCTGTGGGGGGGAAAAAAGAATATTTTCCGTTTCAGAGATCTGTTCATAAAGATGAAAAGAGTACTAGAAGTAATTTATTTATTTATTTTTTCTTTTACCTCTGGTGATCTCAAAGCAGTTCTCACAGTACACCATGCGATTGTAGATCCACAAGCTGTCCCCAGCTTTCATGTGACCCAGAGTGCCGTTACACACCTCACACTGCACACACAACACAAACAAACACTCACATGAGGAACGAGATACACGCTGAGCAGTCAGCTGCACACTTCCTCATAACATCTTGTTTCTCAGTGGTGGAATGAGACTAAGCACATTCACTCAAGTACTGTAGTTAAGCACAATTTTGACTTTACTTTAAATGTTTCCTATTTATGCAGATTTATAATTCTACTTCCCTGAATTTTAGAAGGAAAATATTGTGCCTTTACTCCCGTACATACCGTATATCTGACGGCTGTAGTTACTTGTTACTTTGAAAAGGCTCTGAACACCCACACAGGTGTTTTTAATGACTCCAGCTTATTAGATTTGTAGTCGGGTGGAAGTTGGGTGGAACTAATGAGAATTTCCCAGAAGTGTGAAAATATTTTGACATATCCCAATAGGAAACAGGTGTAAATATCAAAATGAATGATGGCTGAATTCCATTTAGTGGCATTAGTTTAGGGGTCAACAAATTTGCAGCATGCAAGCTGCGATTTCCAACATGAGGTATTTTCATAGTGAGATCATTTTTTATGACGCTGAATCTAGACATGACAGAGAGCCAAAACCTGATCTGCTCACTTTAAAGCAGGAAGCGTGGCAGTTGATCTTAATGTCATCCAGGACCATCTTGGCATCACCAGTGAAGGGTTTACGGCAGTAGGTGCACAGGTCTTTCTCAAGCACTGTCCTGTAGGGGACAGAAGTTGATAAAGTGTTAGACAGTACACTAAAAGAACATGATAGTTCAAGGTCAAGTGAGAACTGTCACACTTTTCCTACCTCTCAGGAGATGCATACACACTGTTAATGGAGGATTTAGAATAGTTTTGATCTGCCAGAATGTCATCTGACCTGCTGTGAGAGTTACACAGTTATCAGTTTCTATATATAATGTTTGAACACCAATATTAAACCCAGCCATTTTTAATATCATAGAGTACCTGCTGCTCCTGTACGTCGATGAGGAGTAGACGCTGGGACTGCTGATACTGCTGTACTCATAACTGTAGAAAGGCATAATGAACCAGAGATCACATGTGAGATTTAGAATATTTCTCGCTTGCTTACGTGCATGCTCAGAGAGAATGAAAAGAAAAAGTAATTATGTATGGTCTTAGTTTGCTCTGCCTCTTACCTGGAGTCAGGTCTGGAGTAAGAGTAGGATTTACGGTCGCTGCTGTAGTTGTCACTGTGTGTGGAAACACAGAACACATTAAGGATAATAAAAAGACATTTTCATCTGGTTGTATGGGCAGAGGAACCCCTGCCAAAGGTCTGTGTTTGAGTGTGAGAGATATTGATTGCAGTCAATGATTACCTTGGCATGGTGCTGATGGTGTAGGAGGTGGTGCGGGTGGAGGGAATATCATCATTGTACGAGCTGTAGCTGTGTGTCAAAGAGGCATAGGAATGAGTTATTTGCCCACAGAAAAACCTAATTGTTAACTACATTTAGGAATTGGATAAAAATAGAAATAAAAAGATAAGTGATTAATAAATTTAAACAAATTTAACATAATTCAAATATTAGTCTTAAAGTAGCCTGTTTGAATTAACCTGGCCCTTTAAAAATATTTTCTTTTAGTCACTGTAAATGACAATCAATCGAAAATTATGTTTTTTTTTATGTACATCATACAATCTGAAGACAGCTAAAATCAAAATTACTTATTTTTTGGATTTGATAAGTACATTTAATATTCTACCAACACATTACCACCAAAATCTCGAGTGGTTACAAGTATACTGTACATTCGTACATACTGAAACACAAGTATTATCTCTGTTGACAGACAATGTTCTTAACCCCATCTTGTACTACTTGACCCTTTAAAAGTTTTAAATTGTTGGGTCTTTCTGTTGGTCAGCATATTTACCTGGTGAGTCTGCGGGTAGAGGATGGCGATGTCAGAGCTGGGCTTTCTCCTCTAAATGGCACCAAAAAACAATGTCAGAAGAAACTGGTATAACTACACTGTACACACAAAGAGCCATTGCACATTCTCAGTCATTCATTTCCAGCTCTCACCCTCTGCTGCTCTCCACTGTGACGATCTCTCTCTTTGTGACGCTGGTACTGCTGAGAAAATGACGGTGTTTGAAACATTCTTCACTGACAGGATAATTAAATAGTTGGGTGTTTTGTTAGAGGTTATTCAATGAGACGTCTCACCTGACAGGAGAAGACAGATTGGATGTAATGGATTTAGGGAGGAGGGTGCCATACAGGTCGTCCTCAGGCCTGTAAAAACAACAATATTGTAAATATATGGTGATCAAGAGTGCATTCCTGATATTTTGAGAGTTTTTAAAAAATGACTGATGAAGGTTTATCTTACGTAGAGGGCGTCTTTGTTGTGGTTGTAGTTTTAACACCATCTCTGAAAAAACACAACAAAATATTTGTATCTGACTGTCATTAATTAATGTCACTGTGTAAAAGTTTTCCTGCAGTAACTCACCCATTAGTGCTGCTTTTCACTGTCACGGCCTGAGTGCTGGAGACAGTTGTTTTGCTGTAATGATGAGGACATTGCTTATTGCACGATGACTGATAATAATCAGTGATTATTATGTATTAAATGATATGGTAACACTTTATTTTATGTCCTACTATTTAGCATTTATAAGAAGTATACAAACATTTAATAAATTGTATATAATACACTACAATGTAGTTGTACACAGCTATAAGGACATTTTAAGTTCTTCTCAATGTTCAGTAGTTGTCAATAATCATACAACAGTGTTCTACTATGTTGTTATTCATTACTATATTTTCATGAAGTTATAGTTTCTAAATACATTAATAAACACTTGGATCTGCTGGCCACTGCACTATAGTGTGTTACAGACAATTTATTAAATGTTTATATAGCGTTTGTAAATGCTAAATATGAGGATTTAAAATAAAGTGTTGCCAGAGAGATTAAGACGATCTTGTAGGTTTTTACCTGTCTGTGGAAGTATCTTTGACAGACTTGGGAATTAATGTATCATAGAGATGGTCCTCAGCTCTGCAGAGAAATAATTACAATTACATTACATCATTACATCACTCGAAATTTAAAGCGAGATTATGTGATTTTTACTGAACAGCCACTTTAGCCACAAGTGGCAATTTCAGGATAGTGGCACAATGAAATTTCTTTCATTTTCCAAGATTCTCTTGACTCAATTGCTTGTTTATTTTTGTTATAATACCATTGAAATGTTTATCTGTGGCATGTTAAAACATAGTGTAACAGTAACACAAGTAGAGAAGAGACATGAAGTCAGCAAACTGGCTTCGTAAACAGTTACACAGCAGTATCTAATGTAAACTAACATTAGACACCATGAGCTTGTGGTCATACCAGACCAAGTATGTGTAGCAGCAAAACCCTTGTGTATTGAATTGAGTCAGGGAGTTTTTTTGTTGCTTATGAACTCAACTTTTCTTTTCTAAGAGGAATATTCTCTTATTTGTTCTTTCATTCGTTACATTGTTTCACTTTAAAGTCAAAATAAACAAATATTGGTAGGATAACATTACTTAAAATGTGATTATTATATCTATTATTATCTATTATTATCCCTCTATGGCTGTAAGGCACAAACACACACTGAAGGAGGCACGAGTCATTTCAAGACCGCACTATACACTCACACACCTACAGGCCATCTGGGCCTCCAATTAGCCTACATGTCTCTAGAGGTGGAGATGAAAATTCATTATGTAAGAGCTCGGTGATATTACAGTATAGAGGATATCCTTGCTGAAGTCACAGGCCAGCATCAGTCTATATTGTCTTTGGAGTAAAGGCGTAAGGATTAAAGGTCCATTTCTTGGGGACTATTTTCAGTGGCGGACTAATACACATTTGGTGTTCTACTGAGTATTTATGGCAGCAGGATGTTGTAGGTGGGATTAACAGAAAATAAACTACAGTACCCATGTTCTTGATAATAAAGGAGCATGTTAACTGATGTGTTTGTAACAGTGGCGCTCTATGGCACGGAGGAGTAAGATATGTCGGGCTTTGGCTACACACACAATATTTGTTAGAAGGATCATTTCATTGCTGGTTTTTGTATTTGATGGGCTTTGTAGCCTTATCCTTTCATATTATTTACAAAAAAAAGTACTAACATCTGGCTAACTTGAATATAATGTCAACAAGATAGTACACAGCCTTCCTGCACTGCATTAAACCCGCTATGGGATGAAACTCACGTAGTGTCAGTGTTGCTTTTAACGATCACAGTCTCAGTCGTTTTTGTGGAGACGGTTGTTTTGCTGTTAAGGAGAAAATATCCCATGTTATAGAATATAATTACTCATTGCCTGGCGTCAGGATCAATATAATCATTATCTAGGCTTGATGAATGAAAATATCACCTGTCTGTGGGTGGGGAATCCACCTTGAAAGACGTGGTGATGGGTTTGTCCTCCGCACTAAACAGAAAGACAGGTTTAATTGTAGGTGATGTATAAATTTAAATTCTACTGTAATTAATATCAAGTTTTTAATAATCTGACAAGGTCTTACTCTTTATTGCTGGTAACAGTTTTCTCAGTCACTCTGGTTGTTGTGGTGGGTGAGAAGGAGTATAGAGACCTGTGTGAAAAGATGTTACTTTAGTCACAGTTGAATTTATTACATTTACTCAAGTGCTGTGGTTAAGTACAATTATTCCTTTTCCATTTTCTGCAACTATTCCTCTACATGTCAGAGTAAAAATACTGTACTCTTCTATTTGCTTTTCAGATTAAGATTTTACTGTAAAACACTGGATTTGTTTATAAAACACTATGAATTGTTGATGATTAAACCAGTGGTTCCCAACCTTTTTGGCCTGTGACCACTTCAGAATAGCAGTGCCTACTGTACTTGGGACACACTGTCACATTTCAGATGTCTATTAATTGTTAAGCAGTTCCACCAAAGGGACATTTCCCGGTTTCATTTAAATTCTCAATCAAATGTCTGAGGCTTGTCTTAAGCAAAAATTTGAGCAGACTTAACAAATTGAATATTAATGTGTGTAGCAGAAATTTGTTCCTTCTTCTTTCCTGTCCCATCAATCATTTCATGACCTCTCAGATTAATCTTGTGACCCACATGTTAAACCACTGGACTAAACTACAATACTAACTGTATATAAAGGAGTTAAAACTAGCTCCACCTCGACCATCTACAACAGTAAAGGGCTACTTATGCATTGATAAGTGGTGAGAGAAGCATTCAGATGATTTACTTAACAGTAAACAAGTACTTATACTTTTAATACTTAAAATAAATTATTTCTGGACAAACTTCTGCACTTTTAATTAAATAAAATGTTGAATACAATTCTGAGTTTTGGTAATGGAGTATTTACACATTGTTGTACTGGTTTGTTTACTTAAATGAAGGGTCTGCGTACTTCTTCCACCACTAAGTAATAGTATATTTTTACCCTTTGCTTGAAGACTTGACCCGTTCAGTGAATGTCTCGGTCTTGGTGGGAGTTTTAATCACAGGGGATCTGCAAGATAAACTCAGTTGTCATTGAACTGACACAGTCTACTCAAAGTGTGATAAGATGATTCATTTTTAATGCTTTAATATTCTCTACCGAACACTCTGACTGGTGCTGATGGTGGTCTCAGTGGTTGTGCCGTCCTTGGTAACCGTAGTGGTTGTGGTGCTAAAGGAGGAGTAATACAAAACATTTACAAAAACGCCAATGCAAGTATTTTCCTGTTGGTCTGTTGCAAGTCTTTGTTGTGTACCTTGTCTTAGGTTCCTCTGTAACAGTAGTCTTCAATGTAGTGGTGCTGTAGTGACATAATAAATAGAAAATCACACATTATATTTATTGTTTCTCTGTAGATTTTTGCATTATGTGTAATAAACTGGAGCTTTACATACCCGTCGGGGTTATCTGACTTCTGGCTTGAATATGTCCTGCAACAAAGAGGCAGATTATTCAGATAATTTCCTAAAAATAAATCACTAGATAGTTAGTTAGTTGTGGTATTACGTACCTTTTGGTGTAGGAGGTTGTAGTCTTACTAGAAGGGAGGGTGCTGTCAGTAAAAGAGAAGCATTATTAAGCCACAGTTCTGGTTACATTTTCTGAAAGTGCCTTGACTTGGATGAACGACTGGAGCAGAAATGAACAGGCAAAATTGTTACAGTGCTGTACTGTGTGTCTGCAGAGGAAAGATCTATAATACTGTTCTGAATACTGTACCAACCTGCTCCTCAACTCGTCCTGGCTTCCACTGAATCTGCAATGACAGGAAACACAATCAAAAGTTCTTGTCACAATCTGCTCATTCTAATGTTTTCAACTGCTAACATAATGTCTATACATAAAAGGTCTGAATAAATTTGAGCATCAGTATCATGAAAAGATACCAGAATGATTACAAAATTATACCTCTTGGTGAGAGACTGCACATATGTTGACTTGCTTGGGGTGGCGGGTTTTGTTTCTTCAGCCTCAGAACTATGACAAAACACAATAAATTACTTTAAGTCAAAGGCTCAATAGTGACTCAAATTATTATTTACATTACATCCAGTCACTACAGTAAATAATGTTTTATCCTTTGTTTCAGGAAAAATTGTAATGTTTATTTTACCCCTCAAGATTTTCATTGGATCTGTACCGGCCTAGGATAGTTTTGCCAAAGTTTGGGTCTCGGCTGAAGGAAGAAAAAAGGATAACAAATGAATTCACTCATTTTACCAGAGATGACTCAACAATGACTTGCAAAAGGAATATAGAAGGAAGCTTCTTTTTTTTTTTTAAGATGAAGGTAAACCAAGATATAAATTACAAGTCAGTCACACCCAACAGTGCTGCCATTACCTAGGTATATATGTGTGTGTGCGTGTGTGTGTGTGTGTGTGTGCTGTATCTGTATCTCAGCCATTATGTTCATATGACTTACTCAATGGCATCATCCTCATCATCAGGTTTTCTGATCCAGCTGTTGTCTTTCAGGAGCGAGGTGCTCTTGGCTGCAAAAACAAGGAAAACTTGAGTGTCTCCATTCACTTATTCAAAGCAGTTACACAAAATTTAAGCAGCTTTTTTGTGTTTGTTTTTTCTAATTTTCATTCTTACTTAAACTTTTATCCTTTTTCTATTTTACAAATTTTTGATCTATTTTCATCTTTTTTGTTTATTTAATGTTATTTAATTTTTATCATGAAATGCAGGGTGGCATACTCTTAAGGCTGTGCTAACTGACTAGTGTGCACTAAGTAATAATAATTACAATAAATTGTAAAACAAGATTTAGCCTAGAAATAAAAAGATATATAAAGGATCAAATCTATAAATCTATAAATATATGCAGTCTTATATAAATATAAAATGATATGAGCATCTTGTGACAGATTTAACTTTGAATCTTATTTCTAAAATATCAGCACTACACAGAATGTTATTGTCTTTGGTATTTTATTATTTGATAGGTCTATTTCTCAATACTTACAGGTCTGGGACGAATACCTGCTCATTTTGTAATTTCACCTGAAAGAACAAGAAGTTGAATTCATCACATAATGAAACTACAGTACATTAACCACTAGGTGGTACTGTGGGCTTGAGGCTCTTCATAAACAGTGCATGTTCTTTGTTGAAGAAAAGGACACATGTGAATTCAACTCAAAAAGCTTAGGAATCAATGTTTTCTATCTACAGTCATATGTCCTCGTCATCAAATTGGTTTTGTGAACATGTCATGCTGGATTTATCACTCTGCCTGAAGAATATAAATAACTACTGCTCAACCCCAGACTCACTGATTAAGCCCTAAACTGGTTTGTCTTGATCTGTACTGCGCAGACACACACCCACCATAACACACCTTCTCCAAACACACCATTGTCAGCAAAACAGAGGGGCGTACCGGTGACTATGCCGTTAGCTATTTACGATAAAGATTGTGCACTTTCAACGACATGCACCATCCAGCACAAGCACTTCCATATCAGAAACCTTACGGCCGATAGCTACAGCTGTGAGGGTTACACGTTATAACTGTAAATGCAGCACTTGTCCAATTATGTTTCACACAATCTACTGTCTGATGAGTGTTATTAGTCCAAAAACAGTGTGTTTAGCGGTGGATTTGTCTTTATTATTTTGGTTTGTGTGAAGTAGCTCGACATGTCCGTGTAGCAGATGTCTTGGGGTAAAGGGCTAAAACAGAACTTGTTTTGGAACTTTCTGAACTGTTGAATTGTTGACGATTGTCAAAAATAAAATGAAATAGATTAAGCAGAATCTCTTGTTTCTGAGTTGACACATTTTTTAGTAGAGTTTTAGAAGAATATCACGTAGCAGATCAGATCAGTGATCAGATCAGAGACCTTTATGTAGTTTGGCAGTCTGGACTGTGAGAACTCTATCAAGGTAGAAAGTGCTGTTTCAACTGTACAAGTTAGCACTTACAAAATGAAAATCTTTCATGTTTGCTCTGCTATGCGGTTTTCTAGGTATACGGTTCATGTAAAGCAAAACGAGTTAACGGCAAGCTTGGGCAAGAAATCCCAGAGATATGTCACTTCAAAGAACTCAGTATCACATCCTAAATCATTACACTCTTTAAAAGGTTCATTTCTTAAATATAAATCTGAAATATATAATTACACAAAAACAATAGTATCAACTAGAAACTGACAAATGATTTGGAAAGAGACTGGGTACGTACCTCCACAGAAGGCTCTTTGAATCGCTGGACAGATAAAGGTCTTATCACCTGTCTATTACTCTGCAGTTGCAATCACACCCTTGTCATTCCTTCTGCTTTTAACCTTAAGGGAGGAGATTCCAAGGCCACCCACAGGTGTGGCTTCTGACAACAATCAAAGAATACTCTCCCTCTCACTCTAGACGTTTCTCTTTCCGTCATCACCATTTTTACCTAATTACTTGTTGGGCTCACTGTTCGTAGGGTGGAAGAAATGGAATTGGGTGGAGTGCTGAAGGACCTGCAATTCAACTTAGCTGTCAAGGACGCAGAAATGCAAAGTGGGTGTGGGACTTTGTGCTTCGAAAATCTTCTAAAATAGCCTTTAACTTAATGGAATATGATTGTATGGAGACACACTATTAAGTAGTCCTTTGCTATTTGAAACATTTTATCCATATTAACTGTGACAAGTAGAACTGTAATATAAATTGATCTTTGGTCTACAAATATGACTGACTGACTTGAATTTAACATAAGAAACAGCCCCCCCTTCAAAGTATTACCATGCATTAGGTCTTTTTAATACAATACCTGTATGCTAATAAAAGTACTGAAGTCCAATAATATCATAATATCTAAGATGAGTTTTAAGAAACATCCTGGTAACAACATGGGCACATATCACACAAGTGGCTACTGACACCTGAGCAGGTCTCACAACGGCCTTAATCACTGAAACCTTTAAGGAAACGTCCACTGAATGGCATTTAAAAGCATGTATAATCTTACTGATTAAGACCAAGCCATCTGTAGTGCCACTAAAAGGGGAGTGCCTGTTATAGTAGATAGTTATAACAGTTACAGGAAAAAAAAGGGTTCCTTGATACATACAAGCCTAAATCATCAAGAGTACACATAAAACCTTAGTGTCAGACTTATAAACTATAAATGTCACAATGTCTGTGACTGGGAGCTTCATTATTGGGAGTGCCGTGATTTGGATAATCAAAGGTATGAAAGGTGCATAGCACACAGGGGTGTGACAGCATGATACTCGCAGGTGAACCCCTCCTTGTCACAATGACAGCCTGAAAGGAATGCAGACTAGTCTGCGATGGTCAGACTTCTAGGCTAAGTGTCAACAGGCAGAGGCAAAGTTTTAATAGAAAGACATCTGCAAACAAGCGAGTTCAAACTTTTTATTGTCATGTGCATAATAATTACAGTGAAGCAATCACTGGCAATAAAAATACTGAATCTCAGACTCCCTCTAACAATGCTCCAACAACATTTAAAGGAGAAACACACAAGTGAAGATAAGAAAATAGAATATAACCTAAGACATAACACACAAAGACAACAAATGAGAATGTATACATAAATAAATAGTGCAGATAAAATACAGGAATAAAAATATATAAATATATATATAAAAAAGAAAATAATATAAGCATGACTGAATATTAAAGGAAACACAATAAAATCAAACATGTTCACTTGACTGTAACTGAGCTGGCAACACGCTCAGCTAATTTGAGGCATAAAAAGAGCTTTAAGTAACAAAAATAACTACAATCAAACTCAAATTTATCATTTTAGTATTGTTGTCATCAAGAAACAGCTGAGAAGTCTTAAAATGAATGCATGCAGTCAACAATGATATCCTGCTCTCTTTATGGTTGCATTCATTCAAGTGGAAATGACTGACACTGGGTGGCACTAGAGCTATAATGACAATACTGGTTGTGCAACTCTATTGAAAAAAATGAATATAACAAGTTCCCCAAGAAATGCATGTCCTGATCATTTTACTCTCAGATCCAAGCAGAATAAATTAGTGTAACCTGTTCTATTATGGTAACTGAAGAAAAAAACAAACAGTAGCGAGTATGAAAGTCAAGACACAACAAAAAAGGAATAGAGCATCAGACATTATGTCTCATGCTTTCATTTCCACAGAGAAATACAAACTGACACCATACTCATGCCTTTAGTTATGAACAATATTTATGAACTAAAGCACATTACGAGGTATTATGTTAGGACAACTAATGACATTGACATATTTTCATAGCATTCAAACTACGTATCCAGACTTTTTTTTATCCCAACCCCATTTCTGGATGTGTGTATACCAACTGGATTACATCCCTGCCAGCTCAGCTCATGCTTGTAACACTCTTGCCTGACCTATGGCATCATCTTGGCCCAGATATCCTGCCCTCCTCCCTCCAGTCGTCCTAACGGGACAGAGCTGAGACAACCAGGGGTTAAATGAGCAGCCTCTGGAAGTGGCTGCATCTTCAGGCTACACAATCCCTCAGTTTTATTAAAATAAATGATTCGGTTAAGAGTCAGTTGCCATCACTGATACGATGCGGGCTCTCTGATACTGTGCATGATAATCTCTGGATGCTTCCTGGGTTGCTATGAGAAGAGACTGTAGACCGACCCCTCTCTTGTCATTGGAGCACTGCAATGGCTTGCAACCAATAAAGCACCACTAAAGCTTGTGTAAATCTCTTTCTCTATTTCTCTCTCGCTCTCTCTCAATAAATATGCATGCACATCCAAACATAAATATATGTATACCACATTTTTAAAAAGGATTACTTTAAATTTTTCTTTGACATTAGGGAGATTCAGTTGAATGTCGGTTCTTTTATTTTTTAAATGTACTTGCTAAATACATGTTCACACATGTACGCAATCAGACACGCCTGTATAGGTGACATATTATGTAGATTTCTGTGAAATATGCACTGCCTGCACCGGTTTTCTGTATCCACCTTTGCACTGCAGTGTGTTTTGGCCTTTACTGCTATTTCCACTGATGTTACTCAACACACAGTGTCTCCCAGTTTCCCCCCCTGCAGTATTCCTGCTCCTCCTGCACCCTTGTGTTGCCCCGTGTCAGAAGGTGAAAATACAAATATTACTATCATCACAATCTGCATGTTGCATTACTGAAGCACAGAAGCCTAGGTATTCCCATGCAATTTGATTTTTAGCAATAAAAAAACATATAGATCACCTACTATCTCCCTAAGTGTGAGCCACATCATCTATATTCATAACAATAACAATAACAACATGCATCTTTTGCTGTAGGTAGAGCTATGTAGACCTGGGCCAGGGCCTGCTCAGTGAAGAAGATTCATTTAAAGGATGGCTGCAATACTTTTGCAAATTAATGAGCTGCTTAAGAATAGCCACATTTCACAGTAACACAGTTGTCACTGGAGAAGGAGGTACATCACTAACACTGAACTCTGTGCTATTTATGGAACAGTAGTAAATGGATTGTAAACATAGACTGTATGAATGAAAGATTGTAAATTATAGTAGCAGAAAAAAGAAATTAGAAAATCCAAGCAATATAACATCAAACAATACTGTTTTTTTAAGGTCAAACAGGAATTTCAGTGGGTTTTTTTTTCGGACAACAAAGAATTTAGTCGCTTTTAAAAAGTATATTAGTGTGCCAATTTTAGATCAAACTGGGAGGGGCCCTGGATGGACCTCTGCAAATTAAATGTCCAGATACCAACTGTGCACTGTGTGTGCAAAACTGCCTTTTGGCTCTACCGTGCCACCTTTCACCTCCACGATTGTCGATTTGTGTTTTGAAAAGAAAAACGAGCAGCACATGAGAATAACAAGTGCATACGTGGAG
Organism: Lateolabrax maculatus; assembly: GCA_031216445.1. NCBI lineage: Eukaryota > Metazoa > Chordata > Actinopteri > Acropomatiformes > Lateolabracidae > Lateolabrax > Lateolabrax maculatus. Next base: position 8,044,309 of record CM062208.1, on the reverse strand, counting down.
GTGGTTGTGGAGATAAATCAACGATAGCCGGCTTCAGTCGTATGAAAATATCCCGGCATGCTATCGACGCAGCACTCAGCCAGGGAGGGGAGGGATGATGGAGCTAAGATGGCAGCCCAACTGAGGGTGCTGCCTCTCTGGGGTCAAGAAATATTCCAGGAACGAATGAAACCGAAACACGACGAGGCGATTTTGGGGAATTAACGGTGCTGTTTTTTCTTTTTTTCTCTCTTCCACACCGGGGTTCTGTTATGGCTTGAGAAGACTTTCTTTTCCGGGAGACGAGCAACCGTGCGGCCGGATCGGAAGACAGCCGCACCACCACATCGGCTTCAATTTGCGCTTATAATAACTAAGGGGAGGGGGGGGCCACCGTGGATGCTAATCGTGGTACATCTGCAACTTGGGGATGGACAAATATCTAATGTGACATGTGGCAGGATTTAATGACAAGAGGATCGCATCTGCTGGGCTAGATATTACCTAGCTGTGGCGTCTTTTGTGTGAGATATATATATATATATATATATATATATATGCATTGTTCTCCAAAACGATGATGTGTGCTGCTGCGGCAGCGGCCGCCGGTGGAGGGATCCTGCCCTCCTCATCGCCGTCGATGGGGCTGGGTGTCAGGGTCACTTCTGGAGCAGGAGCCGAGCTCTCCACCATCGGTCTGGGAATGGGTTCCTGTCCGACCCCCGGAGCCCAGGCGGACTGTCGGACTCGGTACCAGCTTTTGCTCTCGGGGCGAGCGCTGGCCGAGAGGTACAGGCGGATTTACACCACCGCCATCAACGATAAAGAGCAGGGGATAAATCAAGGAAGGTGAGCGGCCACCGATAAACACTCGTCTGTCATTTGTTGGTGGTGGTGGTGGCGGCGGCGGGGGGGCTAGCTGAGCTGAGCTAACCGCCGTACGCCAACATTAACCCCTTGCCTTGCAGCCACACTGAACTTAATTGTTATTTAAGGCCAGTGGAGCCGGTCGGACTTTTATCCTGCAAGTCTTTGTTTTTAAAGGCGGCACAGTGTGGCCGGAACCCGACGATGTGGGCGCACTTCGGCGTCGACTTCCCTAGCTGCTCGGAGCCCGGCTAAGCTACCGACAGCGGCGCGGTAGTCCGCCGTTGCGCGACCGGTTTCGCAGCCCCGGGTCAGCTCTCGGGACATCGGTGCTTTTAGTTAAACGTGGACACATTGTCGCTGGAGGGAAATCCCTGCCATGTTGGGCTGAACTGACCCGGGTTAAAAATATACCCGAGAAAAAAAAAACGGGCTAGCGGGCTAGCTGTCAGGACGGCAGTTTGTCAGTTAGTTTGGAGGAATAACGTTTAGCGGTTGGCCGGCTCAACGTCAACAAAACCTGCCCTTACTGCCCGTGTGGAGCCTTTTAATATACATTTTGTTAAACGATTTTATTAAAACAGTCACCGCTTGGGTTGTCACCATAAGTATAATGGTAATTTAAGTATAATTTGACGTCGTGAGCTGTGTGTGTGTTTAGGCCCAACGGCGTCACTGTTTGGCGAACCGTAACTGACGTTTTCCCCAGGTTACCTCTACGTAAACCAGCGGGTTTATTTCGCCCCAGAAAGAGGAAGATGTTCAGTTAAAGTGCTCAATAAAACGCAGCGTATTGCCCCTCACACAACTACGGCGGGCGTGTGTTTTGGTGAGGGTGTGTTTGGGAGGTGGATGAACTCATTTGCTTTTCTGGCATAAGCGGGTGATACAGTTACGTCATTGTAGTCAGTCAGTCAGGTTGAGTGTGTGGATGTGGATCATTGCAGCATCCTCCTCCCTCACAAACTGGATTGTTATTCTCAGCAACCCCCCCACTCCTCCCCATGCACAAGGCCTGCTTTAAGCATGGGCTCTTGAACTGTTGTCAACATTAGTCTCAGTGCACCGCTGTTATCAGGCCCAACTCCTAAATTCATAGGTCTGTACAAATGAGCAAGAATAAAAGAAATCCCCGTGTGCTTCGGTCGATCCAGATTTATGATGTTATTGTGAACCACCGTCTTGTCTGACCCCCAATCTCTCCGTGTTTATGTGATACTGAAAAATCTTGCTTGTACATGAGATGCAGATTGGACTCGGTGGGATACAATCTTTAGGGAACTGGTTTGGGAGCCCCTTGAAACAAGCACCAGTTAGTCTTTTTTTTCTTTTGGATTTGTTGATATTTACCTACTATTGTGAACACCAGATAAACATTTCTCTCTTTTGGATTTTGCAGATTTTAGTTTGGTGTTTTGATGAGTAAGACTAACCCGGTCTGTCACTGCATGTTCAAGAAGAATCTCCTTTTGCATGGTGACAAGCTATTAGAAATCAATATTCTGTTGCTGTTTTGAGTAATAGAATTAGGACACTCAAAACCTTTTTTCAAATAACAGTCCTGACAGTTTACCTGTTGTACAGACCATTGGTGAAACAAATTGAAGCCTGTCAAGCAAGAAGTGTACAGAAATAAATAGCCTATATCAACATTTTGATAACAACAACAGATTTAAAATGCATTGCTTTTTAGTATTTCGTAGTGAGTAATAAAAATTACTAATTCATGCACTACTTTTTTGTTTATAGTAGTAATTCTATTTGTGGTCCCTAGTCTGTTTTTAAGTTAAATTTATCATAAAAAGCAAAGGCAAAACACAGATTTCAGAGAGCGTTTAAAAGCATCAAAAGGGAATTTCTGCAAAACCAAACTTTTTTTGTTTTGGGGCTTTGTCAAGATGAATAACACTGAATCTGGTGACTGCTACACCTCTGACAGTTAAGTTGGGTATGCTGTACTTCAAACAGCATGCACTTTGCCAGCTGCATAAGATGTAGACTTGCTGTGCAAGGGTGAAAAAGTCAAAGTGAGTAAAGACATCTGGAGTGGATTCAAGATTTCAACAGCTATTCTAAACACATGAAAGGATAAATTATTTGTTTTTTTCCAACATCATGACTCGCTTGAAGAACAATGTGTTAAAACAAAATGTTTTAAATGTTATTCTATGTGTTTGAGTGAAACAGTTGCCTCAGCATACAGTATATTTTGCAATACTGAGTGATAACTATATACTTTCAGGGGAAAGAAAGCTTTGAGTAAGAAGAAACTGAAAAGACGACAGAAGGTCAAGTCAAAAGTCAAATCAAGAACAAAGGTAAGAGACCAATAACCAATTATCACACAGTATTACACTTGCCCTTCTATGTAATGCTACTATTGCTGTATTTATGTATGGATATTATAAATAGACATGTTCACAGGGGTTGTAAGGCCAAGACTGCGTTTTAGACATTCTCAGTACTATTAAAGCATTTCGTACAAATAACTAAATCTCTAAATGTATTTTTTTTGCATTTTCTCTATATATTAATAAGAGCGTCATGAGTGAAAGTTTTAATTTGCAACTGTCACAGCCTTAGGTATGCACTGTTAAATCCTTACAGCTGGTTTGACTCCCAACGGATTTAATTTAACAGACTGAGGATAAGATTAAAGATACGGTTAGATTCGGAGCTGGTCAGGTGCCAGGAAGCCCATCCACACATGAAGCCGGAGAGGTGGATAGGCAGAATGTGAGCCACAAGGGAGTGGCTCTGGCTTTTGCATGATGGCCTGTTGCCGAGCGACCTAATGTGTTCCTCATCTCCACGGCAACAGTTGCCTGCCTCATCTCCTTCATCCAGAGAGGGAACCTAGTCCGTATCAGTGGATGTGGTTGTGTTTTTGCGTCTGCTGTAGACTTTGGATGGACTTTGGTTAACTAGTTGATCGTCATGTTATGACAACAAATGTAATCCACTCAGAATATATTGACTCATACTCTAGTTGTTTTTCTTAAAGAGTAAGAGAGAAGCCTGCTCTGGGGTTGCTTTATAATATTGTTAGTCAGTGTTTGGATTTAACTTCATTACACAAATTTGTTTTCCATCAACTTGGCATGCAAAGGCAAGAGAGATTAATGTGATAGTAGCTGAGAAGGGCAGAGGCTCTTCTACTTTGTTATCTTTCACCTCAAAACTATGCCAGACAGGAAATTCAATGTAGAGTGGGCTAGTCAGTTAAGTTCTCTTCAGGTTGACTTGTTCAGTGGGTTGATGCAGAAGATATTCTGTAGAGACAGAGAATGGAGTGGCAGGCAGGCAGGCAGGCAGGCAGGCGTACAAACGTGGGTAGTTACACAGCCAGTTATGCTGTATTTGTATGTGTTTTGCTCACTCTTGCTCTGTCACGCCTCTGAGGCCGACACAGTCAGACAAGAGTGTGGTTTGAAAGGGCCTCTTCTCCCCCTTTGTCTGCTTCTGTGCTTATAAACATGTGAAAGTGGAGTCGGAACAAAAACGAGAGCAAAAACGCTTATCATCCTAATGAAGAGGGTGATGTAACGTCTTGTGTCTTTTTCAACAACAATTATAATAACAATGGAATGGTTCAAAATGATTAATTTAATAGAGTAACATCAAACATCTATATAATATAAATAATACCATAAAACCTACCTGGTGCACCTGTGCTATTTCTTTTCAAAACCAATATGTGTACAAGATACTTCCTAAAGTGGATTGGCCGATACCAAGTACCTATAAGTGCGTTACAGTGTAGGATAATCAACAGTATTCTCTACAAATTTCATTCATATGCAACTATACTGCATTAGCAAGATACATTTTAGAGTACATTTAATATCGGCAGGATAACATTTCTCTCAGTGTATCAGAATAATCATATTGAAGTATCTCCAAAACATTAATTGCCAACTTTTTCCAGCTGGTTAATTCAATAGTGCTTGGGAGGGTTAGGCAGCTAAAACCAGTAAAAAAAAATGTGGTCATAACTAAAAAAAACAGAAATGTCTAAACTGACAGCTACAGTAGTGTGACAATATATGGCACACTGCTTCCCACATTTAAACAATGATGCACGCATACAGCAACCTGTGATACACAAAAAGCTATGCCTGAGTATAGATATGACAGAGAACGATGGTGTTGTGAATTAATGGGAGTTAGTTGGCAAAAAAGATAGATCGATCAAGTAAAATAAAATCGTACAGCATCTCACTTTTTAAATAGTTGATAAATAATAGACCGAATAGCTATTTAAAGCATTGATTGTGGAATCTAAATGACTTTCCATTATTAGGTATGACGACTACTAGCCCCCAGTAAACATTACAAGTGATTATTGAATTACTTTTTCCTGTTTTTTAATTGCATATTTACTGATCTGATATGGTGGTGCAAACTAACAATCACTCTGCCTGAGCCTCTGCTTTGGAGACACAAATTATATTCTTTTTTCTTTCTTGTTTTTCCATAAAGCCAGCAATCTGAAATGTGTAGCTGTCTAAGTGCAGTCAAGGGCTCTATACCAGCCTTCTCCAAAGCTTTTAGATGGCCATTAAATCATGAGTGAAGTGCGGACAAAAACACAAAAGAAACCATTAGATGAGCAACATGTTTGGGTTATGGGTTGATGCCATTACAAAGTGAGAAGTACAAAACATCAGCAGGTCATTGGGCTTTGCACATGTGTGTCTGCCGTTGCTTTTGTGCATCTGTGACATAGCTTGAAGGTGTCACTTTTAATGACAAGTTTCTGATGATTTGTTCAGTTTAAAATTGGGAACTGTCAGCTCTAGTAAAACCTGTCAAATATAGTTTTCAGTTGGAGCGTGAGGATCATCTTTCAGCTGCTTCTTGCTCTGTTTGCATGATGTAACCCATCAAATGTTGTGTAACATATCTGAAATTGTAGAGTGTATAAAAGGTCAGTTCACCCTAATCATAAACATCAATCACAAACAGACTGGGGGCGTAGAGTTGGAAAGACGTAGGTTTATAGCAGACAGGGAGGGTTTATTGAAAGACGCTATCAGGTTGCAAGCCCCATCATTTTTGGAACTACGGACTAAAAAACAGGATATCTTGGCTTCAGCGGCATCAATTTTGACTAAATGTATCTCTCGCAATTCCCTAGACTTTGTGGAAGTGCAATACTATTACACATTTTAAAGCAAAAAATCCCATTAAATAATTAAACAAGGACATGTTTGTGAGGCTAAGAATGTAAAGACAATGTATTCATTATTTTACAGGCACTCCTTTTGTAATGATTGTGTATGTGAAAAAGTCCTTTTGGGGCTGTGTGTGATCCTTCAAATTTACCTCAAAGCCTGTGCTGTTTCTGGGGGCTTGATATATATATATATATACACATTTACAGATGTATGCCATTTACATGCTAGAAAGTAATTGCTCCTCCAGTTTTAACACTTCTGCTACCTGCAGGCAATGTGTGTTACAACTGCAGCCCTCACTCATTTCCTTGCGCAATTATTAAATTACAGCAGTTTTTACTTAACCTGGTTGTAGATGAGGACATTAACAAGTCTAAACTGCTGCTGCTGTTATTTTATGACCTTGCAAATTTGATGTATATCCACATACTTATTGCTGAAATAAGGTAATTTTATTCCTGTATTTACATTGTGTTAGTGCATATTTTAGTTTTGAGTGATTGTGGGTTCAAATCCTGTGTTTCAGATTTTTGGCGGTACGGTTACCCTTTTGTTTGTGTGTGAATTCCAAATTTAATGTGGAAACAGACAACTTTTTCGTAACCCCCAGTCCTAGTGTTTCCTAGTGGTATTGCTGTTTGTGCTGCTGTCGCAGTGCCTGGTGGCAGACAGTGAAAGCCAGGCTTATAGGGAACCAGTCTGAACACCAATAGTGGCGTTATTCTATAGCCATGACATTGTGCAACCAACAATTATTATTATTGTGCTATTTCCGCTTTACCAGTACCACTCCTTTTTATAATGCGTAACCAAGACTCCTGTTATTTTAATATCACATTTCATTTAATGAATTTTAGGTCAAATAAAATGAACTTTCAACTATCAGCCAAACAATGGAGACAACCAAAACATTGCATGCATTGGAAGCTTAGACAAATCAACCACAAAAATCTTGGTAGGGACCCTCCAAAAATGCTGCGCTTCCTATCTCAAATTTACAAACAAACAGTGTTTTGGTCTCTACTCCACCCTTTTGTTTTGCTGTCATCTCCCAAGAAACCCACTTTCTCTCCCTTGCTTTATGGGTTTATGTTATTATAGCATCTCTAGGTTTTAAATCGTTTGAAGTGCTCTTTCCAGGCAATGTGCTCACTTGTGAATGCTGTACAGTCACTTTGTCACAAATTATACTACAGCAGCAAGGCAGGAGAGCAGTAAACAGTACTCCTAGATGAGAGGGGAGTTAATATCCTCCCCACTGGTTTGAGCTGAGAATGAATGACCTCTCTCCCCAAATAGATGACATCACCCCCTGTGAATGTGATGCCAAAAGCGCAACATTGCAAAAGAGGCACCATCGATCAATACGATTCTCCAGAGGTTGCCTCAGGACTGTATTTAAAATGCCTAGCTGGGTGGGATGGACAAAGCTTATCAATTAGTTAGCTTATCAAGTTTCTCTGTGGAGTGTAGTTTCACTAATCATAATGATTATTTGGTTGTAAGTGCTTAAGTTTTGCTGTAATTGTAAATTTTCCCTTTTGGCTTGTCCTCCTCATTTATATCAATGAGGGTGGACTAAATAATAATAATAATAATAACAACAACATCGCTAACTACGGCCCCCAAAATGACTATAAAGCGGCTATAACCAACATTTTACAATAACAGTGTATCAAAACTGCAAGGGGTCGCTCGTAGTGATGAACCTACAGAGAATTATCACCCAAAATTGCAGCCTCGCTCAGCTTTACGGATGTCTATATATAGCGAGTAAATGTACTGTTTTGGTTCACTCTCAGTGCTCTCGCAACGTTGTTTTTTGGCCTCAGCAGGCAGCTGTTTTCAGTGAGAAAGCTCAGAAAACCCGTTGTACACTACCTTCCCAGCACCAAACGACACAACTGCTGTTGCAACTAGCTGACGAACACAGTGGAGCATTTATCAGCTAAAGATCCAGATATTAGAAGTTTGTAGGGACCAAAAACCGAGCTAAAGGAGAGTGATTGGACACATTCCCTAGGTGGCCAGAAACATGTTTCCAAATAAAATGTAATGTTGCTCCGTAACAGCTGGATGTGTAAAGAAGCAACTGTTTGCTGACAAGTTCCCTATATCAGCTTAAAAGGTGACGATATATCAATGCTGTGCTCACAACTTGTTTCCACTGCCCCAAAGTGGCCAGCAAATCAATTAATTCAGGTCAAAGTTGAATCAACACCTCTCTACTTAAGTTTTAACAAAAAAGAAAGGATTCATTTTTAAGGGCTGTTGGATGTGTAGGTTTACCTAGGTGTACCTGTCATATTTCTGTTAGTGGAGCTGAATGAAGACAAATCCCATACATTATGTTTAATTTTTTCCCCAGTATCAATATTTGAGAGTTCAAAAATCCAGTAACCATATTATTGTTTGATACATTCACTTTTGAACATTATCATATAACATAACTAGAAATCTTTACAAGGATGCCTTACATTTGGTTGTGAAAGAACACGTACTGAACAGGATGTTTTTCAGATGAAAATTAAACTTGTCGGGGCCCTCTGGAGAACTATGTAATGGAGTTTCTAAAATACTTAAAATATATCTATGGCATTTCTGCACTGCAATGTCCTGTTGACCGACAAGTGAATTTTATTCATATAGCCCCAAATCATGTATTTGTCTCATTTGTTTACAGTCTGTACAGTATGCTATGCCCTCTGTTTTAAGCCCCTCACTTTGGAACAACTGCACAGAAGACCTTTAATAGGGGAAGATATCTCTGAAGATTAGCTCAAATTGCCATGCTCATTTACCAGTTTTGGACTGTGTTGGGAAATCAACTGTTTAACATTTATCATTTTCATCGTATTTCTTGATTTATAGTAAATATATTTTTACAATTTGTATAATCTTTGTACAATTTGATTTCCCTTAAGCTTAACTTGAACACACATTTGGTTATGTAAAATGTTGGGTAAGCCATTTCTTAACAGTGATAGCTGTTTTGAGCTGATCTTGAAATAGGTTAACGCTTGCCGAGCCTAGCGTGTACAAAAGTGAGCTCCCTGAAGAGTCAAAGCAAAAGGAGGAGTCATTTCATGTCACAATTGTGTCACTAACTAGGCACGAGGTACAATGACATAAGTAACTGTATAAAGACTTTGTTTAACAGAGGTTTCACACTCACGCAGTTTAAATTGTGTCTTGAAGGCGATTTGAAAAGTAACATTTAAAAAGATTTATGTTGAGGCTTAAAGTGACGTACATTTTTTTTAGTGGACCAAGGGAGGATAACCAAAGGTGTAAACACAAGGTTTTGCTGACCTTGCTTTCTGTTTTTCCACAGGGCGAGAGTCTAGATGGAGCCCTCTGCGTGCCGGACATCAAGCTGCACAGCAACCCATCTGCATTCAATGTCTACTGCAACGTGCGGCACTGTGTGCTGGACTGGCAGCAGAGAGAGGCCTCCCTAGCGCTGGCCTCCAGGAGCTCGGTGCAAAGCGGCGACTCAGACAGTGAGGAGGAGGAAGAGTACCGCGAGCCAGCCGTGAAGCTGCCAAAGGTATGAGCAGGGGGTAGTATTGGCTGCTTATTTGGTGGTGGCAGTGCTTGATATCATAGTGAGAGCCAGCCTGTGCTCTTTATCTTAGGCATGCAACAATCCTTTATCTCTCTGGGCTTGTATGTAGAGCTCATCCTTTTTATTGTTGCAGTAATTGGCATCACTTTACCAGTGGTTGGAAACCCCTAACCCGATGAGGAGCACAGCCTCTGCCATTTCCTGTGTACTGATTTATCTTTCTTACTCCGTATGAGGGCTGTCAGTTTTCATATGAAATGTAAACTATAAATATTCTAATTCACTGTGTATGAGCACAGTGGACTGTTTTAATTACTTTGCTTTGTAGTCAAGTAATGTATTGCTAAAATGTACCATCACCTGGATTTACAGCATGCCCTTATTGCCTTGTCAGTAAAGTAGGCTATTGCTGTTTCGCTTTGATAGCATAAAATACAAGAAACTAGCAAGCCATGCTGAACAGATAATTGCACCAAAGCAGCTGAGAGGCAATGTGTCAAAGCATTACTTTGGATTCTATGCCATAAATAGCAGAATTAAGGAAAAAAACTGGTGGATGTTCAACACAATAACAAATCAGAAGAGTCCCCTGTTAAGTGAGGCAGCAGAGGCATCATAAATGAGCTGAAAGTCAATTCTACAACATCATTTAGGATTAGGATACAGAGTGCCTTCAAATTATCTGAATTAGGCCCTACTTTTCTTTATCTCTCTGCACTCTGTGTTGCTGCTTTAAAAGGCTCACTACAACAAGACAAACCTTTCTGCAGTGTGACAGCACAGTTATTGAAGAATTATATGTGTTTGCAATGAGTGAACAATGATTTTAGTAGTCATTATGCTGTACTCGGAAGGCTGTATCTATTTTATCCTCTTTCAGACAACAATTGCTATGAGTTGCTAACAAGCCATATGTTGAAAGTCTTTGCTGTGTTTTAAATGTTTTAAGTACACTGACAGAGTGCTTGTGAGTGTTAACTCAGTTACATAAATCTAATGATCTTAAACATCTAGAATATCTATTGTATATCTGCTAATCTGTATTTATTCAGAGTGCACAGTATTGTACATGTCTTGTATATATTTTCCAATTGGCATAATCGTTTCTACTGTTTATCTGTTCTATTGTACTTTTTTTTTTATTTTTAGTTACACACTGATGCTAAGTTTTCATTTTACTGTTACAAAACAAGTTCTTTACTGAGAGAGGAAGGAAAATGGGGGCATTATTTGATTCACTAACAAGCCATACTGAACAAGAGAACAACATCCTTTTCTAGGCCAAACCTCTTTGGCTGCCTCACTTCTCCATGCACTCAAGAGGGTCTGTCATTATACTAAATGTTATGTTGGATTTTGAAGTCAGCCGTACTAACTTAACATAATGTGGTCCTCCAGCTAAATGTAGTTTTTTTACTGTAGCATGTGTAGGATTTTACTGAGGATTAAAAGAAAACATCCTCTCCAAGCTTCTGTTTATCAATTTTGTTTCATTTAGAATACTCAACAATATTAACAAGGCAATAAAGTCTAAACCTAAAGAGTTGATGGAAAGAGGTGATTGTTTTTAAATCTACATCTACGTGCAACGTCTGTCTGTTTCATCATTTGCTGTATAGAGTGGTGTCACAGCTAGTCTAACTGGGCTGTGGCATGGTGTACAGCATGGTGTTCATTAGCTAACAGAAATGTGCGTCTTTCTGTGTGTTTGTGCAGATCATTGGCATTGGCCTGTGTGGGGTTTTTGAGCTGATAAAAGAGACTCGGTTCTCTCACCCCTCACTGTGTCTGCGTAGCCTGCAGGCCTTGTTGGACATGCTGCAGGGACAACAGCCTGAGGGCTTTCAGACTGAGCCTCCTGATGTGTTAGGTAAGACTGAATATGCTCAAACATAAGAGTCTGTTAGGTGCATGTGTACAATCTAATGCTAATAGCCCTGCAACAAATCTTGTTTGCGAATCTTAAAATGCTCAGTTTTGTTGACCCGTCCAAAGTGGTTGCAACCTATTGATCATTTTGAGGCTTTAGTTAGCTGCTGTGTGTATTGAACTGCATTATAATGCAATTTGTTTCTAATATCTTGTCTAGTTTGCTTTACATACAGTACTGCCCTTTTTCTCTTAACAAATGTCTAACCGGCCCCCTACTTGTATGCTTCCTCAGAGTCTCTTTTCCAGTTGTTGTTGGAGACCACGGTCAGGAGCACAGGGCCCAATGACCCGACAGGACAGGCCATCACTGCTCTGTCCTGTGCCTGCCTCTTCAGTCTGGTGGTGGCCTGGGGAGACACTGGCAAAATCCTGCAGGCCGTCTCTGCCATCCTCACCAACAACGGCAGCCATGCCTGCCAGACGATACAGGTAATTAACTAATTTCAATACATTAGACTGCATTTGGCAATTTGACAGCACAGTTGTCTGTGTTCATCATTATTTTGCATCTCTGGCATTCATATGAAAAATGCATGATGAAATATCTAAAACATCAGTAACTACGGATCTTCAGATTTCAACATCTTATCTTTGTACTGATCACCTGCTCAGATCACTATCTTACTTTGATCAAACTAAAGGAACAGAAATGATTTCAAGGTGTTTTTGGTACATGTATATGGTGAAGCACAAGCTGGAATGACATTTTTCTTACATACCCAATTTAATTTGAATTCTTAGGTTTTCTAAACCACATCCATAAACACATTTGTACCTTTGTACTTTTCCTTCATTTCCATCATAATGCCTTAGATCTCCAAATTGCATTTTAGAAGGGTAAAGTAACCTCTGGCTCCTCCATGCATTTCCGTCGAGCAGAGAGACTCAGGGCAGCGTCTGCACAGCACAAATTGAGTTTTGGAAAATGTCAAGATGCTCTGATTCTCCTGTTTGATTATGTTAGTCTGTCTGCATTCTTAAGCCAAATAGTTGGTTTTCTGTTTGTTTCAATCTCTAGCTAGTCCTCTCTTTCTGTTTCTTTTTTCCTGTTTTTGAATTGCTTCGGCTTTATACCAAACTGAATTACTCCCAAGATGTTTATAAGAGCAAACAGTAAGAACTGTATTTAATTTAGTGGGCAGGCTTTATGACTATAAAAATGTGTCACCTTTACCTGCATATGGATACAATTCCTACACTTGACCTCGACTGCAGTGGAGGCTCACACATTTATCCCCCACAGACAAAGGACTGTTACTCCCCCCCTCCCCCCCGGTTCCTCATCTTTTAGGCACTGACTGGACTGTGAATCATCACAATGTCAGGCTGCCGGGAAGTGTGGGCTTACATAGTGTACATTCCTGCGTGTTTGTTTACATGTGTGTGAACAGTGAAATTAGTAGTGTTATACCTGCCCTGGAAATTATGTGGGAAGTGTGTGTGTGAAAATGCATTCTGGCCGAATGAGAAGAGGGCAAATAAGCGGGTACAGAAACTACAGTCTCAGTCACTACTATGAGAATTTTACTCCATCAGCAACAAAGACGCTCACTACCCAATTCCCACTTGGTGCATGGTCTACTTCACAAGATACAGCCCATTATGTCACACTAATGGTTTGCAGTCTTGTAATCTTTCAGCACCCTCCTTGTCTTCCCAAATCTCACCAGGTGCCCACCATACTGAACGCACTACAGAGGAGTGTACAGGCTGTCCTGGTGGGAAAGATTCAAATCCAGGATTGGTTTGGGAATGGCATCAAACGCGCAGCCCTAATGAACAAGTGGGTCCTGAAAGAGGTGGCCTTTGACGAGGATGAGCGTTGTCTTCTACAGACTGACGGTTCCTTCCTGTACTTGCTCTGCAAGGATGGACTTTACAAAGTGGGCTCTGGATACAGTGGCACTGTCAGGGTATGTAACACTCTAAGTTACATATTGTCACTGTTGAGAGATAACCACATATCTCCATATTTGGTGGTTTAGAATTTTTCAGATACATTTAAGAATGAAGTGCTCCTTTATGGGTTGAAAACATTCTCTGTTAAACTGGATTCTTTAAAAATGTACTGTCGCAAAGCATAGAGGAGGGCTGTTTTTCTTGGCTCAGGAAAAGTTTACGTTTTCACAGGACAGCATTTATGTATACTCTTGCCAGTTTGTTAGGTATGCTGAGCTAAATCTAATGCATGAATTATACTGACCAATGTTTTGTATTATTTTGTCCCACCCCATTATATCAATGATGGTTGGCTCAATAACAGAAACACCTCTCCGTATAATGCAATACAGTTCAACAGCAGCACCACAAACTACATCCTCCAAAAATGAACAGAGGACTGTGCTAGTAAACAGCTATAATACTGATTTAAAACTGCATACATTCTTGCTTTAAAGAGGTTGATGACTTTGATATGTGTTAAATAAAACAATTTTTGTATGTGTTCTGCCAACATTAAATGCCAGTGTTGTCAGTGTTTTAGGTTGTCTGATCATGCGTTTCAATGCTTCACAGGGCCATGTGTACAACTCCACGTCTCGTATCAGGAATCGAAAGGAGAAGAGATCATGGCTGGGCTTTGCTCAGGTAGGTAGCGGAGCTTTCATCAAGATGGTCCTCACATACATTTCAGTGACGTGGTTTGGAAAAGGCGTTAAACTCAGAGTTGACCTCCATGTGACTTCAATGATCTTGGTTATTTGTAATCAGTGCTTAGTTTTGTGAAGGACCCATGAGTTTGAACACTTCTTTAAATGCAGTGTCATCTTCATTATTATTGACAATATGTGTAAGTGAGCTGTAAGTCTTACATTAGGGGTAGTCTTTGCTAATTGTAGATCAGCAGCAATGTTTGTGTTGTGTCTTCAGGGGTACCTGTTGTATCGGGACACAAGTAACCACACTATGTCGGCCATCAAGATCAACCCAGAGACTCTGGAACATGAGGGGGCTGTCACCATGCCAGGTGCTAAGGAAACACTTTATGTTGGCTTGTTTAAAAAAACAAAACTCCTAATGGGAGTTAAGTAATCAAAATTCCAACAAAGTAAATAATTGGGTCTATTCCCTGTCACTTTGCTTCTCTTTATAGGTCAACATTCAGATGGACAAAACATCATCTTCACAGATGGGGAGTACATCAACCAGATCGCAGCTTGCAAAGACGTAAGTTTAATGTTCCTGCTAACTTTTAAATGTGAAATCTTAAATTCTTAAGTCTTCAATGTTTTCAGGAGTTCCCCTACATGTATAATTAAACCCAGAAAAAACACTCAGCTTTCCTGCCATGTCTGCTGCTAACATGGTGGAGAGAGCTGACTTTATTATGCACTTAACATAAATTTATAGTCATATAATATTGTAGTGCTGTTAAATTCCCTCCAGGCAGTCTCCAGCATGTGAGTCGGGTTTAAAAAAGTAATTGCCTTGGCCATCCTGAACTACATCACAGCGGTTAAATTAGGGTGATAGAGTCAATCTCAATGTCAAAGAGGGGTGTTTGTCAGTTTGTGAGCAGTTGTCCCTGCTGAAACAAATGCAGAGACCATGTTTGACACCAGTGCAATCAAACCCTTTCCCGCTTATCATTTGTCATCTTTTTTTGTCTTGTACAACTGAGTAAGTTCTCTTTCAATGTGTGTTGTTTCCCTCTCGAAAATCTTCTGTTAGTCAAAATGAGGGTAGTCCTCTTGATCATCATCTGTCACTTCCCCCGCTGCAGTGGCTCCATCCTCACTTGACGGACCCTCAGCTGATGACCAGCTGTGCCACAGAGGAGGGTTTAGCTCAGTCTGTGTTTATATGTGTGTGTATTGTGTATATGTGGGCGTGGCAGTAAGGGCAGTGGCACCAGATGTGGGTATTCTCCAGAGAGCTTAATCTCTCAAGCAGTTATCTGCATAAGCACTTAATGTGAGTGGGGGAGGGGAAGATGTGAAATCCATATATCTACCGTTGCAGCTCCCGAATAGCAGTTTCTAGGCTGATCAAGGGGTTGGGATACTGTATTGGGGGGGAGGATGGTGGAGTCCTCAGAAGCTGTATGCATTTTTAGTGAGCAGCCAGCAAATGCAACCACCACACAGACTACTTAATGGCTGAGAAAATCTATGTGAGACACACTACAGTGGGGTTTCAGGTGCCGGGAAGGAGAAGGAGGAGAAGAAGAAGAGGATGATGTTGGTAAACTATAGGAGGTCAAGGGGATAGTCAGAGGGAGAAGGTAATATGGAGGGAGGAAAAGTCAGGGGTTGTGGGGTGGTACTGGCCAGAGGATAGAGGTGCTTATTTAATGATTTGGGTGGGACACATGCTTTGCTCTTCAGGAATCAAAGCACAATAGATGAGTCTGTCATCATTAACACACAGCAGAAACCAGCCCATAGCCACACTACCCTTCATCCCTTTTTATAATCCCTGTTGTCTTCCAATTATTTCCTTGTTTTCTTCCTCTCTTTTCTCTGTTCCTCCCCAGTAAATTGTCCCTTTCAGCTTCACCCCCTGCAGTCTGATTAACCCACATCTCTGGCAGTTGTATCATCCGTTATGTGCTCTGCATCGAGTCAAAGTGTGTGAGTTGTGGATAGACGTCACACCCTTCATGGTGTTGTCAAGATAAAAAACGCATATGCTATTAGCACTGACATGGCTGGGAAGTTGCTATAGCCATTAATATTAAAAAGTGCTTGAACGGATTTTGTGACACCTAGCCATACCCTCAGTAGATTGACCCAAACGTATTGCAGCTACTGCAGTTGATAGACGTATCCATGACTCAACATACACCCCACAATGAGTTTGTGGGGTGTATGTGAGGACCATTTGTAATGACCTACCCCAGTCCCCACTGTACCAAAACACACACAAGCACCTGCTAGTTACACATATGCAGTCAAATGTTTTGATGTCTAAAGTATCATGTCCACAGTATGTCCCCAACACAAATTATTTGTAACTAAAGTAATAATTTGACATTTTGGGAAATATACTTATTTGCTTTCTTTACCACCTCTTATGTATGTACTCTAAATATTCGTATTTATCGATATCACTCTCATGTACGCTAAATGTTTGTATTTAGTGTGAATACGCAAACCCTCTTCTCACTCCAGGAAAAAAAGCAAATACGTGTTTGTCTCTAAATTTGGAACTGTTTCTTTAAGAGCCTGATTCATTTTGATAGGGCACATTCAGCCAGGTGAAGCAGGGATATGTTTTCATTGAATCAGTGGCTACTTGTGTCCTAAAATTATGATATGGAGTCTAAATGTTACACTATTGCAATGTTGAGTTGTAAATCTAAACAGCGTTTCTTCCTGTTGGCCCCGACTCCCGCAGGATGGTTTTGTGGTGCGGATCTATACTATGAGCTCAGACCCGGCCCTGCAGCAGGAACTGCAGCTGAAGTTGGCAAGGAAATGTCTGCACGCCTGCGGCATTTCTCTCTTTGACCTCGAGAAAGATCTGCACATCATCAGTGAGTGATATAATATATAATACTAATATTTGTGTGAGGCTGTGGGTAGTGATTTTCATATGCATACATACACCTGCTATAGGCATTACATTTAGTTTGTGTGTATACAAGGTTGCAAATGTGTCAGTAATGGTTGAAAACAAACACACACACACACACACACACACAAAAAGCATACTTCCCAACCTTGTCTCATTGTGTATTTGGCTCTAAATAGTATGTTGTCCTCTCAGGCACAGGCTTTGATGAAGAGGCAGCATTGCTTGGAGCAGGCAGGGAGTTTGCTCTGATGAAAACTGCCTCTGGAAAGGTGAGAGTGAAAATCTTCTTTAGCGGTGTGCTTAAAATGTTTAAGAAAATGAAAGTTGGAACAGATTTCATTGCTGAGCTCTAACAGCTTTTGTCTTGCTAATGACAGGCCAGGCACTATAGAGGGTGAGCCTGGGAAAAAAATGCTCTAGATTAAAAAGTTTTATTCCTTGTATGTCGCACTGGCCGCATGAAGCCTATTGTACAAAATTAACATTCCCTTAGTTTATGACATCTGTATGTAGTTAACTATAGTGAAATTTCCCTGGGATCAGGCTTTACTGAAGCATAACAATAAGACATGTTTCCTTGTTTTGGAGATATTTGACCCTCTAAACTAAATTGTCTTTAAATAATACAAAATGAGGGAGCTGCAATTTTTGGATGTCTCATGGACTGTTTATTGTGCTGTGGGCACAATTCTTGTCAGTGGTTGTATGCACCCTGAGCTTATAAAGTGATGCCCATGCTCTTAACTAACTGAAAGTGATAAGAGTATTTCACCCAGCTACCAAGTGGCTCTGGCCTACAGTATAGTATAATGTCCACTTTCCGGAAAACCCAATCACTGTAGGGAGGCAGGGCTTTGTTGAAAAAGATATTTCAAATTTTTATGCTGGCTGTTTTAGTAAGAGGAGAATGCTAACTATGTAGTTTGTTTGGGCGTGTGGAGGGTGTGGTTGTGTGTATCTGTACTGTAGGTGTGGTGCAGTGTGCTTCTTTTGTAGATAACAGTCCAGGGCATTTCTGGGTCTGTGTAGACGCCTAATCTCACAGCACACTTTATCTGCAGATTACCCTTACCAGACCAGCTGGATGGGTAAAAATAGGAGCAGCTGACCTGTATCTTGGCTGCAAAATTCACTTCAAATCACTTGGGCTGGACATTATGCCAGACATGTGATTTGGGGAAAATAGTCAAAGGCCCTCTGTCTTTTTTTCTCTGCATACAATGCTGTTGGGATTGCATAAAGTGAATGTTTGACAAATTGAGTTATACAAATTCTTTCACCTCCAGCAGCAGCCTTTGTTCATGTGTCATCACAAGTTACCCCTGCTGTTTGAATTTTTAAAATGCGGTGTAGCAGAGATGTTCGCTGCCATATTGGACTCCGGCAAAAGATGCTGAAAAAGTTAACCCTGGCTTAACATTTGACACAAAATGGATATACATACTGTAGATCTGCAACTCCTCTAAAATTAAAGTTTCTTATTCCTGATCTGTTTTTTTCTTCCGTCATCCTCCCCTCAGATTTACTACACAGGAAAGTACCAGAGCCTGGGTATAAAGCAGGGTGGCCCGTCAGCAGGGAAATGGGTGGAATTGCCCGTTACAAAGTCTCCCAAGATCGCTCAGTTCTCAGTCGGCCATGATGGTTCTCATGCACTGCTAGTAGCCGAAGATGGAAGTGTGTTCTTTACAGGCTCTGCCAGCAAGGGAGAGGATGGAGAGTCCAGTAAGACTATTTCAAACTATCTGCAAACATTCAACAAATCATTCCATTCTACCTTTGTTTAACATAAAATCAAAGCAAAGTTGAATTTCTGAACATGATGTCTGTTATTTTCCTTTGCAGCAAAAAGTCGCAGGCAGCCCAAGCCGTACAAGCCTAAGAAGATGATCAAATTAGAGACCAAGACAGCAGTGTATACAGCATGTAACAACGGCAGCAGCAGCATTGTCACCAAGGATGGAGAGCTCTACATGTTTGGAAAAGATGCTATCTACAGTGACAGCACCTGTGAGTTAACTGGGACACGGCCATTTCAGTTCTTAACTTCAGGGAATTTTTCTGAGATATTTCTGTAGTTTCTTTCATTGTCTACATTGCTTTGATACAGACAGATTAGAGACTTTTTTTAAGAATAAACATGGATTTGTCTATAAATATTTTTCACCACCAACACTTTAACCATTACCAATACTTTCTGCTCCACAGGCCAGGTGACAGACCTGAAAGGGCACTTTGTAACTCAGGTTGCCATGGGTAAGGCCCATACGTGTGTTCTGACCAAGAGTGGTGAAGTGTGGACATTTGGGGTGAATAACAAGGGCCAATGTGGCAGAGACACTGGAGCCATGAGCCAGGCAGGGAAAGGTGAGCAGATCCAAGCAAATACACATTACACATTACATATATACAACATATAAATTGTGTCTTACATATACATGCGTTGTCTTTATACTGCGCTCAATCAACAACAACAATGTTTGTTGCAGCATTTGGTGTAGAGAGCATGGCCACAGCCATGGATGAAGACCTGGAGGACGAGCTAGAAGAGAAGGAAGAGAAGAGCATGATGTGCCAGCCAGGCATGCACAAGTGGAAGTTGGACCAGTGCATGGTCTGCACGGTGTGTGGAGACTGCACTGGCTACGGTGCCAGCTGCGTCAGCAGTGGACGGCCAGACAGAGTACCAGGAGGGTAAGAAGACACAAAAACTGGAATGGGTGAAGGTGGCCATTTCAGTATCAGTACAACACTTGTTTTTATCAATTAGTAAGTACTGTCGAGAGCCAATAAATGCTCATCTCAGTTTAACTACATTTCTGGCTAAGTTGTTGATTATGATGTGACTATTATTTCTATCTGCGTATCTGTCCACCTACCAGTATCTGTGGCTGTGGGTCTGGAGAATCTGGCTGCTCAGCATGTGGCTGTTGCAAGGCCTGTGCCAGGGAGTTGGATGGTCAAGAAGCCAGACAAAGAGGCATCTTTGATGCTGTGAAGGAGATGATTCCACTGGACCTGCTGCTAGGTATGCTAACTAATATGTTGTATGACTTCATGTTCCCCCCAGTCTTGCTCTATCATTCATAAAATACAACTCACATTGTTTACATTTCACTTAAAGGCCCAGTGTGTAGGATTTAGTGGCCTCTAGCGTTGAGGTTGCAGATTGCAACCAACTGAATACCCCTCTCCTCACCCTTCCCAACCTAGCGAATAGGAGAACCTACAGTGGCTGAACGTGAAAACGTGAAAGGCCCAATCTAGAGCCAGATTTTGGTTTGTCCATTCTGGACTACTGTAGAAACATGGCGGTGCAAAATTGTGATCTCTGTGGAAGAAGACCCGCTCGGTAGATATGAAGGGCTCATCCTAATCTAACGAAAACGATTCTTAATTTCAGGTGATTTTCAACCAACAAAAACATAGTTATGAATATTATATTCCCTTTCTGCCAATAGATCTCCTTAAATCCTACACACAGGTCCGTTAAAGCCACAAAGTCTGATAAATCATATGCATGTTAAAATCTCATGCAGATGTGCACATGTGATGTGATATTCCAAGTTTCAGTGGCTTCCCAGTATGTTGGATCCTCCATAACTAATCAGAATAAATGACTTGAGTGGGGATGTGTGCAAGCTATATGTCCTTCTGAGCTATGCCAGCGTGCTGCTTATGCCACACATTTCACACATTTGTTGCATTTGCTTGGATGCAGTATTTCGCACACTTGTTGTTGCTCACCCTTTGTTTTATTCTTGTGTTGTGCAGAGTCACTGCTTCACCATCACGTCTCTCCATCATTCATTGATGTGTGTCTTGTTTTGTTCTGCTCTGCTCTGTCTTCCCTCCTCCTCCTCCTGCATCCTGTCTGGGCTGCCTGTACCTGGGGCCTTTTGTGTTTTCAGCTGTGCCTGTCCCTCCCCCTCCAGGAGTGAACATCGAGGAGCACATTCAGATCCGTCAGGAGGAGAAACGACAGAGGATCAACCGCCGGCACAGACTGGAGGAGGGCAGAGGTATGGTTTAGGGCTAAACAGAATGGGACTATGTTTAGGGAAGGGCTGTTTTTGTTTTGTTTTTTGGGCTTTCTAAAGTTAAGATTCCTGTGATAGACAATTAAACATAGGCACATGAAGAGTGAGATGGTTTTACCTCTCATAAACGAATAGGGTGAAGTTCTGAATAAGTTTGAGGTGCTTTGTGAGCTTGGGTGTTGTGCCTTGGTGACTTCCCCCTTGCTTGTGTCTTTTATGATTTTTCTGTTAGTTTGTATTGTTGTGGTGTAGTATTATCATGTGTTCTTTCCCATTTGTGAGCATTGTGCATGCATGTGAAAGTTTCTTTCTCCCCCAGGCCCCCTTGTTTTTCCTGGTCCCATTTTTATGAACCAGCGTGAGCAGGCCCTAGCCAGAATAAGACCCCTTCAGGCACTAAGGCATAAACGGGACAAGCACAAAGGTACTATGGTCTTCACTAACTCAACGGGTGCAGAGACACCCCTTTGACTCATCTCCCAATCTGGCTGTCCCGCCCACCTCCTCTCTCACTCTCTGATGACAGGACTCTTAGGTCTTCACCAGGTCTCATGGTAACAAACAATGTAGCCCGTTGGCAAGAAGGACTCACTGTGACTCACAGTGGAGAAATGGCTGTGGAGCCTTTAGACCGGGTTAAAGACCAATCTTGATGGTTCCCTTTTTGAAATTAATACATTTTATGTTAACATAGAAAAAGACTGAGGTACAATAAAGATTAGGTCTGTTATGCTAATTCATTTTTGCGTTAACAGTTCTAGTCCTCGGGGTAGGATGCCTGCTCTGCCCACTGCTGTTGTTTAGACCTAAATAGAAATCAATGTCCTTGTCTAACCAGATTTACCATCACTCCCATGGCAGCTGATTTGTCACATTGTGGGTACAACCGCAGCATTACAAGCAGACAAAACAGCGTGCACTGGGGAGAGCAAGCTTTGATGATTGACAAGCTGACAAATGTGACGCAGAAGGAAGGAAGCAGGATTGTTAGTCTTAAATACTTGTTTTTCATGTGAAGCATCTCATGGGAAAAAAAAACAAAATGTGGTTGTGACAAACCATCTTTCTTTCCTTTCTAAAGTAACCACAAGGAGGGCAGAGAACACACGATGAAACTTATAGCCTTATGAACTATTTACAGTACTTGGAACAAAATATACTTTTGTTAACAAAAATATAAAACATAAAAAGGCAAAAACACGCACAACAGTTGCTATAAAAATGAAAAATTAAAACTTCAAACAGTCACTTATTGCCTGCCCAGCTGGTATTTCTGACTGTAGATTGTGCACATCGGTGGGTCTACTTCTGTTGTAGCTGCTGCTTCTGTTGCTTTTCTTGCTGTTAAGTGCCGCAGGTTGGAGTGAAAACTGCTCGTGGATGATATTTCCTAGACCTGACTTTTACCCTTGTTGATGTTAGGCATCCATTTAACATAAACAATTTGAAAATCTTCCCAATAGAAACTCATTGTTAAGGATAATTGGCTTGTTTAGGTTTCCCACTGTTATATGTGAAAACAATGATGTCACAGTGTTTTCTATTTCAGAGCAGCACTGGTTTCCTCCTTAATTTCAGTTAAGAAATTGATGCTGTTCCACTTTGCTGATTAACTCATTTTTTCACTTTCTTTTTTTTTGAACCATTCTTTGTGTTCGATACACAGTTGTTAGGCTAGGTTATTTTACTTCTTCACGATTTTACACTCACAAAGAGGAATGGGTGCTCCAAATCCCCCCTACTGACAATACCTGTGTTTCTGTTGGTGACCTCCAAATAATTTCTAAGTGTGTTTTACATGTCATTAAGAGCACTTTTTCACTGACATTGAGAGAGTTGTTGCTAAACTTGGACTCTCCAAGTTTACATTCTTTTCTAATCTTAAACCTAAAACTGTTATCTCATCTGACTGGCTTCAGTTACAAAGGTAAACCACAATGAGCTGGTTCTTGGTCCAAAAAGGTACTGACAGTCATTGTATTTACTGTAATGCATGGATCTCTATCCAGCTTTTCCCACTCACACACCACAACCTCTTACACAGGGCTCAGGGTAAACCAGATTTCCTGTTCCACATTGAACACAGACAGATGTCAAAAAGAAACCTAATTATTTGTTAAACAAACCATCTGTACATCTATAATGGGGCTGGTTGCCAAAAGCCTTTCTGTTACAGAGGTGTTGTTCCCTCGTTTCTACTTTGGCATGCTTTTCCCTTTTCTCGCTGTTTTCTTTCGAATCCTCCTTTCACTCCAGTTCTGTTTTCCAGGACTGTGCAGAGACATCCACCTCTGCGGTCTGAAGTTGCCAGTAAACCTCACTCTCTCCCGGTTCTCTAGTCAAATGTGCTGACTTGAGTGTTTGCCTTTTTAGATGGTAGCAGTGAGCGTGGAGAGAAGGATGCCAGCAAAATCACCACCTACCCCCCAGGGGCAGTGAGATTTGACTGCGAGCTGCGAGCTGTGCAGGTCAGCTGCGGTTTTCACCACTCAGGTAGGTTGATTTCTCTCATGGCTGCTTTTAGTCAGACACTGGGGTACATCTGTCTGCGTATTGTTTTTAAGAACATTTTTAAAACCTCTAACTGACCTTAGAGAGACTGACTGACCTTGAAGTAAAGAAAGTGAGAGAAAGAGAAAAGAACAGTCATGATTATGTTGCTTTACAGTGGTGCTGATGGAGAATGGAGATGTCTACACTTTTGGGTACGGCCAACATGGGCAGCTCGGACATGGAGATGTCAACTCCAGGTACTGCTTTTGTTAACTTATATGTTGTGATAATGTGTTCAAGTGAAATTAATTATTCGTTATATATACAAGAAGTTCATGGGAAAGTAAAAAACAGTATTTTATTGTCATGAGCGCAATGGTAACAAAGTGGACTGATAAGTCTAAATGCTGTGAAATAAATAAGTGTGAAAGACTACATGTTATACTACTTTTTTTTAAATTTTATTTGTTAATTTAGCCCAATTGTTCTTCTAAAGATTTTTAAGTATTTGACTTCGATAAAAACATAGTTAAACAAACTGCACTCAGGGACACACAACCTAAATTAGATGTTTCTACCTGCCAGGGGTTCTCCAACTCTGGTGCAGGCCCTTCCAGGTCCCAGTGTACAGGTGACAGCCGGCAGTAACCACACAGCTGTTCTCCTCATGGATGGGCAAGTCTTTACATTTGGCAGCTTCTCGGTAAGAAAAACATTGTCCCTGAAAATCAACTGCTTTCTTTAGAGGGTGCAGAATTCCTGTCAAAATCTGAAACTTCACTTTTTACATATACAGTAATGATGGCAGTACTTGTTTTCATATAGTTGACCATGAAATACTAATATCTATCTCCTTGTTTTTTTCAGAAAGGGCAGCTGGGCCGGCCCATCCTAGACATGCCCTACTGGAATGCCAAGCCATCTCCCATGCCCAACATTGGTGCCAAATATGGACGAAAGGCTACCTGGATTGGTGCCAGTGGCGACCAGACATTTCTACGGATCGATGAGGCTCTTATCAACTCTCATGTCCTAGCTACTTCAGAGATCTTTGCCAGCAAGCACATTATTGGCCTTGTACCCTCCTCAGTTTCTGAGCCGCCTCCATTTAAATGCTTGCTTATCAACAAAATGGATGGAAGCTGCAGGACCTTCAATGACTCTGAGCAGGAGGATCTGCAGGGATTTGGCCTTTGTCTGGACCCTGTGTATGATGTCATATGGAGGTCAGTCCAAGGACTATACAGAGCAACAAAATGCAAACATTTTGGTTTAATTTTGGTTAACCTGAATACCATATTGTGTACTGTTTATCCCAAGTTTTAAAATTTAGTTAAAACACCCAACAGATAAGATTAACTTATGCTTTTTTAATTCTTAACACCTTCAATGTGTTGTCCCTTCGTGTGTTTTTAGGTTCCTGCCAGTCTCAAGAGAGATGTTGTGCTACAATGCAGTAATAGCTGATGCCAGGATGCCCTCAGCTACAGATCTACAGGCTCGCTGTAGCATCCTTAGTCCAGAGCTTGCATTGCCCTCAGGATCACATGCCAGCACTACTCGCTCTCACGGAGCCCTACACATCCTTGGTAATCCTTTCTGCATGTGTGTCAAGTGTCTTCAGTTGTATGAATATTTTATGAATGTCTTAGTGTCTTATGAATATGCTCATGAATTCTACAACACAAATGATGATGGACAATGTGGACATCTGTGTTTTTTCAAAGCAGATGTTACCAGTGTCGTCAATGTATTTCCCATATTTTTTATAGAATGGGCCTTTAATTTATCAGCAGTTGCTCATCATTCTGAGCCCCGTTTGAAGGATTTTTTTTCTTGAGGATCTTATTTTAAATCTTGTGTTGGTAATTTTTGGTAAAATTCCCTTGTTTAGACATTTCATTGGAAAAGTGGCAGTGAAACCTTACATTTAAACAGTAATTGTATGTATTTCATTTTGCCATCCTATTGTCTGCGATATTAGATTGACATTTTTATAAGAATTATAATCATTCATTTTGTGATATGCTTTCCATTCAACCATCAGTTTTCCTTCAATTCTTGAGAAAATTGATTCCGAAGAGAGATAGATTAGCTCTCAGATCATAGCCAAACGTATGATTAAATGTTTGTAGGAATGCTCAGGTTATCAATTTATGTTTATCATTTAATACAAAGAGGAATTATACTGGGTTGTCCACTTAGGTTGCCTGGATACACTGGCAGCCATGCAAGAGCTGAAGATGGGTGTAGCCAGCACAGAGGAAGAAACCCAGGCAGTGATGAAGGTCTACTCAAAGGAGGACTACAGTGTGGTGAACCGCTTTGAGAGTAAGTGGGTTCTTTGTACAGGATACATGATAAATGATGTACGATACCACACACTTAGAGATACATATGGTATGATTTGATTATATCAAGCTAAGCTAGGCTCACTGATTATGTGAAACATAAATATTCAGTTCCGATTAGAGATTTGATTTAGATCCTCCTTAGTGAAAAACTTAAGTGGATAAACAACCTCTGTGTACTTTGCATAGCCTTATTGATCAAATGTGTGATGTAGGTCACGGTGGTGGTTGGGGCTACTCGGCCCACTCTGTGGAGGCCATCCGCTTCTGTGCTGACGCAGACATCCTGCTGGGAGGGCTGGGCCTGTTCGGGGGACGAGGGGAGTACACTGCCAAGATCAAGGTGAGCTGTCCTGTGAGATTTTTTTTTAGGCATTTATTCAATGTCAAAAAGTAGAGCTAGAAAAAAGGCGGCCAAAAGCATGATCCTAAAACGAATCAAGTACCACTGGAGGACAATACACTCAATGGAAGTGGAATCCTGGCCTCAAATAACAGGCATTTCAATACGTTAACCCAGTCCTGTTGTTGTGCAGCTTTTTGAGCTTGGACCTGATGGAGGTGACCATGAGACAGACGGTGATCTGCTGGCTGAGACTGACGTACTGGCCTATGACTGTGCTGCCAGGTAAAGTTTATGGATTCCTTCTTTTTCACTTTGGTTCTCACAACTAGTTTTTGTAAAGACATTATGGAATGACATGATCCCCATATTTAATGCTGAGCTATTAATGGTTGTCTCTTTTTTATTTTAGGGAGAAATATGCCATGATGTTTGATGAGCCCGTGCTGCTGCAGCTGGGCTGGTGGTATGTGGCGTGGGCCCGAGTGTCTGGTCCCAGCAGCGACTGTGGCTCTCATGGACAGGCTACCATTACTACTGATGATGGGTAAAACTGAATTCACAATATAGATAATACTTCTGCATTTATAGATTAATATGTCTTACAAGTTTTCCATTGGTAAAATTTTGTTGCATTTCATGTTATATAATGTTTGAATTTGACTATTGGTCGCAACCATTAAATTATCCATTTGTTTTTTCCCTTTTTAGTGTGGTCTTTCAGTTCAAAAGCTCTAAGAAGTCAAACAACGGTACAGATGTTAATGCAGGTCAAATACCTCAGCTACTTTACAGGCAAGTAATATCACTTACATTTTGTTAACAGTTATGCAAGCTTAGTTAATTTCTAGGCTTGTCAAGTAAATCATTTTTTTTTTATTTTTGTTTATTTATATTTTAACATCAGGCTTCCTTCAAATGATGGCAATGCATCTAAAGGGAAACAGCAGACCAGTGAACCAGTCCATATCCTTAAACGCTCATTTGCTCGTACAGTCTCAGTGGTGAGTACTGTCTCTCTGTTTTGAATAGTGTTTTGCCTCCTCTCTGTTTATACTTGCTCAAGTGTCTTATCAGGTATTGTTTTTACAGCACTGTGTGTGACTGTCTACTTCTGTCTCTGCAGGAGTGTTTTGAGTCTCTGCTAAGTATCCTCCACTGGAGCTGGACCACCTTGGTTTTGGGTGTGGAGGAGCTGCGAGGCCTTAAGGGCTTCCAGTACACAGCCACCCTACTGGACCTGGAGAGACTGCGCTTTGTTGGCACGTGCTGCCTCCGCCTGCTCAGGGTCTACATCTGTGAGATATTCCCCATTGCTGGTAGGACCACAGACAACGTAACAGCACTTTATCCATGGAAATATGATGGTTCGTTCTTTGCAAAAACACAGTGCTGCTTACAAACTGTTGGTGTATATCCCATGAATTGAAATTTTAATTATGAATAACCAATGACCATGCTTTTTTCTGTTCAGTTTCAATTTCTTTCTGAATGAAAAACAATTGACAATATTCATCTTTGAATACATTTTTTTAATGAAATACTGTATGTGCCATTTCATACTTCAATGTCTGTGGCCTAGAAAAATTTACAAACCCTTACAGACTAGATTGTGTTTATATTTCACAGATATAAAATAGTAAACTTCAGGAAGTTTTTATTTTGTCAATTGAACTCTTTATTTAGATTATACTTTTGAAAAGATCTCACATTGTTTTATTTTTCTCTCTGTTGTTTGATTTCTAGCCAGCACCAAAGCTGTGGTGGAGGAGTCGAGCAAGCTGGCAGAGTGCGTGGGAAAGACACGCAGCCTGCTGAAGAAGATCTTGTCAGAAGGCATGGACAACTGCCTGACCAAGCTGGACAACGACCCCCAGGGCTACTTGTCTCAGCCTTTAACCCTGCTGGAAGCTGTGCTGCAGGAGTGCCACAACACCTTCACTGCCTGCTTCCACTCTTTCTACCCAACCCCAGCTCTGCAGTGGGCCTGCCTCTGTGACCTGCTTAACTGCCTAGACCAGGTCAATAACCGCAAACCCTGCCATTGTACTTCAGAGGGAGTTTTGAAATAGGACTGAAACTAGCTGCATTATTATTCTCATTAGCAATTAATGTATTGATTATGTTTTGTGATTTATCAATAGTATAGTGTAATTTAGTAAAAAATGTTAAGTTCCCAAAGACTATGTTGACGTCTTCAGGTTGCTTGTTTTTTTACAAGAAACAGTCTTAAACCCAAAGGTATTCCATTTCCAATAATAGAGAACAAAAAAAGCAACACATTTGAGAACCTGAAACCAGTGAATGTTTGCCCCATTTTTTTTTTTTTAAACCATAGCTCACTAAAAACGTTGTCTTAGGTTGTTAAAGATAATACAATCAGAGATTCATTCTTCAATTCTTTTTTAGGACATTGCTGAGGCCAACTTTCGCACATCCAGTAGCCGTCTGCTGGCGGCTGTAATGTCAGCTCTGTGCAACACCTCAGTCAAGTTGACATCCATCCTGCCCATTGCTTATGACGGAGAAGTGCTGTTGCGGTCACTGGTCAAGCAAGTCAGCACGGAGAATGACTCTGCCCTCGCTCACCGCTTCCCCCTGCTGGTGGCCCATATGGAGAAACTAAGCCATGTGAGTTTTTGCATATCATATACTGATCATCAGGTGTGCTCATTTCAAAATGGTGGACATTGTTGCCTATGTGTGCGGCCGGTGACCCAGTAAGCATTTGATAAATGGAGAACATGGTGGCCTTTGATCATTAACATATCCTACTCTGGTTGAAATACCTCAAATAACTTCAAATTAAAAGAGTAATATATTTTTTCCATCTTTTACTCCTTTAGACGGAGGAGAACCTGATGGGCATGACCAGTTTCCGGGAGGTACTGGAGAAGATGCTGGTGATTGTGGTACTGCCAGTGAGGAAGAGTTTAAGGAAGGAGGTGGAGCTGTTCTCTCCACACCTGGTTTCCAACACCTGTGGTCTGCTGGCTTCCATCGTCTCTGAGCTCACCGCCTCTGCCCTGGGCTCCGAGGTGACTTAACTCACACTAATACTCCTGTGCATCCACACATACACATACATAAGGCATGAAGGGCCACAGGGCTTGGCTTTGGCAAACATACACCCAATTGTATTGTCCTTTTTTAAAAAGACACTTAATCCTGCTGTGCTCTTTTTTGTTAACCTGTTTTGTCTCTGTACTGGGCATTTACATTGTAATAGTTGTCTTCTTTTTGTTTTTCAAACAGCTTGGATCAAAATTTTATCTGCTCCCAATTCTGTTAAAATCAGAATAGTCACAATACAGATTTAAAAGTTAAATAAGATAAGATTGGTCAACTAGAGTACATGTCTTTCCTTATTCTTTTTATTCTCTCCTTCCTCATGCCATATCACTTAACGCTCCATTGTTATCGTGGTGTTTTTACTGTTACCAAAAAACAGTAACACAAAGGGAGGAATTGTATTGTTTTTATGGTATGCTGAGTCATTAAGTGGGAGGGACAGATGTCTGGAGCTCTTCCTCTCTCACATTCTTCATTTCATTTTTGTCACTTTCTCGGTCCTCACGCGGACCCATGTAATGCAGTCAGGACTCTTGTCGCCATAGTAACCGTCACTTGACGGCAGCCACCGCTGTTTTTTTTCCCCCTGTCTGTTGTCAGGGAAACAACTCTTCCTCCCCAGAGCACCTGGATAAGTCCCTCCGCATTTGTGTCTGGCTGTCTGTAGTCAGCCGGCTGATATAAATAGCAATATGTTGTATTACTTAACACACATGAGATGTTATTATTTCAGACATTGTTTTCTGATTATTTCAGACAATATATCTTTTGGGGATCATCCATTTTCAGTTTTTGTCTCTAAATGAAAGACATTGCTGACCTTCACATTTATTTGATATCCATTACCTGTAAACCAATGTAATTGCTGATTTTATGCTTTGTCTTCAGTTTTGTCTGCTTTTTAGTGTAGGACGATCTTTATGTGTAGAACTTTTTTCAGGATTTAATTGTTTGCTAATATTTGGTGTAAAACTTAGCTATTCCTCCTCAAATGTGTTAATCAGCCCTATGTGGTTATGTAATAGGTTTGATGTGTTTGGCTACATCTCTTATTGTGTCCTTTCTTATTAGGTTGATGGCCTGAACTCGCTTCATTCTGTGAAAGCATCTCCTAACCGTTTCACCAAAACAAGCCAGGGCCGGAGTTGGAATACGGGCAATGGCTCTCCGGATGCCATCTGTCTGACAGTGGACAAACCAGGTGTTGTGCTGGTTGGCGTCTGTGTCTACGGAGGAGGGGGCATCCATGAGTATGAACTAGAGGTGCTGGCTGATGATGTAAGTGGTTATAAATAATTTTCTGCTTATTGTTTATGCATTTCCTGGTGTTTTTATTATTTTACAACTGTTGTTCCTTTAACCTTCAGGCACAGACAGAACACCCAGGGGACTCAGCACATTCTCACCGGTGGACATCCCTAGAGCTGGTGAAGGGCACTTACAGCACTGATGATTCTCCCAGTGATATTGCTGAGATTCGTCTGGACAAGGCTGTACCACTCAAGGTACAGAGCAGGATCTCAAGAAGATAATACATGCATATGATTGGCTGTTGAGATACAAATGTTGACATGATATAACTATTTTCAAACTTTCTAGAATTGAGTGCTGGTTTCGGTTAAAATGCGTATGGTCTCTGATGAATTTATTCTGTTGCAGGAGGGAGTAAAGTATGCTGTCCGATTGCGAAACTACGGCAGCCGCACAGCTAATGGGGATGGAGGTATGACCACAGTGCAGTGCTCTGATGGTGTGTCCTTCACCTTCAGCACCTGCAGCTTGAGTAGCAATGGGACCAACCAGACCAGAGGACAGATCCCACAGATTCTCTACTACAGGTAAACACAAAGCCAGCTTTTTATAATATCTCACCGCTGAAGTATATGTTTTTCTGACCTGAGTTTTTTTTGTGGCTGTAGGAGTGAGTATGATGGGGATCTACAGTCTCAGCTGCTGAGCAAAGCCAATGAGGAGGATAAGAACTGTAGCAGGGCTCTGTCTGTGGTCAGTGCTGTGGTCAGAGCTGCAAAGGACCTGCTTCACAGAGCTTTTGCTGTTGATGGTAAGCACAACAAACTTGCACCTGTATTAAAAAACATTGGTAACATCTGTAGAGGCACTTATATTGAATTTGGACCATATCTGTTTAGCCTTTCTTCAGTTTAATCCATGTCCTTTTTATTGTCTCCAGTGGATGATATTCCTGAGCTGTTAAGTTCCTCCAGCCTGTTCTCCATGCTCCTGCCCCTTATCCTGGCCTACATCGGCCCTGTGGCTGCGTCTGTGCCTAAGGTAAGAGGTCAAACCAGGATGGCAAACCCTTAATCTTGAATCAATAAATTGTCTCTCTCTGATGTGGCATTGTGGTGATAAGCCTCCTCTTCTTCATCCAGGCTGCTGTTGAAGTCTTTGGTCTTGTCCAGGAGCTGTTACCTGCGGTCTCTGCCCTCAACCAAAAATATGCCCCACCCACCTTCAATCCCAACCAGTCAACAGACAGCACGACTGGAAACCAGCCTGAGCAGGGCCTGTCAGCTTGTACCACCTCAAACCATTACTCAGTAATTGAGAGTGACCACCCTTACAAACAAGCTGGCGTCACACAATACAGGGTAATGCATCCATTGGCATAATTGCTTATAAGTAACTTGCATCTGAAAAAGTATGAGGCACAAATATAATTTAAGTCTCAACTAATCTTGCTCCATCTCACCTCGCCTCAGGTATCATTCCCAGACTGTGTCCGCTGGACCACCATTGAGTTTGATCCACAGTGTGGCACTGCACAGCCAGAGGATGTCCTACGCCTGCTCATCCCCAGTCGGACCCTCCATCTGTCCAGTCTGGGGGGCAAACCTTTAATCCATGACACCATCAACACCTGGACTGAGCTCAAGAAATTCTCAGGCTCCACTGGCTGGCCAACCACCGTCCTAGTGCTGCCAGGTAAGAGAGGCCCAACACTTGAACATTTATCGACAGTTATGAACATTGTTGTTTTGACAATAACAGATTCACTATAAGTTCCAAAAGCCAAAAGACGTAGTAGACTTAATATACAGAAGTGGAAAAAATGCATCATAGCTGTTTTTCGTTTCGTCATTTGAGATTCTTGTCAGACTTGTAACTGAAAGCATCCCAAACATGAATTTAAAGGATGAGAACAAGCATGAATTCCAGTTACTTTGTCCAGAAGTTACAGCTGTGCAATGAGAATTAAATCTTTTTTTTTTTTTTTTTCAATTTACATTCTGGACAGGATCATAACATGCTAAAATAGCATATATCGTCCAAGAAAATTTCACAGATGCACAGTCTGGGATGATGTGCTACATACCTTAAAGGGGCAACTGCCTGTATTGCGGTGACCAAAAAGCCGAGAAAGGCAGAATCTATGCCATGCAAGAAAAGCAGGCAAACGCCTATTCTTTATTAAGCCTATACATGTGTCGACTGTGACAGCACTAACAATGTTTATGATGAAATATCTAGTATGATGTGGCATAAATAAGGACGGATTGAGCAGTGAACACCATTCTAAACCTAATGGTTTTTGCTGCAACCCAGTTGTAGTTTTTTATTGATCTTAATTGTTCTCAAATGTGCTTTAATCTCCTTAATGATGCTTTACTTAGCCACCTGCGACAGCAGGCAGCCTCGAGTTTATCACAGATAACCTACAGAACTCTGCCTGCCTGTGTCCTTTTTCATCTTCAGTTTTTTTTGTCCTCTCTACTTCTCAGGAAATGAAGTTCTGTTCTCACTGGAAACAGCCTCGGACTACGTTAAAGATGAGAAAGCTTGCTTTTATGGCTTTAAGTGTGTGGCTGTGGGATATGAATTCAACCCTGGTCCTGATGAGGTACATTATTCTCATATATTCCTTTGTCAATTGTGTAGTAGGCTGGCTTTCCATCTTTCTGTATAATGAGCATTTGTGTCTGAATCGTTAGAACTCACTGTGCTACAGTCTGTTTGTGATTTGTAAAATGCTGAGTTTGTACATTGGTCCAGGCAGAAAAATGCTGAATGTTACAACACCTTTTTGACATAAAATTATGGACATTTCAGGGTACCATCCTGCTTGAGAAAGAGTTAGCCTACCTGGGAAGTGTATGTGCTGCAGCTCTGATGAAGAAAGATCTGGCCCTCCCTATAGGTATGGAAAACAGTGGATGAAATAACTTGTCTTTCTATTAATTCTCTTAGGAGCAAATTAATATTGTTACATCTTGAGTAAATCATTAATTGGTTATTCTAATCTTTTTTTTTTTTTTAATTTGAGGCAATGAATTGGAGGAGGATCTTGAGATTCTTGAGGAAGCCTCTCTCCAGGTGTGTCATCTCTTAAATTCAGAGATATTCTTTGAGACTTATTGTTTCTTGTTAGAAGGATTTTATATCTCTTAATTCTTAACTCTTCCTTCCTTGATTTTTTTTTTCTTTGCTTTGACCTCACCCAGGTGTGTAAGTCCCACTCAGGGATTCTGGGGAAGGGTCTGGCTTTGTCTCACTCCCCCACCATCCTTGAGGCCCTGGAGGGAAATCTGCCCCTGCACCTCCAAACCAATGAACACTCTTTCCTTGAGGACTTCATCACCTGTGTACAGACCTCAAGTGGAGGACGACTGGCCAGGTAATGTTTGTGAAAAAGTGGAGGCAGCCATCCTGCACAGCTCTGTCGTCTCTTGTCAGTTTTAGTTAACTGACCAGAGCAAAATATGAACTGCATTTCCAATTTTTAAATATCTGTTGGTTGTGATTTTTATTCTAGTCCTTAAATTTACCTTCTACCACCTGTCTCTCTAAATTTTTGCTTTCTTTGATCCAGGTGGCTGCAGCCTGACTCTTACGCAGACCCCCAGAAGACATCTCTGATCCTGAACAAAGATGACATACGCTGTGGATGGCCAGCTACCGTGGTCGTACAGACCAAAGACCAGTATGGAGATGTGGTGCATGTTCCTAACATGAAGGTCAGGATGATTGATTTAGCCGTTCTTCTCTCCAGAGATGTATATTTTGTAGAATTGAAATGACAGAATACTTATAATGACAAATCTCCAAAGTTGTTATTCTCCATTCTTCCAGCATCACACACACCTCTGACTTGTGTTTCCTATTTCTTACATATTCAGGTGGAGGTGAAGGCCGTACCTGTTTCACAGAAGAAGTCGATGCACCCTGATAATGTGAAGAAGCTGCAGCGGCTACCAGGGAGTTCCTCGCCTTCGTCTTCCGGTCCTGACCTAACCTTTGGAGGTTTGCCAATGCCCAAGCTGGAGGCCACGTACGAGCCCATGATTGTGAAAGAGGCTCGATACATTGCTATCACCATGATGAAGGTCAGCCTAATGCAACTGGCTCATAACTCACTCACAAACTCACTTGTTTACATTTAGAAGGCTGCAGATGTTCCACAAGGGGGAGCTATTTGGTCATTATCAGATCTGTTGTGTAGATACCAACCCATGACTCCTATAGGAAGTGCAAGTATTTTCAGTTTAGACCTGCAGATGTATACATGTCAGTATTGTCACCTACAACCAAAGAGAGTAATGGCAGCTGCTATATTAACAGTAGTGAGCCACTTAATAGCTCGCTGTTTAGCACATTTATGTCTTTTACTCTTTCTTTACTTTTATACAAAATGAAACATTATAAAACAAGTAATGAAATCTGCAAAAATGATTACTATTGAAATGTGATTCATAGAGTTCCAAAGGGCTGAGATAAATATTATAGACCTGTTAATAAGTTGATTTAGGGAACATCAAAATTGTTAATTTGTCTGTAATTGTAAAATTGCTCTATATTTTTTGTCAACCAGTGTTTTTGTTCATACCTTTATACTTTTGTCTTTTTCAGGCATATGAAAACTACTCATTTGAAGAGCTGCGCTTTGCTTCCCCCACCCCAAAGAGGTAAGTGAGGTGATGCAGAAACAAAACACATTTTCCAATGAGATACAATCTACTTATCGATCCTTTCCCACACAGACCCAGTGAGAACATGCTGATTCGTGCCAACACAGATGGAACCTACAGCGCCAACTGGACTCCAGGAGCAGTAGGCCTCTATACAATCCACGTCACCATTGATGGCATTGAAATAGGTATGTCGAAGTAAACGTCTGTTAGAACAGCCGGTTAGTCCTCCAATGTATTTCCCACACAGTGAATAAAGAGTATGCACTTAAGACCATCATCGACCCCCTAACCCCACCCAATTGACGTAACGTAATGCGGCTGCCATGTATATTGTTGAATTAATATTTTGAAAAAGTAGGGGCTTTCAGAATGGACTGTGAACCGGAGTCTTTTACAATCTTGAGCTGTAAATGATCTTTTCTTTTAGATGCTGGTTTGGAGGTAGAAGTCAAAGACCCTCCCAAAGGCATGATACCACCTGGCACTCAGATGGTCAAACCAAAGGCTGAACCTCAGCCTAGCAAGGTGAGCTTTTTCTTTTGATTAACCAACAGGGGCATGAACATGCACATAAACACACCTATGGAATGCATGCATGCTTGCAATCACCCATCAGATAAAGCCCAACAGAGAACGGAAACAATTTCTCCTGTCTTGTGAACACCACTTTGTAACTATAACAACTTTAACTAAACTCCTACCCTAAAAGCCGCGTTAAGCAATATTTTGGTATCAACACTGAAACATGGAACCTTCTTTAATGTTTAGGGTTGTTACTTTTTTGCACCTCTCTTGTTTTGGTTTGCTGGTCTGATAAACAAAACAAATGTTGGTCCATAGAAAGCCATGGACACAAAAACTATAATCCATCTGTCCAATGCAAGAAGATGGGGATCCAAAATAAAGAAGTGAAGGAATTCAGACACTTAGCAAGGCAATCAGAAGGCAGATATTCTCATCAGCAGTCTAAACCAGGGCTACCAGGCTTGGACCTCCTTGACATTGATATTACATAATAAGAAAGAGGACTTCAGTGTGATGTTGCTTTACTCTGTCGAATGCACAAATAAGCAACTGCTTGCTAATACGTTGCACATAATATCTTGAGGTCATGTACTATATTAGGGCTGATCCGTGTGAGTTTGTTATCAACTATTTTTGCAACATAGTGGCAAAAAATCTCTTACTGTAAAGTTTATTATGGTTATTCATGGTACGGTCATAGTGCGCATGTGAACATACTGACTGCTGGTACTGTATTTTAGCCTGGTCATCTATTCAAGCTGCAGTGATTGATTAATACTCATATTTTAGTAAGTAACTAATCAATAGAGTGATTGGAAATGACTCCAAATGCAGATAATGCATAAAACTGATATTAGGCATGTTCATCATCATTTTGTGAAACTTGGTATTTTGTTTTTGCAATCCATACTGGGGAAACAAGCAAAAGTATGCACCTCAAATCAGCACTGTGTATTTTCCTGCGGAACGAGATGAGGAAATCAGGATTAAAACGAACAAACTGCTACTGGAAATAGAGCTCCTACTTTCCTCATCTTTTGCTGTTTCTATGCCTGTACTTGGAAGCAGGCTCCATGTGGGTTGATGCATGTAATCTCCCACCGTCAACTTGTCGTGCTTCCTCTTCTCCTGCTGCACCTCTTGTCTTTTTTTCCTTTCTTTTCTTTGCTCCTGCCGCTCACAGTCTCCATCTCCCCTCTGCTTCTCTCAGGTCCGCAAATTTGTGTCCAAGGACAGCGCAGGCCTGCGTGTGCGTAGTCACCCCTCCCTGCAGAGTGAACAGATAGGCATAGTGCATGTCAATGGCACCATCACTTTCATTGACGAGGTAATTGATTCTAGACCAGGCAGAATATAAGTTATGCTATATAAGTAAACTAGCTGGAGCACTATCCACTTTTATTCTATTTCCTTGTCTCTTCTTCTTTAAGTAAGTGAGGATAGAATCATAACTATTGTAATCCTTTCTATATTTTGTCTAGATTCATAGGTTTAAGTAGTTTGAGTCCTCTTTGATGGCTTCTGTGTATTATGTGTTATTACCTCTCTAAATAGTTAACTACTTTATTTTAAAGCTTATAAATTTGTGGCTCTTTATTTTGCTTCATACTCTTGCAAGGCACTCTGAGGCTACATGAAAGGCTTGATAACCGCACCTTAGATCCAAAGGATGTAATCTATTTAAATCTAGAATTAAAATTGTAGCATTCAAAGCATTTACCTAGTGATCGTACTGTAATGCAACACATATTTAGTATATTTGCCAGTCCTACACAATATCTGCACTCCCACCCTCTGGTAACAGCACTAGTGACATTTCATATATGTCCAACCTGCACCCTACAACCTTAATTTACTTTCCTAATTTGATTTGAGACTTTCCTGCAGCCTTAGAAGTGTTTGTGTGTGGTGAGGGCGCTGCCCATCCTGTTTCCATAGTAACAGGACGGCATGGCTCTGCTCTGTTGCTTGTTTTCCCGTAGATCCACAATGATGATGGTGTGTGGCTCAGGCTCAATGATGAAACAGTAAAGAAGTATGTTCCCAGCATGAATGGGTACACTGAAGCCTGGTGCCTCTCTTTTAACCAGCACCTTGGCAGGAGCCTACTCGTCCCAGCCGACGTAAGTAGAAGAAGGCCTCCTGAGCAATCTGTCTCGGTTTAATAATGACAGAGGCCCCTGCGCTGTTCATTTGGGGAAAACCTCAGAGATA
Source organism: Lateolabrax maculatus (assembly GCA_031216445.1). Classification (NCBI taxonomy): domain Eukaryota; kingdom Metazoa; phylum Chordata; class Actinopteri; order Acropomatiformes; family Lateolabracidae; genus Lateolabrax; species Lateolabrax maculatus. The sequence continues at coordinate 8,006,298 of CM062208.1, read as the reverse complement.
ATCTTTGTTGTTTAACAATAATGGTTTTTCAAGGACTGTAGTGTTTGGCACCCAATCCCCAAATGTACCTGAAGCATGGTGAATTGAGAACTTCATCAGAGTATACCTGTTGGGGTGTTCTCTTGCATGAAACATCTATTTGAGCAACACTGAGTATGAAACCTTAACTAACACACTGCAAAGAATCAGCAGCTGGGAGCGTGCATGCATTAACTCATGTTTGAAGGCAGAAAGTTTACCATAATGTTACCATTGTGTTTATTTGGACACAACACTTGTAAATGCTCACATGCCTAGGTAGTATATGTTTAGTGCAAGTGAACTCCAATGCAGGAATTGACAGACAGTGAAAAAGGTAGTAAAGGAGCAATTTCATCCTGTGGTGAAGCTGGTTAGTCTGCACTCTTCAGTCTTCTTTTTCCCTATTGTCCCTCACTCACAATTCATGATCACTTGCACACCACAGCATGTGATAATAAGGGTTTTTCTCACATTTTGCTCCATGCCACAAAAACCGCCTTTTATAGGCAACGGAATCAAATAAGGAATGTGACTGGGTACAATTTAAGACATGATTATTGCAGTAACGAGAGGTATCTGAAAAATGAGATGTTAATATCCAGGTGGTTTTCTGTCATGAAGCAATCACTGGTCTGCAAAAATGGGAGATTGTGCCTGTACTGCTTTACAATTCCACCTTTGCATTGGGATGCTTTAGGTGCTAGGAGGCTTCCATGTAAGGTTTCTGTCTGAACAGCATGACACACTACATCATCCAAGTGGGGAATTTTTTTGGAAGTTTCTTGTTTGTATGTATTTCATTTGGTCATGGATTTGGAAATAATGACCCGTTGGTGTTTGGAGTGAACTTTCAAATCTTTTTCTACCCCTGCAACTGGGTTTTGTATTTTTTGATGTATTTGATCCTGCACTTACTGTAAAGTGTTCAAATATTTTGACAGGCTTTGCCTGTATTCGCAGTTCTTTATGGCCCCTTTTTTATCAATGCTCCGCAATTTCACTAACTGGCCTATCTGACACCAGTCAGATTCTGTCTTCTCTTCTTCACCTTCTCAAATAACCTCTGCTGCTGGAAATTCCAGATGAGCCAAGCCCAAAAACCCTTTTTTTTTCTTCCAAAAAAATACATGAGCGTCTTCCCCCATCCTGTTTTCTCTCCTCTCTCGAGTCGTCTACTGTTTCTTGACTGTCTCACGATCTGTTGCTCAGAATGTCTTTAACGCTAGCCAAGGAGTCAGGGATATCGGCTTTTTGTCTTGGACCCCCTTAACTATATTCCCGCCACAGGTGAGTTGTTTGAAGGAGGGATAAATAGCTTGACTGCCCTATATCTTATCATCTATCTGTTACTCTACTTGTCCTCTTGAACCCCTTGTGACTTTGTAGTCTTCCCACAGTGTTACAATCAGGCATAAGAGGTTGCACCACAGTTGCATGGTTGTCTGTTTTGTTTAACTTTGACGGTACCGTGGTGATACACTATGTCAGTGGCTGCTGTCTCATAGACGCCTACAGTGATCACATTTGGGATTTTTAAAGTAATTACTGTTCAAACTTGTATGTTGCATGGGGTTGAAGATACTAATGTCCAGTCTGTTGCATGAGGTCTTGTTTGAAAGGCTTGTCATATACAGTCCTGTATCCTTGTGTGTCATAGCATGCCTCCCTTTAGAAAAGAAGTAAATGAAAATAATTGAACATTCTGCTTAATTTGAGTAGATACATCGTCAATTGGTTACTTAACTGCATAACTACAATGTTAAATTGAATCTTGAATTCTGATGTTGTATGTACTGCAAGTACTTGGATATTTAGTTATATTGAACCTATAGTGTGTGTACAGTAAATGCATTTTTAATATCTGGGGGAACATTTTGTTTTGGAATATCACTCACTGCCGATATCTATATAGGTTTTCAGTTATCCATGTCATTTGATATCTAGTAATTGTAAAACAAAAGTATCTCGTCTGAGCATGACAGAATTTGAGAAATTGCTTATTTGCTTTCTGCCGTTAGGCTAGATAAGATTGATGCCACTCACATATCTGTCCAGTAAATATAAAACTACAGTTAGCAGCACAAAATGGGGACAAACAGCTTCCCTGACTCTGTGAAATAAAATCCACCTACCAGTACCTCCTAAAGTTAATTAATTAACAAATTATATTTTTGTTTAATCCACCCAAATTTAATAGAATTTTATTTGTACTGGGTATGTTGGCTGACCATACTTGCTCTTTTACAACGACCCCTGTTACACTGCTGGCTACACAGTGGCTCTTCACCATAACATTTCAGGACTTTGTAGTCTGAACCTTGTCCTGATCTTTTAAATTTTTGCAGCCTGATGTTGTGTTACTATACTTTGGCTCTAATCCATGCTCTCACCTCTTGCAGGAGGTCAGGGGCCAGTCGGAGGAGAACGTAAAGGAGGTGAGCAGCTGCCCTTCCCACGAGGCCCCCATTCGGGTGCAGAACAGGGCAGGGCAGGGCGGCGGCCCGGGGCTTTATAAGGTAGTGAAGACCGGCCCCTCTGGTCACAACATCAGAAGCTGCCCAAACCTTAGGGGTATCCCCATTGGAATGTTAGTTCTTGGCAACAAGGTCAAGGCCATAGGCGAGGTACGCACTCACCCCAAATAATGCAATGTGTTTTTTGTGGCTGGAGTTGAATAAATCAGTCTGTTTACGTCACGTAATGTAATAATGATGTCAGTAGATTTTGGCCTTAATTCTCAGAAGGTAAAGTTCCCTCTTTTTCCTAAACTGAATTAATTTTGAATGTAAAGGATGTAATCTCTTTTTCTAATGGAAATACATCAGGTGGTTCTGGGTGTGCTGTATCTTTCCACTCGTTGAGGTCTTATCAACTCCTCTGGCTGCAACATTTTCGCGTGCTTCCTGACTTACTAATTCCAGTTTTATAAATCCATTGCAGTTTCAGGGTGTCCTATTCAGCTGCCAAGAGACTTGTCAGTGGAAGTCTGATCACAAAACGCTGGAGCCTTTCTGTGCCTTGCTGTTTCTTTCTTGCACTATTAACAATCTTGTCAATAACTTGGTACTTTGAACTCTTTAAATTGTCTTTGGCCTGGTGATAAGTGGAGCCTCTCCTCTTTCGGATATGAGCTGTCATTGGCTGCTGTGGTGTGTCATGCTGTTCAATAGTTTCCTCTCTGAGTCTGTACTGGAATGCCCTGTCTGGATCTGAGAGGTGCAGCCTGCACATACTAATACTTCCACCTATGTCTGTTTTTCACAAATGATAATATTTCAGGGAATTGAGAAAAAACAACCTCATGCATTTACCTTTCAATAAACTACCCCTTTCTTAGAGTAAGTTTTTTTTTTTTTGTTTATTTTGTTTTTTAACTGTAGCTACATCAGTTTTGTCCTGCAGTGTCTGCTGATACACAAAATCAAATTCATGTGATCTACTGCTGTGGATTTTGTATGTGTCAATCAGATGAATTGAATATTTGCATGTGAGTGATCTACTGTAGTAGAGTTGGTGTCGTGGTTTTGTCTGTGCAGTAATAACATGGATGTAGTGGGGTTGATGTAGAAAATGGCTGTGATTATTTGTTTGATAGATGAGGGTTGACAGATTGTGTGTTTGTGACAACTGTTCAGTGTGTGTGAGTATGGATAAAGAGTGTCATTTTTGTATCAGGTGGTCAACTCAGAGGGGACCTGGGTACAGCTGGATAAGAACAGTGTAGTGGAGTTCTGTGAGAGTGATGAAGGAGAGGCCTGGTCATTGGCCAGAGACCGCGGTGGAAATCAGTACCTTCGCCACGATGATGGTAAGCCACACTCAGCGGGGAAAATCTTTGAACTTCAAAATGTAATAAATTGTAAGATTACATCATTTAATTTGCTCTTCTAGAACAAGCACTGCTTGAGCACGGGGCCCAGACCCCACCACCCAGCCCTTTCTCTGTGCAGGCCTTCAACAGAGCCACAACTTCAAATGGAGCACAAGGCTTTGACTATGGCATCTCCAACAACAAAGGTGAGGTCAACTTGGTGTAGAGTAGGTTTTAAGAGTTAAAAGCTTGTGAGTGATGTTTCACCACTACTGATGTATACTTCACCTTTAACTTCACTCTGCACCCATGTCTTTATTGTTCCATGCTTTATTTTAAGACACACTCTATCTGACCCCTCCTCATGCTTTGGACTGAGACTTCTCTTATCAAGCGGTTGATACATTACACCATTTTTGTTGTCAAAGTGGGTCCATGTGGTGAGGCTACTTTTTCACCATCTTTGGTTATGCAGTTATATCACAATAACAAGTCACTTGACCACAATTTATAGTAGCACATCCACAAGGTATATGTGATCCAGTATGGGTCAGTCATTCTCTTTAAAATCACAGGTGCCATCAGTCACTGATCTATCATCTCTTTTTATTTATGCATGCTTTTTATTGTGTCATGCCCACTATTGTTATTTCATGCCTAACATCTATGCAATGTCAGGCATATGCCTGTGTCTGTGCATGGGCCAGTCAATGTGCTTTTGTTCCTTTTGACTACTATGAGGTCTGTTTAGTTGGGTACTGTGGGCTAGCACAACACTGATAACTGGCCCTGAACACATACCTGTGATTTCACCCTTTACCCTTTTTTTGTCTTGATTTAGTCTTTTAAAAAACATCATTGATTGATCATTTACATAATCATTGTTTTCTTAAAAATATGGTTGAATACTGAAAAAATCACCTGAATGAACTCATCAATTCTGCTACTCCATCAAAGATTGGCTGGCCTCAATTCTGTCTATCTTTCTGCCTGAATATCATGCTGACGCTGTGTCGATTGTCTTTCAAATGGCTTACCTCTTCCTCACTGCTTTAAAAGGGAGGGTCGACGTGTTGAGACTCTTAGCCATGCTAATCAGTTATCTCTCTTGTTATCACAGTGCTTACCATTACTGTAGAATAAAGGCTCCATTTACACTTGTCATTTCAAGTGTCTAGATAAAAGCCAGATGCAGTTTTACACTTCACCACGTGTGTCTTTGTTAGGCAGATCCCAAATCTGATTCCCTCTAACTTTCTTTTACTGCACTAAATGCAAATCTGTGCAGTCCTCACTCCAGTCCAGAGGGTGATGGAACTGCACCTGAATCTGTTTGCTCTGCAGAATGCTAACATGCTACTAAATTTTCTGTATGACTGCAAATGTTTCTGTTGCTTTAATATGACAAGTAGAAAGATGACTAATTTCAGTGTCACCTGGCTGGCATTAACAAAGGCAAGACCCTGTAAGTGGCTACTTGCACAGACTTCTTCTTGATGTACCTACACTTGGGAGAAGTAAACACTACGTTTGTCACATGGAGAGATGGATGCATTTATTCCTTTTCAACATCACCTCCCCAAGGTGGTTTGAGCAATCAGATCGCAATCCGTCTCAAATGCTTCTTGATTGCATTTACGCTTGGCTCTTTTGATACAAGATGACCAATCTGTCCCAGAATGCATAAATTGGCTTGTAAAAGGCGTAAATGGAATAAGCTCCACTTTATTCCATTTCAGAGAGGAGCTGTCTTTTGAGTGCAGACCCCGCATTCAATGCAAAATAAGCCAAACACAGTGCGGTGGCATTTCATTTTGAAACCTCATAAATGTTTGTTGGCCAGCACTGGCTGTAGACCTTTGCAACTCTAGGTCAAGGTGATGGCCCCTGTTGAACCGTCTAATAGAAGGTTTGAATCACTAGCCACCTCCATCATGCTGTGGCAGCATTATCAGTGGATCACCTTCAGACTGGTCAGCTTGATGTGCCAATCTGTGGCAAAGCTCTTTGAGCATGTTGGAGAACAACCTGATTGACGGGTCTCTCAGGCTTCAATATTCAGCCATGGTGGTTGATTTCCCCATCTTGGCTTGACCTAGGCAGCCCCCAACAGTTGATGAAATGGAAAAGGTTGACTCCGGACTTCAAAATGTCTCTTCAGAAACCCACATTGCAGACTCTATGTCAATATTTCCTAGAGTCTGTGTTGGGATAGTGACTGGATTTTGTGTCCGGTTCACAACTAGTCACTTGTGCCAAGAGTGGGAGACTTTTGAATGATGACTGATGCAGTGTCAGCTCAATATAGAGTATATGGAGAAAGGTCCAATTTCTCCATGCTCATGTTTTTGGAACTTCTGATGACACAGGCTTTTTGTGGAAGAGTGACTCTTGAAATGAATACATAAGAAAAGACCCCTCTCTGCCCCTCCCTCAATATCCCCCTTCCCCAAATACAGTCGCGAAATGGGAGGAGCCGCTGGTTCTGGAAGTATTTTTTAACACCCTTTTTTGACAGTTTTCTTGTAATGATATCATCAATGCGCCACAACATAGAAACACGAGAGTTTCCTAGATAATATAACAACAGTATAGGTTTATCTTGAAGTCCAACTGAAATTAATTTGCATTTGTTGTCTGATACAGCATACATATCTGCTCTGTAGATCACTTATCCTGTGTTCTCCTTCGAGAAAAAATTAGAAACCAAATGAAATTCATGGTTTATATTTTAGTTGTGCATTAATTCAACAAAATACCAATAGGTTAGCGTCTATGTAGATGGAGACCTTATGTTATACAGCCAGTCAGAGCAGACGGTTCCACTGAGCCAGACAGCAGCCTGCTTCACAACACAAGAGCCACAGACTTTGGACAACAACCATATAGCTTTCCCGATAAAGTCTCCTTCTTATCTAACTTACAAACATGAACACACTTGTCCTAAACCATAGCTTGGTGAATGAGCGACCAAACAAACAAACATTCACAGAGGAAAAGTGCACTGCTAATGTCAGTTGGCAGGATAGATGGCTAATTAGCTACATTAAACAGCATGTGAACGTATGTCACTTCACTCTAGTTAGATGCTGGTGTGGTCCTTACTCTTCAATACCACTAACAACACAATGTCTGCCCATGACATGTAGGCTAAAAAGCAAGTTTGTATACTTTGTCTCCTGTTCACTACGTTGTAACACCGGCACTCAATGCCAATCAAACACAGACACCGACACGACCCTTCAGCCAGCTAAAATGAAAAGGATCAATCTCAAAAGACCCCTTTTCTTCCTTTTTAATAATAAAAATACGTTGACATTAAACTACAAAAAGTGTTGACTAAATGTGATTTCAGTTGGACTTTAAGCTATCAGTTTTAATTATTTTAGAGTTTCTGTAAAGTCTTGTTTGTTTGGTATGGCGAATGCCTGTAAATGGTACAATACCAATACCAAATGTTTCTTGGGCGTTGTAGTTCACTACTGTCCTTATGTTTTATCTACACAGACCCTTTCAACTTTTTAATCATAAAATCAGTAGGACCAGATGATTCCTGACCCAGTTGCCCACCTTTTGGATGCCCATCCAGAGCCTGGGAGCGCAAAATAACTCCTCCCATTTCGCACGTGTTGCGTTGTGGGAGATGACTGAATGACTGATGGAAAATGAACTCTGAATGATCCTCATCCCCTTTGGAAACCTCAAACCGTAGTATAAGCTGTAGTTTTTCCCCATCCTCTGTCTCCATGTTTGCAGGTGACCGGTTGAGTGCCATACTGAATTCCATTCAGTCTGGGCCCTTCCTCTCAGCAGCTCCCTCTTCCTCCGTATTTGAGCAAGCCGCCCAACCTCCTCCCTCCTCCTCCTCCTCCTCCTCCCTTGTCCACAGCCCATTTGTGTTTGGACAATCCCCCTCCCAACTGTCTCAGCCACAACCACAGCTTCTGAGTAAGTCTGTCCTGCTTTCTGACAGCGCTTGCTTGCACAGGTGTTGATCCGTTTCCTCCCAGCTTTTTGTTCTCCTGATTTGCTCTTATTCATTTTATGTATTTTTTCCGGGGAGGGCAGGAGTGATGTGTAACACATAACAGTGCAGTTATGTTCTACAGTGCAGAAATATCTTTAACAAGCCAACATGTCTATTATTCAATGTTTAAATCTTGTTTCTAAAAAAACAAGTCAGGTGACACTGCCTTCAAAAAATGTGCATTGACAGATATTGTCACCTGTTTTTGAAAACAAGATTTTAAACTTAAATATTAGACTAAACGTCTTGTTAAAAGGGATATTTTTGCCATGTGCTGAAGTAATAGGTTCAGTTGCTTATTTTTCTGCTTGCTCTCATGTTAAGTCAGCTTTTTCTTTTCCTCATCATCTTCCTTGCTGCTTCAACTTTAGATCTGCATTTTCATCCTGCATTTTCACCCTTTAATGACAACTTTTATGCCTCAACCAGCCCAGGGCTTCACTGCAAATGTAAACAACCGTAGTCTAAATAGTTTATAATAACCTCCTAGAAATTTAAACCTAGTCATTAAGTAACAATATTATATATAACACATACTAATAGTTTGTACTTTCACTTCACATTTCAAATACAAAATACCACAATATAAAAGAGATTATCTTAGAAAGTGATCCAAAATATCGGTTTGTAACTTTTTCAGTCTGTACAGCTGTCTTTCTCCCTGTTGGTCTTTTCTTCTGAATTGCTACTTTCTCTCTACTTGTGGTAATTTTTTATTTATTTTTTTCCCACCTGGTTGGTTTATTTCATATGGAGCCTGGGAGGTGCCTTGAATAAAAAAATAGACCTAATTAGTGTGCATAAATTAATAACTTGTGCTCTCCGTTTAGCATGCAGGTAACTTATCACCTTCATGCCATCAGTCTCATGCATCTACCTTTCACACTCACTACGGATCACTTGGATTTAATACAGTTTTATTTTGATTTTGGACTGAGATATGTGGATATACTTTGGAATTTGGCTGTTAAAAACAAGTGTATTTTAGATCCCTTAAACCTATTTTAAAGGATAATGGACTGTTTTGCCGTAACAACTTTTATGATACTGAGGATTCTGGAGCGCTTAATAAATGTTTTCTTTGTTGTTGTCTTCAAACTTCCAACTGACTGAATGTGGCACATCAAAGGTGTTTGCTGCCCTCTACAAGGGAAGAGGGAAAATATATATTAAATAAAATTAAGAGCACAAATGACTAAATAGTGCGCACAAATTAGTTTTTCCATCTCTGGGGCTCTGTAATTTATCTTTTATCTTTTTCTCTTATATAAGCGTTTCTCTCTTCTTATCTATCAGTTTCTCTACCTATCTGTTGATCTTCCCATAACTTTAAAGTGTTGTTCTTATGCCTCTTTCTATTTCACCTCTTGACTTGACCCCATTGCCTCTTTGTGCTTTCTTTCTTTCTCTCTGTGGTGACACCCTTGCATTCCCATGCCTTGCTTGTTTACCTGCACCACTGTTTTCCGCTGTAGATGGTTCATCACGCAGCCTTGCTTCTCGCGAGCGTGTGCACAAAAGCAGTGTGTCCGTGGCTGGTCATGGTACTGCTCTCTCATCTGTCGCTCTAAGGCAAAAGGGTGGGTAATCACAGCATTGCATGCCTCCCTCAGACCGAACAGAGGGTGGGTAGAAAGAACAAAGAGTTTTGTATGTTAGTTTGTGAAAACGTTACAGGTATCTTGTGTTAGTGCCAACCTTAAAAACTGTGTTCCTAAAGTAGGACGTGGCTAAACTAAATATTGTAATAAAAACCTGAAGGTGCCTATAAACATAAAAGAGTTTTAATTTAAAGTTCACTTGAAAAGTAGGTGGACCTTAAATGCTATTGACTCCCAGGATGTCTGTGGTTACCAGACAAATGGCAATTAAAAGTTTCCACTCCCAAGTTAACACTAAGGCTAGATCCAGAATTACTAGGAGAGGTCCCAGGACTGGGCTGGAATCCATCTTTCATCAGCTCTTCCATGGTCCACTAGCCATCTTCATCCATATCAGAGTTTGCCTGGTTCAGTAATAAACTGTCCAAGTTTTAGGAGAAACATCCGACTAAGTAAAGTAAAAGTAATCAATGTTAGGCCTGTCACAATTATTACATAATCGTCTGATCACTATTATTTGAGCGGACCACAATCATTATGCATAATCATTAGATTCCACAATCAATAGAATTTTAATCCAGTGTTATGTTGGATGGAAACATGCTGTTGTAACAGTAGCGTGGCTCCTTTTAAGGAATAGTTCAATGCAAAGCACCAGAGTTGCGTGTGTGGTCGCACGAGAGAGAGAGAGAGAGAGAGAGAATGAGGGTGGCTCAAAGCAGACAGGTGTTGGCAATTGGAGAAGAGAAGAAAATAACAGTAAAGTTGTCTAGTAGTAGTAAATATACAGTTTAGATTTCAGTTTGTCTCTGAATAAACACTGCAACTCCTCCTAAGAAAGTTCCTGTGTCTTGTTTCCCAACTGCTGGGTAAAGTTAGGGAGGTTAGCCCCGAGGTGAGCTTCAACAAACAAAGTTTTCCGTGTGCAGTAAAGCGACACGTGAAACACTGTTTCAGAATCTATTTGAAGAATAATTGACACTCCTTTGCCAGCAACCGCATCATTACGATAAGCAGCTATTGAAATAAACATGGATTTAGGCGTAGTGGCAAAGCCAAACACAACAGCACCGCTGTGTGGAAAAATATTAACCAACAAAGACAATTACATTGTAAATCACATTTATTTGTATGACAATAAATCGTCATCTAAAATTTAGTAATTGTGGCAGCCCTAATCAAAGTTAACTTTTGAGAAAATATATCACTGTTGTCATTTGCTTTACAAGGTATAACATTTTTTACCTTTGGGACTTGAGTTGTCTGTCTCTCTGCTCTTCACTTCATTTTACCTTATATTTTTAACATTACATTTTTTTTTTCATTCAGGTCTTGAGTGTTATGTCTAGAGTTAAATGGTGACACTGTTACCACAGATTTAGTCCTCTTTAGTAGTGTAACTGTGTTTGAATTATTAACGTTTAGGTGAGCGAGGGAACCTGATGCCCGGTGCACGGCCCATGTCTCCGGCCTCCAAACACCGTCAAGAGAATCGCTCGCCCAAACAGGAGGGTCGGGGAAGCCGCTCATCCGAACAGAGCAGAATCAAGGCAGGGGAAGGTGGACTCTCAGCCAGTGAAGCCCTCATCCTGCGGTCAGACACAGCCAAACTGAGGTCTGACTCTCATAGTCGCTCTCACTCGCCCAATCACAACACTCTGCAAGCCCTAAAGGCAGATGGGAGAAACTCTGGACTTCGAGCTGAATCCCCAAACCCTGGCTCTCGCTCCTCCTCTCCCAAACAAAAAACCTCTTCAGGCAGGTCTAGTCCCTCCAGCACCTCCTCCCAGCACTCCTCTTCAACCCACCAAGACAAGAACCTCCCACCTAAGGTCAGCCCTTCCTCTAAGGCCCGGCTTGACCCTCCCAGAGAGAGGTCCAAATCAGATTCATATACTCTGGACCCAGACACACTTAGGAAGAAGAAGGTTCCACTGACAGAGCCACTTCGGGGCAGGTCCACCTCTCCCAAACCTAAACTGTCTCCTAAAGATCCAAATACAGGAGTGATTAGTAATGCAGAGAACCGTGTTCCTTCTCCACATGTGACCCAAGAGAACCTCCACAGTGAAGTGGTGGAGGTGTGCACCTCTAGTGCTCTCCTCACCAACGAGGATGCCAATGATGAGAATGTGGAGGTCCGTAATGCTGAAGAGGGATCATGCAAAGTGCACTTTAGCATTGGCAAAGCCCCTGTCAAAGAGGAAATAGAGAGCCGCTCTTCACCCAAAGTCAGTCGCAAAACCTCCAGTCGACACACGCGCCCTAAGAAGGACAAATCTGGGCCTCTGTTTAAAGGGGAGAGTACATCAAGGAACACAGAGCCTGCCAAACAGGCCATGTCACCCTCTGTGGCTGAATGTGCACGAGCAGTCTTTGCAGCATTCCTGTGGCATGAAGGTATTGTCCACGATGCCATGGCGTGCTCCTCCTTCCTCAAGTTCAACCCAGACTTAACCAAAGAGCATGCCCCAATCCGCAACTCCCTGGGAGGACAGGGTGCTGAGGAGAAAGAGAGCAAGTTAAAGAACCGCCACTCCTTAGAGATTTCCTCCGCACTTAACATGTTTAATATTGCTCCACATGGTCCAGACATCTCCAAAATGGGAAGCATCAACAAAAATAAGGTGCTGTCCATGCTGAAAGAACCTCCACTGCCAGAGAAGTGTGAGGACGGGAAAGGAGACCCCATTTCCTATGAGATGACTTCTAATCCCTCTATGAGGGCAAAGTCAATCTTACCGTTAACGTTACAACATCTGGTGGCATTCTGGGAGGACATCTCTATGGCCACCATCAAGGCAGCCACTCAGAACATGATCTTCCCCAGCCCGGGGTCAAGTGCCATCCTAAAAAAGAAGGAACATGAGAAAGACAGTAAAAAAGCTAAGAAGGAGAAGAAGAAAAGGGAGAAGGCAGAGGTGCGTCCAAGAGGCAATCTGTTTGGAGAGATGGCACAGCTCGCCATGGGTGGACCAGAGAAAGACACCATATGTGAGCTGTGCGGGGAATCTCACCCATATCCTGTCACCTACCATATGAGGCAGGCTCACCCAGGTAAGAATACAGGAAGTTCTAGTTAAAGTTTTGCAATTTTGAATAAGGGCGTTAGTCATTTAAATAATCTTTTTGTAGGTCAGGTAAATAAAACTGTTTTGATTAAAGTGGCTTACTGTATATCTTTCCAAAAAGTTCTTGCCTTTACCGTCCTGCCTTGGTGTTTCTGTGTCAGGTTGTGGCCGCTATGCTGGAGGCCAGGGTTACAACAGCATTGGCCACTTCTGTGGTGGTTGGGCTGGGAACTGTGGAGATGGAGGCATAGGAGGCAGTACCTGGTACCTGGTGTGTGATCGCTGTCGGGAAAAATACCTGAGAGAGAAACAGACTGCCGCCAGGGAAAAGGTAGCCCACTGCTGCAAGGTTTAAGTGCTTGAATGGGCGTACCTGAAGCGTTGTCAGCTTTTTACATCATACTGACTTTTTGCATGTTCTTTGCCAGGTGAAACAATCCAGGAAGAAACCTCTACAGGTGAAGACTCCAAGGGCTCTGCCCACTATGGAGGCCCACCAGGTGATTCGGGCAAACGCTTTGTTCCTGCTCTCTCTCAGCAGTGCTGCCGAGCCCAGCATGCTGTGCCACCACCCTCCCCGGCCCCTGCACTCCCAGCTACTTCCCAGCCTCAAGGAGGGCGTGTCGGACGATATCCCCAATAAAATGGGCTGTCTCTACCTTCAGACACTAGCTAGGTAGCTAACAGCACAGTTAATAACGGGTCATATTTTAAAGATAAGAAAACCCTACAGTAACATAATTATTAGAGTCCCTCTCACTCTCCTCTCATCCCTCAGGCAACACACTGAGAACTTTGGGGCCTACCAAGATGATAACCTCTTCCAAGATGAGATGAGGTATTTGCGCTCAACATCTGTTCCTGCGCCCTACATTTCAGTCACCCCTGACGCCTGCCCCAATGTGTTTGAGGAACCAGAGAGCAACATGAAATCAATGCCCCCCAGGTACCACATCTCAGTACTATGTTTTTAATTACTCCCAAATTTCCTTATTAGCATGCTTACAAAATGAGTAAACTGCGGCTGTTACATATTATTCCAGATTTTCTTATACACTCCCTTCTACTGTTTATAGCAGGTTGCCGTCACTTTTTGATATATTGAAGTTATTCAATAAATTATAGACCAGCAGATTATGTCCTTTTGTCATGCAAATATGCAATGTACAAACAAAATAATAATATAAACTTTTCTAGTGATACATTTGAACTCTGAAGAGTTGATGTCTTTATGAGCTTTGTGTCTGTTTTTGCATTTACATGCTTTCTTTTAGTCTTGAGACCAGTCCAATCACAGACAGCGATACAGCTAAGCGTACAGTGTTTCAGAGGTCTTACTCAGTCGTAGCATCTGAGTATGACAAGCAACACTCACCTTCTCCAGCCCGGGTCAAAGCCGTGCCCAGACGCAGGGTCCATAGCGGGGATGCAGGTAATCACACATAATCATTTGAGACGTGATCAGTGATACTTAAAGATAAGTAAGTTACAGCATTAGCTCTTAACATCAACTTGCCCTGTCTCCCATACAGAGGTAGGATCTTCCCTATTACGGCACCCGTCTCCCGAGCTATCCAGGCTGATCTCGGCCCACGGCTCCCTCAGTAAGGGGGAGAGGAACTTCCAGTGGCCTGTACTGGCTTTTGTTATCCAGCACCATGACCTGGAGGGCCTGGAGGTGGCCATGAGGCATGCACTGAGGAAGTCTGCTTGCAGGGTGTTTGCCATGGAGGTACAGCTCTTTAGGCTGTTTAATCTCTCTGAATCTCAGAGTTCAGTCTTGCTTTAACTATTGTTATTAATACAGCAGGGACTCAGGGTTATAGACACTTAGTTGGCTGGATATTGTTATTTAATCAGTGTATACTTACTTAGCTAATAGACTTAAGTTGGACTCCAGTATTGTGTGTGCATCTTAAGATGACTAATTGGTATGATTTTTTTTTTTTAATGTCCCTGTCAGGCATTCAACTGGCTGCTGTGCAATGTGATCCAGACTACCTCCTTGCACGACATCCTTTGGCATTTTGTAGCATCCCTCACCCCATCACCCTTTGAACCAGAGGACGAGGAAGACGATGAGAACAAGGGGAACAAAGAAAACGTGGAACAGGTAATGAGTGGTTAAATGTCAAAAAGCATGCAACCATACATTTGCTTTACTGTTGCATCTTCTAATTATGAACATCTCCAATGTGCTCCCTACAGGAAAGAGACCTTGGCGTTTGTGAACACCCTCTGTCAGACATTGTTATTGCTGGAGAGGCGGCTCATCCTCTCCCCCACACCTTCCACCGCCTCCTTCAGACCATTTCTGACCTCATGATGTCACTTCCGAGCGGCAGCTCACTTCAACAGATGGCTCTTAGGTACAATTATACGAACCCTCAAAGCAACAATTTTAGTTTAAACTTCTTTCAAAATTTTAGGTCATAGGTTTGACATGTTTACTGAATTAAAGTGAAATGTAAACTGGCAGAAAGATAAGAGTGGTGATAACCCGGTCACAAGCGAGTATTGTGCGTTGTGATGTTACAATGTGAACAATATATTTGCAAGCAATAATTTGTGTCGTATTTTGAGTTACCTCTGCACTTTTGGCAGTTCTGATCTCCACGCGCACATTATGAGATCTAAGTATCTTGGTGACTTATTCTTCTAGGTGCTGGAGTCTCAAGTTCAAGCAGTCCGACCACCAGTTCCTCCACCAGAGCAACGTTTTCCATCACATCAACAATATCTTGTCCAAGTCTGATGATGGAGATAGCGAGGAGAGCTTCAACATCAGTGTGCAGTCAGGCTACGAAGCAATGAGCCAGGCAAGAAAGCAACCACTTAATTAATTACTTACATATACATCAGATCTGTCTTCTGTTGGTCAACTCAGATTGAACCAACAGTAAGGGTCTTCTTGTTTGTTTTACATCTGTGTTTATTATATACACTAACCTGATGCTGACATATCTTTGTGTAATAACAGGATCTCTGCCTGGTGACCTGTCTGAAGGATCTGACCAGTGTAGTAGACATCAAGACGTCCAGTCGGCCTGCCATGATTGGCAGCCTAACAGACGGCTCCACAGAGACCTTCTGGGAATCTGGAGATGAGGACAAGAACAAAACCAAGAGCATCACCATCAGCTGTGTGAAAGGCATAAACGCCTCCAATGTGTCTGTTCATGTGGACAACTCCAGAGACATCGGGGTAAGGGGGCAACAGCAAACCAGGCATTTAAGTGTTTGGTGGAAAAAAAGTATAAATGCATAATGCAGGCCACAGTGGAATTGATGATGGGAATGTATCATTTATAATGGCTGTCTGATTTATTTCAGTGAATTAAATTTTTCATATCATGTCATATCCACAGAACAAAGTCACATCAGTGACTTTCCTATGTGGAAAAGCAATAGACGACCTCTGCAGAATCAAACAGGTATGGTCAGTTTGTTTGTCATTAATGTGGAACTACAGTATAACCAGTATAATGTGTTCTTTAATGAATTCTTTAAAAGTTCAAAGTCTAATCATCATTGAGTGTTTTAAGTACAGTGAAATCTAATCCACTTATATCAAAGGAATTTTCAAAACACATCACAGGTGGTCTGTGGCCTCTCTGTGGTGTCTCTTTTCTGTGCTGTATAAATCAGTGTGTATTTATTGCTTTGTCTATTCTCTAAATCCTAATGACTCTTTTTGAAGTGCAGAAACAAAGTATTACATTTGTGGGTTGTTCTTATAAGGTGCACCTTGGTTGATGTATCATTACAATACACCACAGATTTACATGCACATGTGGCAGAACACTGAACATTCCCATGCCTTTTCATCTAAGGTTGACCTTGACTCACGTCACATGGGCTGGGTGACAAGTGAGCTTCCCGGTGGGGACCACCATGTGATCAAGGTGGAACTGAAAGGTCCAGAGAACACCCTGAGGGTGCGCCAGGTGAAGGTCCTCGGTTGGAAAGAGGGTGAGAGCATCAAGATTCTGGGACAGATCTCAGCCAGCATGGCCCAGCAAAAGAACTGCGAGGCCGAGACTCTCCGAGTGTTTCGACTCATCACCTCACAGGTCAGTCTAACTGCTTCATCCATACCCCTTATAATCACCTGACAAGTTATTTCTCTATTACCATACTGTACTGTCTGTCTGAAACCTTTATGTTTTGCAAATATTACATATTTGGTACAAATGGCTGGAGTCTCTCAGAAACTTTATTTTTTATGTACATTTAGGTGTTTGGAAAACTTATCTGTGGAGATGCAGAGCCGACTCCAGAGCAGGAGGAGAAAAACCTGCTTTCATCGCCCGAGGGAGAAGACAAGGTCTGCACTATGACATTGTAACAAATGTACTGTTTAAGTGACTCAAATATTTATGAGCTTCAACCTAATGTTTTTCTACTTTTTACATTTTTACGAATAGGTTCCATCTGACGCAGACCTTAAAGAGCACATGGTGGGGATAATTTTCAGCAGGAGCAAACTAACCAACCTCCAGAAACAGGTAAACAGTCAGATCCTCGAACCATTCAACAGGATTCATTTACTAATTAGAATCTCAGCCTCTAACCAAATGTGTGTATTCATTTCCAGGTGTGTGCGCACATCGTCCAGGCCATCCGTATGGAGGCCACACGTGTGAGGGAGGAGTGGGAGCACGCCATCTCCAGCAAAGAGAACGCTAACTCCCAGCCCAGTGACGATGACGCCTCCTCAGATGCTTACTGCTTTGAGCTCTTGTCCATGGTCCTGGCTCTGAGTGGTTCCAATGTCGGCCGCCAGTACCTGGCTCAGCAGCTAACACTCATGCAAGACCTGTTTTCTCTACTGCACACAGCTTCTCCAAGAGTACAGAGACAGGTGGGCGAGGGTACACACACACACACACACACACACACACACACACACACACACACACACACAAAACTCTGCACACACAACAATGGTAACATCTGCAATTATAAGTGTATCAGCCTATTTGTGTACAATATGTCTGTATGAGTGCGGTGATTGTTTTTAAACATTTTTAACTTGACATAGATTGGGACCAAGATGTTTCTCCATTTAAATAAATGTGTGGTTTGGAATAAGTGTGCAGGTATAAAGCATACCTAGATAATAAATAATGTGTTTTATAATATTTTTTCTGTGTGTACATGTTTCGGTAAATACCTTGTGACACTTTACAAATGATGTTCTTGTTTGCCGTCTGATCTTTCCTCATCTCAGGTCACATCATTGCTTAGACGCGTCCTTCCAGAGGTTACACCAGTGCGACTTGCCAGCATCATTGGGGTGAAGGCTCTACCACCAGCAGACATCAGTGACATCATCCACTCCACAGAAAAGGGTGACTGGAACAAGCTCTGCATCCTTGACATGTTCCTGGGCTGCATCGCAAAAGCCCTCACTGTGCAGCTGAAAGCCAAAGGCACCACCATCTCTGGCACAGCCGGCACGGCTGCAGGCAAAGGGGTCACCACTGTCACGCTACCCATGATCTTCAACTCTAGGTGAGTTAGTTTCTGCTTGGCCTAATCAAAAATTCGATCATCAAAGAGATGTTGTTATGTGAGATGTAAAACAAATTTACATGGATACAGCTTGTTATAAAATGGGAGTTTCCCTTTGATTTTTATGCTTATTGCCCTTTTCTGTCATGCTCAGCTACATCCGCAGAGGGGAGAGCCACTGGTGGATGAAAGGCTCCACTCCTCCTCAGATAGCAGAGATCATCATTAAGCTGGTTAAAGACATGGCAGCTGTAAGTTCCTGTTGTTTAAATCCTTCCTTTTAACTCTCTGCAAGCCTGATCTGATATTGCACCACATTCGTCATCTTTGTCATACATTTTATGTTTTCATGTGTTATATTGCACTGTGAGAAGTACCTCTAAGACGGTAATTTGCTGTTTTCAGGGCCACCTTTCAGACGCCTGGTCCAGAGTCACCAAGAATGCAATAGCTGAGACCATCATAGCCCTGACCAAAATGGAGGAGGAGCATCGGTCTCCTGTACGCTGTATCGCCACCACAAGGGTATGGACTCAAATATCATCATACAAAAAGCATGTCAACTGTTTTCACAAATACCCAGGTATTAATTAATCATATATTATATCCCGTTCTGTCTCATAGCTGTGGCTGGCGTTAGCTTCACTGTGTGTGCTGGACCAGGACCATGTCGACAGGCTGTCCTCCGGTCGCTGGATGGGCAAAGATGGGCAGCAGAAGCAGATGGTGAGAACGATATGAAAGGCTGCACACTATGAAAAAAATTGACAGGTAATCAGAAGACAACAAATGGATTTCCTCCTCTTCTATCCACAGCCCATGTGTGACAACCATGATGACGGCGAGACAGCAGCTATCATCCTGTGTAACATGTGTGGCAACCTCTGCACTGACTGCGACCGCTTCCTCCACCTGCACCGGCGCACGCGCTCTCACCAGAGACAGGTTAGTGTTGGGTCGGCAAACCTTCCAGTTTTGGTAGCATGATGGATCGTAACTGCTGATTAGTTGGATTGTATGAAAACATTTATAAAAGAAAGATTTACAATGAGCTGGTGTTTCATCTTATCTTCATGGCTTCTTTCAGGTGTTCAAGGAGGAAGAGGAGGCCATAAAAGTGGATCTCCATGAAGGCTGTGGGAGGACCAAGCTCTTCTGGCTTATGGCTCTGGCCGACTCAAAGACCATGAAGGCAATGGTGGAGTTCAGAGAGCACACAGGTAACACAGCAAAAGAGCGTACCACTGTGCTTTTATTTGGTATGACTATATATATATATATATTAATGCAAATTGTGTAATTACATTAATAGTGATGTCAGTTTCACTTCAGAATGTCTTCATGGTTTCCTCTAGTGCATGTATTTCTACCCTGACATGTCTATTATTTTGCAGGTAAACCAGCCTCCAGCAGCTCAGATGCCTGCAGGTTCTGTGGTACAAGGAACGGAACCGAGCTGTCCGCAGTGGGCAGTGTCTGCTCAGACCCAGACTGTCAGGTACTGCAACTATTAACAAGAAGACTTAATCCCTTCTTATCTGGAAGACTTGTAGTCTGTGTAGTTCATTAAAACTGTGACCACCTGGCTCCTTTTGTTTTTATATAGAAGTTGAAGCTCTCAAAATAGATATTTTTTTTACAAAATACTTACATGTACATGTATACAAAACAAGAATCTGCAATTATATTTTAATATAATTATATTAATTAATTTTAAAGATTACAATGGAAAAATTACCTGAACTAGTTCTGCTAAAACACTGTAACCTAGAGTCTTTTTTCTGTAGAGAGAAATTAGAGATTTTGCTGGTGAAAACATTGTTGTAGAATATGTGAGTAGGGATTCAAGCACAGCCTGATAGAGCTGAAGCCTCATAGAACAGTCTGTGGTGAGCCTTACAAATAATGGATGAGGTGTTTTTCCACCCACTTCAGAGAGGAACGAATACCTACACAAGACACATATTAAGAAATTAAGCGTTACGGTAGTAGTAAGCTACTGTAGTTCCGGAGCCTCACCAGTTTTTCTCATGTTGTCTCCCTCAGGAGTACGCTAAGCTGGCCTGCAGTAAAACTCATCCTTGTGGACACCCCTGTGGAGGAGTCAAGAATGAGGATAGCTGCCTTCCATGTCTGCACGGCTGTGACAAGAACACTGGCTGTCTGAAACAGGATGCAGATGACATGTGTATGATCTGCTTCACAGAAGCCCTCTCTGCTGCTCCTGCCGTACAGGTAGCTCTAAATATGAGTGTATGTGTTCCATTCACTTCTGGATAAAACTTTTTCTCATGTAATATTAAACTCTTTTTTTTTTTTCCTGTTCTCAGCTGGACTGCACTCATGTGTTCCACCTTCAGTGTACTCGTCGTGTTCTTGAAAATCGCTGGCTCGGGCCCCGAATCACATTCGGATTCATGTTGTGTCCTATTTGCAAGGTGAGATGTTACCTGAGCCTCTCTGACTGAAGAGATTGACCCAGCAACAAAAGGTTGAAAACGGTTTCCACCACGCCTTGAAGTAGATTGAGTTCAGTTTGCTTTAAATGCTTTGTTGAACAAGCTCAGTCTACCGTGTGGCTTTCTCTTGCAGACTATAACTGCTTTGTTCACTCTCAACTTTGTGTAATGCTGGTGACACATATGAAAAACTCGACAGAACCTTCTTTATGAACATGGGCTGGTTTGTTTGTTTCATTGTTTGCCTCCAGAATAAAATCAATCACTCGGTGATCAAGGACCTGCTCGACCCCATTAAGGAGCTATATGAGGATGTGAGGAGAAAGGCTCTGATGAGGCTGGAGTATGAGGGTCTACATAAGAGTGAGGCAATAACTACACCAGGAGCACGTTTCCACAACGACCCTGCAGGCTTTGCCATGAACAGATATGCATACTATGTCTGCTACAAGTGCAAGAAGGTACCAAATCAAGTCGTTTTTAATTGAAATGTTTGTTAAAATGTTGGGGTTGAGAATTAATGGTTACCCTTATTTCCAGGCCTATTTCGGGGGAGAGGCTCGCTGCGATGCGGAGGCAGGACAGGGAGATGACTACGACCCCAGTGAGCTGATCTGTGGAGCATGCTCAGATGTCTCCAGGGCTCAGGTCTGTAACTGATGGCCAATTTAAAGGAATAGTTTGACATTTTGGGAAATACCCTTATTCTCTATCTTGCCAACAGTTAGATGAGAAGCTTGGTATCACTCTTAAGTCTGAGATTGGTATCAATCTTCTCGCCTCAATTTCAGCAAGAAAGCACATAAGCCTATTTCCAAAAAAGTGTTTTTAAAATGGTTCTTCTGTGTACTCTTAACACAAAAATATAATCCCACCCCTGATGATTCTTGTTTGCTTTTCACCAGATGTGCTCCAAGCATGGCACAGACTTCCTGGAGTATAAATGCCGGTACTGCTGCTCGGTGGCTGTTTTCTTCTGCTTTGGCACCACACACTTCTGCAACGCTTGTCATGATGACTTCCAGAGGATGACCAGTGTCCCCAAGGAGGAACTGCCCCATTGTCCTGCAGGTGCTTTAACGATTCTATTGACTACAGTTTTCTGGAAAATGTTAAATCATAAACAGTGCGCCTGACATACTGTAAATACCAGACAGAAATAACTATAAGAAAATATGTTTTGAGATGTTATCCTTGTCCTTTCCATCACAGGGCCCAAAGGCAAGCAGCTGGAGGGTACTGAGTGCCCTTTGCATGTGGTCCACCCACCAACAGGGGAGGAGTTCGCCCTGGGCTGTGGGGTGTGCAGAAATGCCCACACCTTCTAAACAACACAGGACTTTTACTGAAAACCAGTTTGTCTACTGTGATTTCTGGCTGTTGCTTAAGCTCAGCCGTGAAGTTTGGCTCTTGCATTGTCAAGTCTCCTGGAAACTGGACCAGGTTTCTGCTCTACGCCAAGAGTCCTCAGGTCTGCTCTTTTACCAACATCCGTATCCAGGCTCTGCTCCAAACACGAGCTGTGGCTCCTTTGGATTCAGAGTAACCTGAATGGAAAAAAAGAACAATAGAAATTTAAAAAAGAAGAAAAAAAAAGAAAATAACTTGTGACGTGTTTGCATGCGGCCGTTGTATTCCCTCGGCTTCTATAGACGTTGCACACCTCCTGATCACTGAAGTGTAACAATACATTGAATATGAAATAAATTTGCTTAAAGGCAACTGTGGATCAGCGTGGGTTTAAAAAAAAAAAGGAACAGGCCGTATTTCCAGCTTCCTAACTATAAATTTAAAATATTGTTGTATGTAAACTTTTTTTCGTAATCTTGTACAGTATTCTCCACTGTCAAGTGCATCATGGGTTGACGGACAAAAAAAGATGAGTTGGTGGAAAAGACTGTTAAGAATCTTATGTTTGGGAGGAAAATAGTGTACGATTTATCTAATCTTGTATATAATGATACTATTCAAAATAGCTGTATTCCGAAGTTGCTACTCTTCACTTCAGTTTTGTTTGATATTCTGGGTTATGTTTTGAGCCAGAACTTTTAATGAAGTGCAATACTGGGTGTGCCTCCTATTTTGCAGCTGTTAACCTATGGAATGTATGTCAATAAAGCCACTGTACATTTTTATACAGTAGACGGTCGTATTTTCCCCTCTTCTAAATGTCAGATCTCTTCTGTTGTCTGGAAAATGAAAAGGAGGAGCCTGGCGCCTGCAGTGAATGATGATGGTGGTGGATGGAAAACCTATTACTGTAGCAGCTCTGTCAAAACAAGTACCAAATCCTACAGTAATACAAAACAAACAAAAGACCTCAGTGAGACTGATTACAGCTGAATGATTTGAGGGGCCAGTCTTCACACCAAATAAAATTGTGCACCTGTAATGCTTTTCCCTAGTAGGAGGCAGGGGGATTGGGGGTCAGGGGAACAGAGTGTGGAAAAAAAGCAGCTGCTGTTATATAAAAAGCTTAATACTTGTGAATCTGCTCTGTAATATCTGTGGTGGATGGAGTTGAATGGTAATAAACCAGGTTCTCTGTATACATTGTGTCATTTTTTTAATGAGTGGTGACCTTTCCATTAAATTACCTGCTGTAACTGTTGGCCTTTGATTGCTTTGTGTTGAAGACATGACGGTGCCAAATGTAGCGAAAGACTTCAGTGATTCATGTATATCATTTCTGTAAATACCCAAATTAAATGGCTGAACTTCTTGTGTATCTCAGTGGAGACTAGAGAAATATAAAGATGTGTTACTCTGAAATTTATTTTCTGGTCCCAAACTGCAAAACAAATTCAGTAAGGTCTCACTGAAATTCAAAATAAACCCTACTAAGGGCTACATTACACACCAGTCTGTAGTATAAACATCCAGGGGATTCAAAATCTATAGTTTTTGGTGTTTATGTTGTTAAAATCAATATCCGTTGCATTTATAACATGGTTTGTGTATGGCAGGAGGAGAGTTATATGACTAACTAAAGTAATGCTGTTTAAATATTTGCTTTTGAATTATAATTTAGCTAATATTTTAAATTATTTTGTAATAAATCAGGAGGTCAAAATATAGGTATTCTACTTGTGACCGATTTTGCAGCCTATATACATTTAAGATGTGTAAAACGATGCACAAACAGGGAGTGGGACATTCATATATGTATTAACAGACATTTCTCTGGTAACTAATTTAGGACATCTCATACAACTATATATTACATAAGACTCAGGCTTAGTTGTGCTTTTGTTCACCTGTTCATAATTACATAATCAACAATAGGCTACAAGAATGCTATATTAACATACTCATCAAAATAATAGCAATTGAGATACTAAGCAATGTCGTTTATTTGCCTTTTTGTTTGGCTTAGGACATTTCGAAAGGGACTAAAAATATAATTTAAAATAATTGATAAAGTTAAAAGTTTTGTCGACTCTCATGGAGCATAAGTGGATATTTATTAATTTTATTTAACTGTATTTAACATCGTAGAAGAGAACATGACCACATTCAGAAACAGATAACCAAACCCTTACATAATAACAAAAACGTGTCTAAATGTAAATGTTCAAAAAGTCAAGTTTATATATATATACATATATATTTTTTTTTTCGAGTACCGGGTGAGTCATCTCTCAGAAACAGACGATCTTCGCCAACAGCCATTTTGCATTGGATCTCCCATGATGCACCGCTGCTGTCATAACAACACTTCGCCATTTCAGATTCGGGGGCCGCGACAACTCCAGCGGAGGAATTAGGTCAAGCGAGCTGCCTCTCACCGCTTCCCCCCGTCGTCAAACGGCGTCTTCTTTTGTCTTTTTTTTTTTATTATTTTTTTGGGTTGTCTCGATGCGCGTTGTCCGGTCGCTGCGGATGAGTTTTCCCAGCGTGGGCCCGGGCTGAAGTCGTCAAGTCAGTCGTCGGATTAACCTGCTAACAGCCAACTAGCGGAGTGTAAACAGCGAGGTAGGAGGGGGGGAGCTGTGTGTTTGGGAGTCACTCGGCGCACTGTGGGCGATTTGTTGTGCATTCAGTTTAATCCGAGCAGCGGTGCAGATGTGCAGCTTGCACAGTCGTCTGTTTAATAGTGAATTGCGTGTTTCGGCCTGCGTGCAGCATCTGTGTGTTGACTGTTACCTGCAAGCATGGCCTCCGGCTCATGTAACGTAACATCGTATTACATAACAGACACGTTTCGTCTAAAAATAAACAGTGAGATATAACATTACTGTGATATTTAGCCACTACATTTTTATCGAGATAACATAAGAAATGTGAACACTGTCCACCTCTCTTATGTTGGCCGTTCCCTCTTTACTTTTATAATGGACATACACATAAGCAAAAAGAGAATAAAAGGCACAAAACACACAGGGAACACAGCAACAACAACAAAACAAGGATTGTCATACACTTGACACAGCCGTATATTAAATTAAGAAAGTGCAGAAAGGGCACACATACATCCACATACATTAAAAGTTATAAGTAAAAGCACATATTTATTAAAATATCAAAGGTAGGGATTGTGTACAGAGCAGGGGAGTTTATTTGAATGTCCAGGTCAGGCTTGTCAGGGATACAAGAAAATACTCTCAATGAAAAAGAAGTGTATCTTTGAAAAAGAGTGATGCATCAGGGAGTAGCTATGATATCTAGGTTGGGATCAATCAACCATTTCAAATCCCCTGCCAGGATGAGTTTGTGCATCTATTCTGGAAAGTGAGAATAGATAATTTCCCAATTCAGTGTTATCTACATTAGGTGCATATATGTAGAGAGATGACTGGTGTTCTGAAGAGGCAGTCTGAAACAAAGTGACTGTTAGGCAATATTATTTTCTGTGTGGTAAACTTCTCTGTGTTTTGTCGTGCCGGACTTTTAACAAGCTTGTTATCTCCACTTTTCAGGATGAAACGGATCAAAGGAGGAGAGGACGACAGCAACAGCTCTTCCAGTCAGAGCCCAACCGAGACTTGTAAGAAAGTGTGTAAGCAGATGAGCGAGGAGTCCGAAGAAGCTGAGGCCAGTCAGTCACTGGAGAGTAACTGGGAACGACTGCCTCAGGAACTCCTGCTGCACATCTTCCAGTATCTTCCACTGCTGGATCGGGCTTATGCCTCTCAGGTGTGCCGTGGGTGGAACCAGGCTTTCCACATGCCCGAGCTGTGGAGATGCTTTGAGTTTGAGCTTAACCAGCCAGCCAGCTCTTACCTGAAAGCCACACATCCAGACCTGATCAAGCAGATCATAAAGAGGCACTCCAACCACCTGCAGTATGTCAGCTTCAAGGTAAAGGTGGAAAAGCTGTTGTGTCTGTGTCAAAATATGCATCCTGATTCTGGGCTTAAGTGTTTACAATTTGCTGAAACAAAAAAATGTGTTTTTTATGTTCCTGAAATGACATTCAGTCTTTGTTTGTACTTGCCAGGTGGACAGTAGCACAGAGTCTGCAGAGGCAGCATGTGACATTCTCTCGCAGTTGGTGAATTGCTCACTGAAGACCTTGGGGCTCATCTCTACAGCCAGACCCAGTTTCATGGAGGTTCCAAAGGTATAATTAATACAAACATAACAGTCCCGAGTCTTTTATAGTATCTTGTTCATCAGCTTTACCAGGAAAATGAAAATGCATTTAAATAGTTTGTTGACCAGATAGTTTTTGTATTCTCTCTTTATCTGAGGACAGGGCTGAAAAGCAGCGTCTGTTCTCATGCATGGCCAAGGACAAGGATGTAATTATACTTACTAGGCCTCGGGACACAGGATGTTATTTTCGCGAGTTTTATTTTGTCTCTCTTAGTGCCCCCTGACAGTCTCTGTGAATTCTTGAAAATCATGCTGCCCTTTGAAGCTGTCCCCAGTGAATGAGTTATTACATAAGGCATTATCATCATTGAAACTTTCACACACATGTACAGTCTTTGTGTACCCACCTTCTCCACATCCCGGTCTTTGGGAGTCTATTTTTTGAAGTGAAAGTGTTAGACATGGCTTTTCTCACACATCTTACGCAAAGATATAATTTCTGTTTGGGTGCGAAATTTTGTTGACTGGTAGTTGGCCTAAAGTATTTTAGTTCTCTTTTTTGGAGGGAAGGGTTCACGGGATGCAGTCAAATCATCATTTGGCACAATCCGTTTTCCTGAGCTCTTCGTCCTTATGGCTTTGAAGCTGTGAATTTTACCAAAATACTTGACTCAAATACTCGTTTCTCAAAGTACATATTTGAAAAAGCCAGTATTTCTACTGCTCTGCCTCTTCAAACTAAATCAAAGAGAAGGAGATGTAGACAAAGGGGACCACTGATTTTATTTTCTTTTGAAAATCATAGACATGATAGCTACAGCAGATGTCTTTGTGTTGTCCACCCACTATACTAAATATTAGAAACACCATTCAGTATAATGCAGTACAATTCAACAGCATCAAAAACAACAGCCTCCAAAAAACCATAAAAGATTGCAACACAAACTGAACATTATATTAATACAAATTGTAGGTTAACATCAAATTTATGACATTGTCCAGTCAAAAGCTTGTTGGGTTTTGCAGAAAACTGCAACAAGCTTTTAGACCCAAAAATGAACTTGTTATGCATGTACACACCGGCCACCATCATTCCAAATATAAATTATTCAAAAAAGACCAACAAGAGCTGAGACCCGCCATTTGGTAGCCACGTCTAAAAGGTGTTGGTATAAGGCGTAATATAATTCCTTGTGTGATCTTTGTCCTTCCGCAGTCTCATTTCATCTCAGCTCTGACCGTGGTGTTTGTCAACTCCAAATCATTGTCTGCGCTCAAGATTGACGACACGCCAGTGGATGATCCATCTCTGAAGGTGCTGGTGGCCAACAACAGTGACACCCTGAAACTGCTGAAAATGAGCAGCTGCCCTCACGTCTCCCCAGCAGGTACAGACTAGCTGTTTCAGTGCTTAAGCTCAGACGAAGAATCCTTGCCATGTTTTTGTTTGGTTTAAAAAACAAAATGAAATTATTATAGTTGTAATCTGTTCTTTAAGTCACAAAGCTGACAGTGATTTCCATCCAGCGGCTTATTTAGAGCCTGTAATTTTCTTGCCTGGCCCCATACATCTTATTTTTTATTTCATGTGGTGGACTGGCAGACATTACATCATATATTATGTTTATCCTGTTCCTCCCCCTTGCATACTTTTTCCTGGAACTGGTTTTATTGTCAGCTATTATGACTGCTGATTAAACTGCACCTTGTTGGGCAAATATAGGAGTTCTTTATCCTTTTTAGAAAATTAAAAACTGGATTTCATAAATTGGATTTTAAAAAAAAACATACAATCTGTGGATGTTTGCAGGGATCCTGTGTGTGGCAGATCAGTGTCACGGGCTGAGAGAGCTGGCACTAAACTACCACCTCTTGAGTGATGAACTCCTGCTGGCGCTCTCCTCGGAGAAACACGTCCACCTGGAACACTTGCGGATCGACGTGGTGAGTGAGAACCCCGGCCAGCACTTCCACACCATCAAGAAGAGCAGCTGGGACGCCATGGTGCGGCACTCGCCCAAATTCAACCTGGTGATGTACTTCTTCCTCTATGAGGACGAGTTCAGCCCTTTCTTCAACGAGGAGATCCCCGTCACTCACCTCTACTTTGGTCGCTCAGTCAGTAAGGAGGTCTTGGGCCGCGTTGGCCTCCACTGCCCTCGTCTGGTGGAGCTGGTGGTGTGCGCCAACGGCCTGCGTCCTCTGGATGAGGAGCTGATCCGCATCGCGAAGCGCTGCACCCAGCTGTCCGCCATCGGCCTGGGCGAGTGCGAGGTTTCCTGCAGCGCGTTTGTGGAGTTTGTCAAGATGTGTGGCCGGAGGCTCTCCCAGCTGTCCATCATGGAGGAGGTGCTGATTCCAGATCACAAATACTCGCTGGATGAGATCCACTGGGAGGTTTCTAAGCACCTGGGCCGGGTCTGGTTCCCAGACATGATGCCCACCTGGTAAAGTGAAGCCAAAGAGGCACACAAAGTTCAGTACATGAAGTTTGTGGTGTGGAACATTCATGGCCTCCGTGTTTGCATTGAAAAGCCTTTAAATGCTCAACTGTAGTGAAATGTTTGGTGCCAGCATGGAGAGCATAAACTTTCTGAACTCCTGTGTGGAGTGCAGGGCAGGGATGTAATGTGGCACCTGACTTCTACACAATGTTATCATGTCATCCAAACACTACAAACATCTACTTTTTTAGCTTCAAAATGGACGATGGAATCCTGCTTTGCTTAATCCGGAGACAGAACTTGCCACACTGGCTTGTTCACAAAATAAACAATCAACACACAGACCAGCACAGGTAGAAATATTTGACAAAAAAAAGCAATGTTTTTATAACTGCAAATTGAGTTATATGGACACTGAAGCCGGTTATGAGATGTGTGTGTGTGTGTGTGTGTGTGTGTGTGTGTGTGTGTGTGTGTGTGTGTAATGTTTTTGTTTTTTTTACGTTGAGTAATTTGGGACGATTAGATGCACAATTACATGTTGTTACACTACCACTTGGCCTAAGTAAATCCAGTCTGAGATAGCAGCTCTGCATTCTGTGACAATACATGGCATTGGAGTTTTCCAAATAGCTGCAAAGTTATTTGTATATAGTATGTGACCGAAGGTTTTTTGTCAGGTGTGTGGGGGGGTGGTGTTATTTAATTTTGCAGAAGAGTGGCTCGGTCTTACACCTAATTTTAAACTAATTTAAAGATAAGGAGTGTTGAAGACCTCTTGCTTTTTCTCCTAGGCTGACGTCAATCATACATCAAAAAAGGAAACATGATGTTGAAAATGTTGGAAGTTGGCCCGGAGAGAAGCAGAAATGTGTAAATAGATCTCTTATCTTTTGTGACATGAAGGTGGACGGTGTTGGTTGATGTCATGGATTTTTATTTTCTCCAAGTTATGCAGATTTTTAATTTCCAGCATCAGGCA
The DNA here is from genome assembly GCA_031216445.1 of Lateolabrax maculatus. NCBI lineage: Eukaryota > Metazoa > Chordata > Actinopteri > Acropomatiformes > Lateolabracidae > Lateolabrax > Lateolabrax maculatus. The sequence continues at coordinate 7,976,827 of CM062208.1, read as the reverse complement.
TGGATTGGCTTGACAAATTAATTTCTCGGTTTTATTTAAAGATTTCTGTACAGTCGTAGATTTCCTAAGCACTTTAGAAGAATACCAAACGATAGTCGGGACAAAAACCACAACAAGTCCTTCTATCCTAATGAAATCAAGGAAACAATATTTATAATACTCCAATTTTTCTAAGTTGGACCCAGATTGTAATGAAGATAATTTACACTGTACTGGGGCTCTGTTAAATCAGATACCAAGGACAGTATATTAAATAAGAAAGCTATAAATACTAATAAAAACAGAAATAATTATATGTAAATATAGATAGTGCACAGAAATGTTTAAATTTGGAGGTAGATATCGGTGAGTATCCAACCTTCGTGGTCAGATTGCTTTGTAATAATTTTATAGACTAGTCTCTGCGGCTATTGGCTTACAATGCACGCTGGGAATTAACCCTTTGTGTCTCTCAGGTGCATTAAATGATATTTCTTATATAGGTTTCATTGGCATCTTCTGCTATTTTGCTTGATCAAGCTCTTAACCTGTTGTGAATACCTGCCCTCGTATTAGCCCACGTTTGCTCTGTATCGTGTTTCCACATCGTGCGTACAGGAGAGGAAGCAGTATTCATCTCGTCATTACAAACAGTCTCTGCAGATATCGCTAGTGCTCCTGTCCATAACATCCATTCATTTCAGTTGAAAGAGATTTGGCAAGTCAGATGAGTGAAACTAGTTTTTTTTCCTTTAAGAAGGAAGTCAAATGCATCTGTATATAAAACGCTGTGTGTTTGATTATTATCAATAGAAATGTACTTATTTCTTTATTTCGCCCTCTGTCGGGGTTTGAAGTTTCGTTAGCCAACGGTTGGTGTCTTTTATAAAACCAGAGTGCGAGTTATCCTTTACTAGATGGATCTTTTTCATACCGTAGTCACTAGAGAAGATAAGCTGTGTAATTTATTGATATGGATACTGCTTTTGTAATTAATTTGTGTCTTTCCAGTCATACAAAAGAAGCAATCACTATAACCAGCAAGCATACCAGCAGCCAGATTACTTTTTTTGGTTCTGACACTTCCACCTCTGTCAATATGATTTTGTCGCATGCTGGTGGTCCAAAAGATTCAAGTCCACTACTGCAATCTTTAAATCATTTATCAAGACACAGGGATATTTTAACAAGTAATTTTAATCCAAAACAAAACCAGGCAAAGCTTAAAGTTACATTTCAGTTAGTGAATCAAACCCTTCACTCTTTCTGCAGAGAAATGCCATAGTGCTGTCTTAAACTGTGTGAAAGATGGTTCTTTCTCCAGCAGGACAATGGCACTAAAATCACAATTAAGTTATTAAAGTTAATTAAACATCAGAAGGCACTTAACTGGGATCTACTTTAAAGAAAGAATAAGAAACAGGTAAAAGGTCAACCAAATAATGACAAATTGCCAGCAAAATCACAATCAAACCTTTTGACTTATGTCATTAAAAGAAATATATTTAAGAAATATAATTTTACAAAGTATGTATTTTCATAAAAAGTTAAACTTTTGGACAACACTGCATGTCAATAGGATCTGTCGATAACCCCGGTTTTTCTTTTAGTCAGACTTAATTCAACAGTAACATGGACTGAACGCTTATTTCTGGAAGTTCAAACGCTTCTTAGTATTATTGGATTGAACTAACAGTCTATTGATAGTATTGGTCTCGATCGCTGAGGTAAATATCTGTGCTGATTGTCTTTGATCATGTGCATTAGCATCTCAATGGTACAGTAACATATCTCCTGGTTATTTTTAAGGATTTGTGCAGCGCGGTAAACGGTTGTCATGGCAGCAGCTGTAAAGTGACGGTTGTGTCTCAAAACTGTTTATAATACTTTAATCATTTTCCTGTTGTTTTTTTATTGGAAAATTCAGCTGGATTAGTTAAACATGTTTTACTTAAATACAGCTACTTTAACCTAATTTGTTCTCCAGTAAGTTTTATTAGGAGTAACCGGTGTTGACAATGTTGTCCTTTAGTTTTGCTTCTGTATGGCAAATGCTTTGTCTACTTTGCTTTACTGGTCACCTGTCTTGAAATTAAAATGATTGTTTTGGACATGTGATCTTATACCGGTAATAAAAAATTGTGAATGTACTTTTTGCATCTGTCATTTTATTATTTTCCAAACAACCGAAAAGAAAAAAATATATACATATGTATCTTTGGTTAAACTGTACAAATATGAATTAAAAATATTTGGTAGTTAAAAAGTATTTATAGTCCTTACATAAAAATAAGTTCAAAACTGAAATCTGGGGGAATTCCGCTAAAATACTGAAATGAAATAACACACAATCTGTATCATTATGTTGGTGAACATCACTTCCCTATGCTTTGCAGTACTTGTATTTATCATACTTTGTATGACATGGAACGATGATGATGAAAGTCATGAGACTCATGACAACCCTGAGTTGCAGTGACGGGGGAAATTTTTATTACTGAAAAATGTAGGTCCTTTCTTTCCGTATATGGAACAATTGCCTTTTGTAAAACTGTTACAAAATGTTTTTTTCAATCAGTAATTTATTACTATTGATAATATATTTGGCTTTTGGACAATCAATTCATCAGCAAAAAACCTCAAAAAATAAAACTGATTAGTCATTAATGAAAAGGATTAATTGCAGCCCTTGATTACAACACTGTAGTAAAAGTTTTATGTTTAGGCAAAGGCACCTCTTCGTATGTAATCTGCACATAGGGAGGCTTCATTGGCAGATGCCAGTACTCAAAGTTGTAGTAGAGATAGAAGCTCTTGTCCAAAACAACCTTTTTGTAAGCCTCCAGCAGACTGATCGCAAAGTCTATAAACGACTGGTGAGGTCTGAATGTGTGGTAAAATTTACGGATGTCCACTGCCAGATTCTTCAGAGCGGGCTGTCCGAATATGGCGCTGTCGTTCCCGAGGTAGGTGGGCTCTCCGCTGTACAGGTAGATCTTGGTGTAGTTGGTTTGTGATCTGCTGGAGAGCTTGGCTCCGAGCTCAGTCAGTTTCCTGTATGTGCGGTGGACAAACTGGGAGCAGTCGTAAGACTCAAACCACGCGGTGGAGTTCGGGCTGGGGTCAGAGCGAACTGTCCATGTCTCATAGTAGATCCCAGTCTCGTTGTCGTCCTGGACCCACTGGGCCAAGTCATTGAACTGGCTCCCTGGAGAAATAATGGAGTGTCAAGAAGGGAAGTCCAACAAAGGGTAAAAATACATTTTTCCAACTGAGTCAAAATGTTGTTTTTTTTAGAGAAAGTGAGTCATTTAAAATAGTCATTGTGACAGAGCAGGATTTTGAAAGTTGAATTATCTATTCATCCGTCAGTTTGACACATACAGATATAACCATGAAAAGGATAATGCTGGTATTTTTCTTATTTTTTCAACAGATCCCATTAAAAGACCAAAATCAACAATGTGTTAGTCCGTCTCTTAATACTCTCTGACTTCTCTACCTTGTCTATGGTACTCTAACCAAAGCCCATTTGTTCCTACCGAAGATATAAATCTTTAAAAATGGCAAAAGACATACAGTAAAAATATAAAATAAAATAAAAAAGGCTAGAAAAAGTTGTAGTTTTGGCAAATGTCACTCAGACAGGAGTAAATAGTGGTCTTGTTGGAGAAGGATAATGAAGGAACCTGTCCCAAAGTGCAACTGTGTAGTTCACTGATGCAACAATGGAATAATAAACTATTGTAGGCTTAATCTACACGGGAAATATTTGTTAGTAGGATCAATTTATTCCTCTGAGCAGAGATACCAGATTACACGAGTGAAGTTTCACCTGTGATTTCTCCTATTTTCTCCAAGGTGCCATTTTGTGACCAGTGTAAGTCATCGATGCCTTCAAAGAAGCAGGCCGCCCCCTGGTTGCACCAGAAAGGTGCGTTCACCTCAGGTCTGAGGTGAGGGAAGGTGCAGTTACCCAGCTGAAACAGCTCATACCACTCCATGGTGTAGTTGGCCCCTGATTCTGAACTGCTGAACCCAATGGCATCATGCATGATATGCTGTGAACCAAACAGAAACATTATATTAGACATGGGAGACGGGTGTACAGCTGTGTTTCTATGAATAAAGTCGCAAGTTGCACTTCTGTTTTAACAGCCCCACTATATTTAATTACCAGTCTCTGTCCAATACAACCAGTTTTACCATCTACAGCAACAAAGCAGTATCTTCATCTCAATTTCAGAGAATATAATAGTAACAACACAAAGAATATCTGTGTTAGTTTTAAATATTTTGTCCAATTATTTTCACTGACAAAAAGTGTATTTTATTACTTATATTAACCATAGTGAACACATTTTTATCTGAACATGAAACCACTTTTTAAAATTTAACAGTCACAAGCAGTTTCATCAAAATAGCCAATAAAAATGTACAAACAAGACATTTTAGTCCAAGATTCAATGATGTATTAATAAATCAACAGAATCTGCAACAGCATCAGCAGGTGCATTTCTACAGTAACCACAATGTGGTGATGTAGAAAGAAGTGATGATGACAAGAGGTTTCATGAAGGCTACTTACAACTTTCCCCAGCAAATCTCCATACTTGAATTCCCACACAGGTGTTTGCAGTCGATAAACTGAGATGACATCGCTGTCTCTCATGTAGGGAATCCGTCCATCCCGGTCTCCAGTGGGACAGAACGGGTAGAGAGCGTCGCAGTAGGAGTCCACATCAGGGCGACTATCAAACCGTCTGTTGATGACATGACAACCAAGGAGAGTTTATACCACTACATAAGCTTTTCTGTAACATAGATAGTCACTGTTATTACTATATATCCCTAGAGTTCATATGAATCAGAGTCACAATCAATCTTAATTCAACAAATTAAAGTTAAAACTGCACTGTTACTTAATCCCAGGACACACCTCTTTATATTGGATTTCAGTGCTTCTTCTATTTTATATTAATATTTTCATTATTTAAAATTTTTATTACTTTTTTTCAATAGCTTCCATGTAATGTGACACAGTGACTCCAAATCAGTACCAGAAATTATTACAACACTGGACAAATAAGCACTGAAGTTTAGTGTAAAGAGGTGTGTCCCATGTGTCCTGTTAATGATACATTTTTATTTAGAGTCACTGCCTCACATCACATATAAGCACATATATTTTCCATAAAAATATTTCCAAAAACTGTAAGTACTAAAATCCAACATGAACAGGTGTGTCCTATGTGGCTTGTGTAGTAATCATTTCTGGTATTGATTTGGAGTCACAATACATGGAAGATCATTATTTTTTATTAACATATTTATGTAAAATAAATAAATTACACATTAGCAATCAAAATAATGTGCCAAAAGAAATACATTTAGTTGCATTTTTTTTTTTTTAAATCACACTTTTAAATAATATTGTGGAGAGAAAAAAAAAATGTTTGTGTCAATTTCACACAATTTCAATTTATTGATGGTCCCTAAATGAGCCTCCAGCGGTTAAGGGCGACGCCTGGAGAAGATCTGCCCGTCCTCCTGCTGCACACACCGGGGGAAACTCAGGACGGAGACGCCGCCGGGTCCGGAGCGAATGTCTCTCCAATATATCCAACTTAAAACCAACTCCACCTCTCCTGCAGCTCAAACTTTCCCCAAACAGAAACATTATTTCTCTGGCTGTCACATGACTGACGGGTTAATGTCGCCATTACCTGTAGGGGACGGGCCACTGCTGCCCTCCATTACTCCTGAGCTGAGCAGCGACGTGAAGAAACAGGAGCAGGTTGAAACACAGAACAGCCTCCGTGTGAGTCATGTTGAAGCCTCGAAAACAAACCCAAAAAAAAAAGGCAGAAGTTAAGCAGATAGCCTTCCCATGATCCTTCCCCTCTGCACGGACACTTCCTCATTAGTTCGTCACGTGGTTTTGTTGATGAATGGAAATCACATGACAGGAAGACAGGAAGAGTTATTTATGTGAAAGTAACATTTTGCAAAATGTGGAAGTTAGTTTTTAAATAAATAAATGCATAAATTAAAAAAAATGGGAAAATGTGAATAAATAAAAAATGAATAAATGGGGAAATAAATGAAAACAGAAATTTATATAAAAAACATTTTATATTTTTTATTTATTTTGGCGTCCAGTGAGAGATCTAAAAGCTGCACTTTTGTGTTATATTGTGTTAATTTTCATGAGCGTTTCCTCTTCTAAATATCTAAATTTATTTATTTTAACTTATATTTTTTTGTCGATGAATTGTTGATGAATGGAAATCACATGACAGGAAGACAGTTATTTATGTGAAAGTAACATTTCGCAAAATGTGGAAGTTAGTTTTTAAATAAATAAATGCATAAATTAAAAAAAAATAGAAAAATGTGAATAAATAAAAAATGAATAAATGGGGAAAAAAATGAAAACAGAAATTTATATAAAAAAAGTAATATTTTTTATTTATTTTGGCGTCCACTTTTTTCACTTTTGTGTTACATTATGTTAATTTTCATGAGCGTTTCCTCTTCTAAATATCTAAATTTATTTATTTTAACTCATATTAAACCCCAGCTGTGTGAGGGAGCGGCGGTGCTCAGCTTCAGACACCAGGGGGCGCTGCAGCTCCGGAGAAGCCCGGATTGAAACCTCCGTGTCGCGCAGAAGAAGGACGGAGGAAGGGGGGGGGGGACAGTCCGCCATGCTCACCCTGCTGCGCCACTGTGGTCGCAACCTGCTGACGACCGGGACAGTTCAGGCGCTGAATAAAAGTTTGTACGCCACGGAGATGGGTAAACGCGTGGCGGTGGTGCTGGCGGGCTGCGGGGTTTATGACGGCAGTGAGATCCACGAGGCCTCGGCTGTGCTGGTCCACCTGAGCAGAGGAGGTGCAAGTGTAGGTTTACTGATACTGTGTGTGTGTGTGTGTGTGTGTGTGTGTGTGTGTGTGTGTGTGTTGAATACTCATGCTTCAGTCTGTGTGCAGAGATCAGCCTGACCTCTGCAGCCTGTTTAAAGGAGCCTGACTGGCTTTGTGTCATTAGTTATGTGTGTAGTAAATGCAAATTAACAGTGTTTAACTTTCCTCCCATGTTGCTGTGCTGTCCGCTTGTTTACACTCTACCACATTGTAATGATAGTAGTTCTTTAACTGAGCTGCCGTGCAACTGAAATGGACAAAATTAAGCTCAGAAACTGACCCAGTGGTGTTCGCAGATCTCTGATCCCTGTGGGGTTTAAAACTGAGAGACCCCACCTGACTGGATCCTTTACTGTCTCCAGTCATGTACAGAAATGCAGCTTTAGGAGAGGACATGCACTTCTTTACCGCCGTCCACATTGTTTGATGCACCCTGACTCTGATCAACTATTCTGTACAAAGCGTGCATGACTGTGTAAGGGATACTCATACATCCTATATGCACATTTTAAGAGTTATTGGTCACTGTAACTGTTCCTCTTTTGTCCTGACCATACTGGCCCTGAAGGGTTTGATCCGGCTACAGCTTTCACAATGAGAGGGTTGGCTGTAAATTGAAAAATTTTGGGATTATGAAATGTTTGGCTGACAAAACAAGCAGTTAGTTAACATGTTGGATTTGATGGGTATGGGTGATGGCTATTTTTCACAATGTAGTCACATTTTATAGACTTAATAATTAATTTGAAAAAAATGCAGTTGCATTAATCATTAGTTGCTGTCTTAATATTGTTTGTTGTTTTAATCCACTGCAGGTAAACATGTTTGCCCCCAACATTGACCAGATGCATGTGGTGGATCACCTGAAGGGCGAACCATCTCAGGAAAAGAGAAACGTGTTGGTGGAGAGCGCCAGACTGGCCCGTGGAAACATCAAGGACCTGTCGAAACTCAGTGTCAAAGACCACGACGCGGTTATATTCCCAGGTTTGGTGACAACAACATGATAGCCTGCTCCCTTACCAAGAGGGTCTCATCTTATTATGTTGTTACATGCTTTGTTAATTCTGTGAAATACACTGAAAAGTGCTTGAACACAAGTTGAGACCATTAATATCTCTTTCTGCATTTCTTTTCACTCAAGTATGCTTCTGTCCAGGTGATTATTGTATAAATTAATATCATTTTCACCAACGTCTCATAGGTGGTTTTGGGGCAGCGAAGAACCTCTGTACATGGGCAGTGCAGGGGAAGGACTGCTCTGTTAATGACGAGGTTAAGGCCACGCTGCAGGCGTTCCACGGCGAGGGTAAACCTATCGGCCTCTGCTGCATCTCACCAGTTCTGGCTGCCAAGGTGTTTCCTGGCTGTGAGGTCACCGTCGGCCTCGAGAAGGATGACAAGTGAGTCTGCCTGAGCAACCCAGATATGTCTTAAAGGGGAACACCACCGATTTTACAATCAAAGTAAAAGTAAAATAATTTTGGCTATTATTCTTAAGTGTTTTTTTTTTTATTCTCATTTTTCACACTAGTTTTTTAGCACAGCCCTAAGAGCATACTGCATTTCATTTAACTGCACATATTGTTTGTGTATGTGACAAATAAACCATTGAATCCTATTTAAGCATAAAACATTGCGTGTGGTGCCTGTTTTTCTCTCTCTCAGGTACCCCGACACGACTGACACTGCAGCGGCCATCAACCAGTTGGGCTGCAAGCACGTGAGTAAGAGTGTCAGCGAGAGCCACGTGGACGAGAAGAACAAGCTGGTCACGACGTCTGCGTTCATGTGCAATGCTCCAATACATGAGATATTTGATGGAATCGGGGTGATGGTGCAGGACGTGCTGAAACTTGCCTGATTCTACTAATAGGCCAAAGATGGTGGAAAAGAAAAAGAGGCTGTCATTTTAGTGAGCTTAACAGTAGCTGCCTGCTGAGGTGATAATAAAATGATGTTACAGTAACTCCTTGATCAAAAGCACTTCCAGATATTCTTAAAATATACGTGTTTGTAGTAGAGACTACATGGCCTGATTTATTTTTGCAAAAACTTCTGTTTGACTCAATTTTACAGGATTATATTCTGATGCAGTGGCTCAGTCTCATCGTGGCAAAGTTAATGTATTGTACAAAAAATTGCAATAAAATGAAAAAGCATATTTTCAGTTCACTTTATTTCAGAATCTTAGGAAATTAGTATATAAAATATTTACATTGTGATACTTCATTGGACCTATAAAAGTTTAGAATATGAAATTACTTCACACAGATATAACACACTCGCTACATTGGCTTCATCACATGCTGTACAATCACTAAATCCTTGTGCTGTATAACTGCTTGTGTTGACTGCTTGTCATTCTCAGATATGAACCCAACAGTGAGCATTCTCTCTCTCTCTCAATGTTTCCTATCACATCAATCACGCCCTCCACCCCCTCTGTGCACAACACAGAGGAAGCGTTAACACTGAACTTCTCCACCAGGTCCTCCTGACTCAGTGGCTTCCTCCAGTGGCCATAAAAGGTATCACATCTGGCCACATAACGCTGCCCCTGTTCTGTTTCTATCTCGACCTCGCTGTACATCTTGTCAAAGCTGGGTTGGTTATCTTTCGGGGTCTCTAGCTTGACTCTGGACAAGAGCTCCTTCAGAGCAGGCCGCTTAATTTGAGCCTCACTGAAGGAAGACACTGTCACTTTGTTATCCAGCAGGGCGGAGCAGGCGTTGAACTGAAATGAGTGCCTGGCTTGGTGCTCTGTGGCGGGTATGGGGCAGTTAATGTACTTGGATGGTGGCACTCGAAGTGTGACATGCCTGATCTGGCTGAGGTCAAAGTTCCCGACAGCATTTTCAAGCTTTGCACGGGCTGCCAACGCTGCGTCCACAACCCAGTGCATCCCCAGATGAGCAGGGATCCGCTTGAAGGCCACATCCTGATCTTCCAGAATCCATTTAAAGTCACTAGAAGCAGAATGTGTCATTGCTGAAGGACTGTAGTCCTTATAGTAAACCCCAAACCCGTGGTCCATATCCAGGATGGCTGGATTCCCCTCCACTCCCATCTGGGCCAGCTGAGCGGCCTCCAGGCCTCTCCGTGCGGCATTTCCTATATGGAGAGGTTTGGTTTGAGTGGCAGCGTTGGCTAATGGAGCCCCAGCAGAGGAGGCCGTGATGGCGAGAGCATGACTACACTGTGCAGGGGACAGACCCAGGAGCTTAGCTGAGGCTGCAGCACTACCCATCACCCCAACAACACTGGGAGGGTGGAATCTGAGTGTTGGGAAAGAGGAAGAAAGATGAGCAAAACATTAAGGTCTATTCAAGTTTAATAATATATTACTTAACGTTCTGAGTGAGTGAATGTTTGCTGCTTTTCTTTGTCTGATGTGATCATAAACTGAATATATTATCACCTTGGGCTCAAGAGAAATTGTGGGTATTTTTCACAATTTTCTAACATTTTGTAGAAAATAATTGGCAGATCAATCGATAATGAAAATAACAGTGAGTTGGAACCCTAGTTCAGACACTTGGTGGACTTCACATGCTTTGCCTGAGTGTTGAGACACCTGTCTGAGATTTCTACTGGCACTGTTTGTGGTGTTCACAGCATTCAAAACTTAGATTTGAAAAAACTTAACAGCAGTCTTTTTTTTTGAGCAATCCACTGACTATTGCTGTGGCCATTTTGTATTGGAACTACTTTCTTCTGAAGAATTTGTCTCTATAAAAACTGTGACAGTGAGGTGTATGGATTATCAAGACGGGGACACTGTTCCTGGAGAAAGATGTTACTGTTGAATTCTGTAAGTGTAATTTTGTCAATGCTGTGAGTGCCACAAACTAAAATCAATGATCCACCTCCACCTCTAAAAACTCATATAAAACCAAAACTATATGCATGGCTAGACGCCGCTAGAGATGTTGTACTTTTTGTAATTTGGGCTTGACAAATTGAAATTTACAGTTGGACAGAAAGCGTGCACAATAACTTGGTCCAGAACTCAAACCGTCTGATGTTGGTGAACATGATTAAATATCTCACCTTTCAGGGATGTTGTAGGCCTCTTTGGAGAACCTCATGAGTCTGCCCTGCACCTCGATGCCAACGTTGAATGCCAGCAGCAGGTCCAGACCGGAGGGCTGACTGGGCAGTGTCTCTGCCAGGGCCAGCAGGGCCGGCAGCACAGCTCCTGAGGGATGAGTGGCAGGGTGCCAAGTGTCGTCAAAATCCATGGAATGAACCTATAACCAAATGTGACAGAATTGATAATCAGAGGTCCAACCAATGCCATATCCCGTCTATGTTTTCTATAGATAATGATGCATTTATTTGACAGAGCTTACCGCGATGCCATTGACAAATGCTGCGTAATGAGGAGGAAGAGTTATATCCAACTTCCCCCAAACACTGCTCCTCTCGTCAGACGTGAACAACTGCAATCAGGCAAATTAATGTGAGGATAAGTGTGCAATTAAATATGGATGTAATTCTTAGCTCAGTGGTGAGGTTCCTAATTTCAAACAAACAAGATAATGAACAAATAGAAGCATTAAAAAAATTATATCAACTAATTGACCTATTGAAAAAACTACAGGGAGCCGAATTATAATGTAAACATCTCATAGAAATGGAAATTAACCATAAACAGAGCACAGTAATAGGTAATAGTAATTTAATTAGTAGTATTTGTCAGTTGATAAAATACATAGACAATCAGTATTTTATTTCCGCACAACTTCTGATGAGGTCAAATAAAGAAAGATTTAATGATCACAAGTTGATAATTATAAAAAGAGATATGGTGGATATACAGTATAACATATAAAGGGTTGACAAATATTGCTAATTACTTTTTAGAATTAAATAAAAGCAATCTTTGTGTTGTTTTCTACATAAGTTACGTCAAAATTAAATCTTTCTCATGTCTTTTAAAAATATATATATATATATGATGTTTTTATATGGCATGTTTTAGTAGGTATAGTTTTCCTCCACTCCAGTCAAGCAGTGTACTGTACCTGGCTGTATTTGAGAGCCTTGTTGAAAATAGCTGTCCTGGTTCCCAGCAGCCCGACACCCAGGTTGTCCAGCATCATCCTTTTGCTCCTGTTAATCACACCATCTGTCAGCTGACTGGTGTTGAGGGCATGGATAGCAGCTCCAAAGCTCTCTGTAATACCCTGGAAAGGTGAAACACGGTCAGTCAGTCCAACACTCTTAATACGCAAACCTCCCCACAGGCAGTTCTGTTGTTAAGGATCACCAGGCTAAGAAGTTAAAATACGCTGCATCTATTTGTCTTTTAAAGCCAGAAATACTCCCCAAAAGGTGCCAAAATTAAATCTCATATAGTGAAATGCTGTCAAAATATTAGTATTAAAGTATAAAAGAAAACAGCAATACCTTGCGTAGCATTTTTGTAGCTCCACAATGTCTTCAAGTGACAAAACATCCATGTGCAGGTGCCTTTTATAGTTAATTACACTACCTGAAGGCTGGCCTACTAAATTTCCAAAGTGGCTAAAAACCACCATGAGGAGAAGTAGGAACTTTCACAATGACTGGATGCCGTCTTTGATTCATTTTCCCTAATGTTGACCACATTGGCAAATCTACTAAGTCTCTTGTTTTTGATTTGTTTTACTTAGAAATGCTTGAGCTTGAAAGACTATGATGGTTATCTTTGTGACAAAAAAAAAAAAAAAAATAGATCTGCATGTTATTAGGGAAATTAACAATAAAAATCATCACAGTGATCCCATGGTACGATGACTTCATTTTGGGTCAAATAACAGACTTGAACAATGCAGTTGTCTGCTGTATTTCACAACCTGTTACTTTTTGACAACAGAAATCCAGCTCTTTGCAAATGGGAAGTTCTGAACAGGGAAATGTCTCAACCAAATCCCCCACTAACAATCACATGACAAAGGATGTCTGATCTCCAACTGCTGAGAAAATAATAATTACAAACCAGCAACTTTGACCTCAGTACTGAGGTTAAAAGTATACAGACAAAGGAGGAACAACTCTCTAAATCAGTGGTTTCCAAAATGCTTTGTCCGACATAAACCCCACATCCGAATCATACTTTTTCAACTTCTGTACTTGCTTTCTAACTAGTCAACTGCAGCATGTGGTGATGACTGACTGGTTGATGGTCATCTTGATGGTTACTGTAAATTTACTAAAGATCAGCATCACATTCATTTGTAATTTTATGTAACCCCTTATTTTCCTCCTTAACAGAAAGATGTTGATATATTTTTAATCAAATTAGAATTTCTATTTTTAAGTTGAGTTGAGTTTAGTTAGTTAGCTTTTCATGTACCACCTGGGTCACAAGTGGCCTTGGTTGGGAATCACTGCTCCAACAACTACCTACAAGTATTATTTATTGATTCTATCCATGTCAAATCTGTTGAAAAAATACTTTCCAAGAATACAGAAAAAAAGTCTCACACACTTTATTTTTTTTACTATTGATTCATGCATCAGAAGATAATATTCTCATTATGCTTCCTTTCCAGTGGTCTTTGTGTTGTTTTTACACATAAAACATATGTGCGTCAGTCCATTTATTTATCAACAGTATTTCTCCCTTTTAACCAAATGAACTTAATGTGTTAAAGTTATTCTCTTTAGGGGTGTCCTGGTTTACCTGGTTACCATGTAATCACAACGTCACCAAAGACATCAAGTCTGATAGGTGACCTCTGTGTTCAGTGTTAACAGTCTATACACCTTATATTAAAATACAGCGACCAAATAGATTTGTATATCTTAAATGGAGTATACAGTAATTTACTGGGTAGCAGAGATGGTGTACCTGTGTGTGTGTGTGTGTATTGTGATTTTATTAATTACATTGTAGCAACATAATTTGAACTGATCTATGTATTTCAAATACTTGTAAATATACACAATTTGTCCCAGTTCTCAAGAATCACACAATGAGAGCTTATCTTCTATTTGTGGACAAAAAGCCAGTCCTCACAAGGTAACAATTATATTTTAGGGTTAGGATTTGGGTTAATATTTTGGTGAGGGGTAGGGTTGAGTGAAGGTGAAGGTAAGGGTGGGGTTAGGCATGTAGTGGTTATGATGAAGGTGTAGTTGGTATGTAGAAGTCGATTTTTACGCTCCTGTTTGTCTAACTTTGTGAGTACCAAATTGAATTTTAAACCTTGAGAATAACCATTTTTGCCAGTTCTCTCTTCTTCAAAGGACTGCTTGAGGGTTAAGACTGTGTGTGTGTGTGTGTGTGTGTGTGTGTGTGTGTGCGCTAGATGGCTGCATTTCCATCAGAGTTGCAATGGGTGTCACTCTTTCCATATTTTCCAACCATGTTTTGATTCCAAGGCCGGAATAACTCCAACCGGCCAACTGCACGGTCCTCCTCTCTCCTCTTTGTGCGCACGGGATTTGTTAACATCTCAGCATAATTTATTTCATTTAGTAAATAATCACCAGAGGGGTAGGATAGCAGGACACAGTGACACTCATTTCACGCCAGACGGAGCAGCAACAACAAAACAAATGACACACAATCAAATGTGGGTGCGTGCTTCAAGTGATGCTCTGTCTCTCTCTCATGTGCGCACACACAAAGGATGAGAGAGGGAGGGAGCGGCTGCACAAGCACTCACTACATGACTACATTTTTGGGGAAGACAGTCATGTTATAGTTAAATGTAAATTTACCCCCCCCCCCCCCCACACTCCCTCCACCCCCTCTGATCGTGCACGTGGTAAGCCCGGGCTTCATAAACACGCCGCCGCTCGCTCGCTCGCTCAGTGTTTGCACTGATCCCGCAACCGGCGCAGCGCCTCGCAGACGATGGCCCTGGCCGACACGGAGCGCGCAGTGTCCACCTGCGGCGACCCGGTGTCCCCGTTCTCCGAGATCGTCGAGCTCAACGTGGGCGGACAGGTCTATGTCACCAGGCACAAAACTCTGGTCGCCGTGCCGGAGTCGCTGCTGTGGAGCATGTTCAGCCAGAAGTCCCCCAAGGAGTTGGCGAGGGACAGCAAGGGGCGCTTCTTCCTGGACCGGGACGGCTTCCTGTTCCGCTACATCCTAGACTACCTGCGAGACCTCCACCTGGTGCTGCCGGACTACTTCCCCGAGAAAAGTCGGCTGCAGAGGGAGGCGGACTTCTTCCAGCTGCGGGACCTCGCCAAGCGCCTCAGCCCGCGCGTCAGCACGGACAACTCGATCAGCGAGGAGATCGGCCAGAGCGACACCGAGGACGGCGCGCCGCCGTGCGGCCCCTCCGGCGGCGCCGAGGCTTTGCGCGCCGCGTCGGCCGGCGGGGCCGTGCGCTCCCCGTCCCTGGACTCCCGAAAGTCGGGCTACATCACGGTCGGGTACCGCGGCTCGTACACCATCGGCAGAGACATCCAGACCGACGCCAAGTTCAGGCGGGTGGCGCGCATCACCGTCTGCGGGAAGACGTCCCTGGCCAAGGAGGTGTTCGGGGACACGCTGAACGAGAGCAGGGACCCGGACCGGCCCCCGGAGAGGTACACGTCCCGGTACTACCTGAAGTATAATTTTCTAGAGCAGGCGTTTGACAAGCTGACAGAGGCGGGCTTCCACATGGTGGCCTGCAGCTCCACGGGCACCTGCGCCTACACCAGCAACGATCCAAACGAGGACAAAATTTGGACAAGCTACACTGAATATGTCTTCTGTCGGGAATAACCAAGAGTAAACGTGTCACGTCGATGTAAACAGACATTTCACGATCTAGAGGGGAGGGGGGGATGTCTTTAAAAAAAAAGTGTTGCATTTTCTGTGTTGAATGGTAAGGTTTGTCAAAGGGGGGGGGAGTGACTGCAGAAGTATTTCTCCATTATTCTAAGATCAGCCAGATTCAGTGGTATCACTTCTGTGGTTAAACCAGAAAAAAAAGGCCCCTTGAACAGATTCTACAGGAGGGAGTGACAGTTTGTCAAGAGAAGATGGTACAAATTTGTAGTTGACACGCCCATCCAAAGCCCTGTTGCCTGGAAAACACCAACAAAATGCCATCATCTCCATCTCATGGAACTGCATGACAATGTTTCAGTCATATCTGACTCAGTGCTGTGTGAATTGAGCGGCATCCAAGAACAGACAAGCAGCAATTAGTATTCAGTGTCATTGTAATGTTTAGGCTTGCTTGACGACATGTTTGGCCAGGTTTTGTATTATCTAATAAGCTCTTATAGCAGTTCTATCACTGACATGATTGTAAGTGTATGTGCTTGCTTGTTAGAGTTGTATTTGTTAAACCTGTTCAGATTAAATAAAATCTTATACTCTGCTATTCTCAGCCCTTTGCCAATCCTCCTATCTCCTTCTTAACATCTGCACAAAGTGTACAGAATTACAAAAATTCTGGCATTCATCTCCAGCCAACCTTTTAAACTTTACCCAGTGGGGAATAAAAGAGTCAGCCTCAAAGAGAGATGCCCTATACCCGGGAACCTCAGCCCATCATGGCACTGAAGCTGCCAGCTCAACAAAATTTGTCACACTGTTTTGACCCAGAGGAGTCATGGTGTTTACGACTGGCTTGCAAATTCCTGACCATGAACTTTCCTTGTCTCTGATTTAGTTTATAACTCTTGTAAACTGCCGTTTCAAGGTATTGTATCTATTTTCTATTCAACTTCGCCCTGTTATTAAATCAAACAAGCAGAAAAACCTTCACATCTGAATATAGTTAGCATGTAAATTTTCCGTTTCCACCTATTCATTTTGTCTCACAAATTCAGCTGCATGCCGCTTGGATGCAAATAGTGCAGCTGTGCACACATGATGTCATTATCATTTCAAGTGTAAATAATGAAAGGGTCCAGCTGCACACAAATAGGAAGGTCCGGTCTGCCAGGGACTGGATGAATGGAGAGTCGGTTGGCGCACCTCTGCCGCAAGAGCTGAATTATTTGACTGCCTAATGTACAAACAACCCTGGATTATGTGTTTCCTTCAACCAGACATGAAAATGGTCTTACATTCAGAGCCATGGCTTGGATTTCAGAACATCAGGGGCTTATAGACCAGAGGCAGTGATATCACCTCTGCAGGGGTCCGGGGACATTCTTCCAGAGGGAACATCTCCGCCTGGTTCAATTTGGGCTTAAAAAGCTGGAAAATGTTCTGTTTGGACAGGAACAAAAACATATTTTGGGATAGTGATCTGTTTGGGGATCATTGTGGAAACATAAATGACTCAAAATAAGTTTAGTGTAAATGTTTATTATCTAAATAGCCCGTTTTCATTGAAAACGATATTGAAATGTCATAGTAGGAAAATTGCACAGGTGTAAAAAATAAACATAATAATGGCTGAATTTCATTTAGGTGCTTCAGTGTCAGGGTCCTGGTATTGTGCATGCTGGCTCACTGTCACACTGTCATGGTTTACTGGGACACTCTAAGAAAACAGAACCATTGTTAATATTATTAGTAACATCTGTGATTTCTCTACAATTACAAGTCAAAATACCTGGTATGGCCTGAATGAGCTTCTACTCCTAAAAAAGTAACTTTAAATTAAGTGAAGAACAGTCTGGATCACTTTACATGAACATTAATAACAGGTCAACAAGTAAGTTATACGTATATATAGTTAGACTTGTAAGAGTGTTGACTGAGTCTAGAAACTCTGTAAATTTGGGCTTCAGCAAGCCTCCATTTAAAGTCCATTAAAAAAGAATAAATCAATGGATGGAGATGAAAAAGATACAGGTACATTGTACGTTTTCGTAAACAAGTGTTTGCACTGCAACTTATTGATACTGTAACATATTGATACTTGCCTAATACTAGTTTGGATTTCAGTTGAGAAAAAGAGCAAAGTACATTTACGGTGCAATTTTGAAGTACTTCTACTTTACTTGTATTTCCATGTTCTGCTACTTTATACTGTACTTTTACCCCAGTACATTTCAAAGGCAAATATTGTATTATCCACTAAATGTATTTGATAACTTTAGTTACTAGTTACTTTGCAGATTCAGATTAATAATACAAAATATAATCAACAGATGGTGGACTGGTGGATTCTTTGAGTTGGACTCATAAAAAGAAACACAGGCCGACATGTGGCACTCTAAATGAGTATGCAGGTTTATTGTGTATAATCCAGATGGGTGACGCACCACAGAAGTAGAAGCTGCAGTAAGTGAGACGAGTCTTCACAGACGGCTGCAGTAATATAAGCCTTGATAGACTCAAATGTATTTGGAACTGTAACTCAATAGCAAAGATATTGTCACACGCCTGCATATATGTAAATTATCCTTTGAAGAGGAATGTGAATTGTTAACAAGCTGATCTTTTGCTTAAAATAAATGTGTTATATCCTTGAAAAAAAAAAAAAACTCAGAGACCTAGGACGAAACAATCAGGAGAACACAAGATGTCCCATAAAAAGTGTCCAACTGATTGATTTTGTTTCTTGTGGTGTTCAAAGGAATTAACACATGCAGTGACCTTGAGATTAAAAAATTGAAAAAACAGTTTTTTCCAGACATTGATATTATTAAAATCTGAAAATAGGTTTAAGAGCTTATATTAAATTTCTTTGATGTGTTTTTTTGTAAGACACACCCGACAGTGATAATTACTCTGTTGTTGTCTATATCAGCTTTCAATGGACCAAATGCAGGGAGACACCCTGGATCAGTTACCAGTCCGTCACAGATATCAGCCTGCAAACAATCACTGACTCACTCCCACATTTACACACTGTACAGTATGAGCAGTTTAGAGACTTCACAGCGCTTCTTCGTGTCTCTGGACTGTGGGAGGAAAACCTCTCAAACATGTGCTGCAAAGACTGTCATTCATTGCTGAACAAATCGTTCACGCTGTTGCGACACATGTGGGTGAAATCCCATTGTGTGCTTGTAGAAATTAATACATTTCGGCCAGGGTTTTATATCTCCCTAGGGATTCTTATTATCTTTAATTTGAATTAAATGATAAGAAATCACAAATGAGAGTCCGTTTGGATTAAAGGCATTTTGTTTTTACTAGTCTCCACTGCAATTTTATTTATATGTGTCTTTACATTCTGGTAATGCTTCATTCAGGCTAGAGTTCAGCTGTCTTTTTAGAGTTTAGTTACAAATATTTAATGGATAATTATTTGGATCTGACCGAACATTTCTTATTAACTTGCCACCATTTGTATTGCAAAGTACTGTTTGACAAATACAAGGTAGGAAAAATAGAAAGAAAACAACAGAACAGAACAAGCGATACGATTCTAGTTGGTAGTGAATTGTGAGAATAATAAAACGATGGCATAATAAACATGAATGAGTTCTACCTTTCAGTAAAATGGAAATGCAATAAATTGGGTTGTCAGGTTTTTCAGTGTGAGCGATGATCGGATAACAAAGAACAAAAGAAGGAACCTGTGAGACAGAGTGAGTCAAGGACTGGAGGAAAATAGCAAGATTGAGAGAAAGATGACTTTTGATTGTCAACCAATGTTATTGCCCTTTCCTTTCTCATATGCCAATCTGTATTTGAAAGATTTGTTCTTTTCTCCTCTCTCTGTGCGCATGCTCCCTGTTGAGCTGCCTGACATGAACTTCAGGACATCAGGCCTCTTTGAATTCCATGCATGGATCCAGGATGCGTTTCAGCTCCCTGAGTTATTTTAGATCAAAGTCGGTTTCATTAGCACATCACAACAGTAACTCCAGACCAGAGGCTTCATTATTCTAATTTAATTCTGAGTCAGAAATACATTTTATACTTGACTTCACAACGGGGGATATGCATCAGTCAATGTTAACAGGAGGATAGTTCCCGGTCTTATGTGAAAGCATAAAATTATAGTGTTTCATGGGGTAAAAAGGCTCATGGTGTTAACAGAGCCCAGGAGCAACAAGAAAACCCATCAGTGAGTGTGGTATTAGATGATCTATCAAACATATTGCCCATCTACTTTTAGTTTTAACTACAATCTTCTTTTGCAGTAGGGTATTTGAGAATGCTTGAGTTCTTATTAGAAAAAACAAATCATTGAATTTGGTTTATATTCTCTTTAATGTGAGCCCATAAAAACAACATGTAAACAGGAATGTGCACACTTGCCATTTTGATAGGCAATGGTGCATTTTATAACCCACTAACTGCATGCTTATCCCCAACATGCTAACACTTGCTTTTTAGTGCTTCATTTATTTTTTAAATTGTTGCTGTTATTGTATAGTTGATAGTAGAGAGTAGAGACAGGAAACGAGGGGAGGAAAAGAGGGGCTATGAAATGCAGCAGAGGTCCCCTACTGAAATCAAACCAGGGGCACATTGCGGTTACATCCTATGCACTGGACTTTATCATAAGAAGGTAGAGAAGAACCAAGTAAGAACAAAATGGTCTTGTAAGCCCAGCTTGAGTTGAACTTACAATAAGTGCAGAGCAGCTACAGTATGAAGAAAAGATTACCGTACGTCCTGTTCATTCTTGCCCAAATAAAAAGAAGTAGGCATAGAGGGAAAAGTTCCTTCTCAACTGACAATGAAGATAATAACCTCACTGATTGTTAAATGAAAGGTTGCAAAAAGGGGGACTTTAAGAAAGAAAAACACTATGTCCTGCTGAGCCTAAATTGTGATGTCACTGCCACTGGATCTACTGCTGATATTGTTATGACACCAGTAACATCCAACTAAACACATCCCACATACATGTATGGCAGATGATGTCGCTGACAGTGTATTGCACAGAAAATTTTCATGAGAGTTTCAAATGTACATTGCACTTTTATGTGAGACTCCCTTCATTTTAGAATTTTGCTAGATGATTGCAAATGCCATCATTTGTGATCAGCAGCATCCAGACTGGTATAATGTGCCCTGATCAGCTGAGCTGAGAGGCTGCTCTATCCATTCACGTGGCCATTAAGCCTCCCACCTTTCATGCCAGCTGAGTTCTTTTGAAAATTACAGTCATCAAATAGAAAATGCTCTTTCCACTTCTATAAAAGCAGCCTTATATACTGGGGCCACTCGTCTCACATGGAGGCCTTTTATTTGAGTGTTCTAGGGTTATTGCAAATCAGATGTCCTTTTAAGCAAGCAAGGCATTTGTTATCTACTTGATGCTCTGAACAGTTTTGATTCCCGTGTGGCCTTTATGTTTTTTTCTATTTGATCACTGCACCAAAAAATGGTCAACTTTTTGTACTCAAAACTTAAAAAAATAAAAAAATAAAGCTTTTTCTGGATTTCACAGCCTTCATCGGCAAATTTAGTTGAGAGCTCCATAAACCGCTTGTATAGTAAGTGGACCTTGAGATTTGAGATTTCTTACTTACTTACTTTTTCATGGGGAGGTGTAACATGTACACCAGTTTCCTCTGTTTGAGAGGATGTTAAAAGTTGTCTGAATCACCCTGAGGGAGTAGTATTGGTCCACAATGACGTCTGCACGAATGTGGTTCCCATTCCAGTGGTATTCACATGATTTCAGAGGATTTAGTTTTTAACCAGGTTTTCCACATCTGGCTTGGCTTTGAGAAGATGTCTTTCTGTGTATAGGAGACAGAATTACAGGGAGCAGTAGTGTAAATAAAAGCTCTAAAGGGGCAAAGCATAAAATTAGATGCTTACGTGTGACTTTAAAAAGAGGCTTTTCATAGTGTATTGATGTATTGCTCTGGACAAAAGTGTTACACAGAATGAGGTGGAGTTATGGTAGTTACTGCAGCAACAGCTCTCTAAGTACTGGTACAGTACAATACATGGTAATCGCTGCGCTCCCAGGGAAAAGACAATCAATTCTTAAGACCTCTTACCTCTGAAAGTCCAATTTAGTCTTTAACATCTTCTCTCAAATGTACTTTCAACAATACTGGGGCCAATTACAAAATAGCTGTACTTGTGTAAGACATGGCAGAAATAATTTAAATTACAGGCTTGTGCAGTACCACAGCATCTCGTGATTGTTTACAGTCTCCTCTTTAGCCATTAAAGTTGAATTGTTACAGCATTCACAGTGCACCAAGGACTCATTTAAGTGCATTGCAGTTCAAGTGATGTGAACCTGTAGGAGAACTTTTACTTTGTTCAGGTATATTTTTACACAAAAACTTTTTCCCCAAATGTTGTCTATTTTAAAAGAAGATATATAAAATCATATATGATAGGATGTCCACTAGTTTCCCAGTTCTAGTGCAGAACAACTGCTCCTGGCCAAGAAATAGTCTGTCACATGACTCCCCATAAAACACACAAGTTGTTGTTTTTACACTGTGATTTTGGTACAGATTAAATATACTATATAAATATATATAAATATATAAACAACATGTAATGTGTTAATTAGTGAGCTTTATAGGTGGATTTTGTTACTTTTGGATGGAGCCAGGATAGCTGAATCCCTCTCTTTCAAAAATGCGAAACCATTCCTTTAGACCAAACTCTTTGGAATAAATGTGGTCACCGGATCCATTTTGAGCACTACACTGGAAATAAAAACATTTAGAGATGAGTTTATGCTGTAGTGTTCTGGAAAATACAAAAAAGCATGCATTCAAAAAGTGACCCACTGATGTAATGTGGGGCGGTTAACATAGATTCTCAAATCATTCTCTTGGTATTGATTGCAATTACTTTAAGTCATGTTATGCTGCCAAAGTGTTTGTAATTCCTTCCAAAGTACAACCGACTTTCAAAACCTGGTTTGGTTTTCATGCAAAGGATAGTATATTATTACTATGTGATTAAGAACAACCATTTTTCGAGTTTTGTTTGAGTTTGCACATTTCTTTTGGGCAGAATGCTGAGGACACAAATGTCCACAAAAGCCAACAGATTTAAACTGATTATTTGCGGTCTAAAATAAATGCTGTTCAACAGCAATTTAGTATAAAATACTCTGAGGACATTATTTGTATTTGCACATGCAAGGTTTTCCCTTTCAAGAAAACCTTAAACACAAGCCTGTCTCTATCTAGAAGGAGCGTATAAAAGGATATAGTTGTACTTTTAAATTTTTCTGTGAATTCCAGGTTTTTTCTTTTATGGGAGAACTGCTACGGTCAGTGACTTCTCCATAGAAAATATTCAAACCACAGAGCTGCAACAGAGCGCTCGTCTATAGAAAACGAGTGAACAATTCAAATCTGTCAGAAAGGGCCAATTTGTTGCACTTTTCTCTCAGTGCATCCCTTATATTTTGGGTTTACTTCTTCTAGTGAATGCCCATTCACCCTTGTACTTCTAACTGAAAACAATAAAATATAAAAAATATAGCTGAAGATTGCAGGGGTAGACCAATTAGGAACATCTTATCAATTTCTTTCTCTAAACTCCCTTTAACATCATCTCAAATTCGCATTAGCCAAAACAAAAGGTACTGGTAATGCGTGTTCGGCAAAATTATAATAGGT
Organism: Lateolabrax maculatus; assembly: GCA_031216445.1. Classification (NCBI taxonomy): domain Eukaryota; kingdom Metazoa; phylum Chordata; class Actinopteri; order Acropomatiformes; family Lateolabracidae; genus Lateolabrax; species Lateolabrax maculatus. The sequence goes on along the minus strand of CM062208.1, from coordinate 7,953,503 downwards.
AAAAATGAGGAAACATTAAAAGAATATGAGTCTTAAGGCTACAAATCACAACCGCACTCTCAGAAGATGATACAACCACAGAGACAGCTGTGGTGTTCAGATAAAAAGGAATGAATGTCTGTATCTGTCGTATCAGATTCAAAGCAAGAACTGGTTGAAAAATACATTCTGTACACAGCATTTCACAGGTGATTTCATCCAGCTTGCTTTGAGCTTTGCTGCATTGCTCATCTGCACACTGGCTGTCTGACAATCCTCTATTTGTAGCAGGAGAATAAACATCGGAGGAGTTGATGGAAGCCCCTACAGATATTATGTAACACGCGCTAAATCAATAGCAGCCGACAGGGACATAATACAGGTGCATTATGCTTCTTTTGGGTAGTTTTCCCTTTAATTTGCACTTATATTAAGAGAGAAAGACCACTTTTCTCTGAGGAGCTAGCTGCATTAGGCTGACAGCCTGACAGACGGGCAGAAGATATCCATCAAGGCCTGCATTTACAGAGGGAAATGTTGTCAGCAGCACATAACTAAAGCATGAGCTGTGCGGGAAGCCTGTGGTGTAATATGTGTGATCACAGCAATGACTATTCCTATGTGCAGGAACAAGCACAGTGGAAGCAATGAAGTTGTGTGGAGGGCTATAGAAATATTGGCTCAGCAAACACCATCTTGCATCTGCTTGAGTCTTTTCCGACAGATGTCCGCCTCCTCTGCAGGACTTGTTTACAGGTTACAGCTTGATTAGATAAGTAGGTCGAATAAGCTCCCTTTACCGCAAACAGTTTTTAATTTTCAGATATGACATACATGCAAGGGCACATAAAAGTCTTCTCTTGGTCTGGCAATTAACATATATGACATGGCTCATATTGGTTAACAAGGATGCAGATGATCTTATTATCTGCCTTAAAATTTCATAGATAGGCTTAGCGAAAATGCAAATGTATCAACTCATCATCGTTTTTTCACAGAGACGCAGAGAGACGAGTTTCTGTTTGACAGAAAATACAAATAAAATGTTTTGCCACTAGAGCTTCAACCTTGAGGCAAAGCTTAGACTGCATGTTCTGGCAAGCATCAGTAGAGTTATTTTGATGCTAGGAAAGCATCAAACCACAGGAAAACCTTTTAAAATATATTTGGATGACATGTTACAAATAGCTGCTACAATCAATACAATACAAAAGGCATGTTTCGATATTCAACATTCAATTATATCTCTCTCATCTCAAGAATAATTCTTCAAACTCATTGATTGAGGTATGCCAATATGCAATACAATACCCTCCTGCAGTAAACACTTAGTAGTGCACAAAATGTGCATTGATCCATTGGGGACATTTTTAAATCTTAATTTTATTGATTGATTTTCTGTGGAATACACAGTATGAGGTTGGGCCAATCTTTTTACATTTATATTTAAAAAAAAGGAACAGTATTATGAAGTAAATATATCTATTACTACTGTCATGGTTAGAATGTCCTTCCTTATTGTGTTAACAATTGTATGTTTTTTACATATATATGTTTTATTTTATCTATTAGCTACTTTTTACATGCCCAGATTTTCATCTAAATCCCTACTGAAGTCATCACTAATGCAGGGTTGTGTTTTACCAGCAGCCAAACTGTAGTGTCATAGTGTAACTGTAATCTCTGCTAAGAGCTCATTATTACTTGAAGTGGGAGCAGGTAGGAAATCTTGAATTAGACTGCTGCAAAGAAAAACAGCTTTGTCAAAATGGCAGTGCGTTTAGAGGGTTGAGTGTGATGTGGCAGCATCTCTTTCATCATTTCAAATGGATCACATTCAAGCGGTGGATTAGATGAGATGGGAAGTGAAAGATTTAAGAGCACTAAGAAAACGTTGCCAGTTTGGATTACACTCCTTACTTAAGGGGCTGTTGTGCCAACAGCCATGCTAAATTGTTTTATTTATGAATGTGCTTGTTGACTATGTCTTGTTTCTGAACAGATTGTTTAACTCGGTGCATTAATTATCTTGAATCCAGGTTTAATGGCATGAACTTTAGATGACCCATGAAGACGTTGCCTAGCTGTAAATCATTTTCTCATGGATGCACACAGATCACACTGTGACTGATGACGACAATGCGACAGGTGGTCTGAAGAGTTGTACTCGGTACATTCCTCTTTTACCGTGAAGCAGAGATCATAGTGAGACAGATGACATTTAAACGACACCGCAGTCATTCGGGGAGATTTTTCTGTAAATGTGAAGATCACATGATGCCAGGGTGGCAGAAAATAAACAGGCTAAAAAAATAGGAAAAATAAGCAGTTGAAAAATAAAATGAGCAGGTAAAAAATAAATATAGTAAAATAAATTCAGTTTTGATTTATTTTATCAATTGAATCAAGGGAGTTGTAAAGTAAAGGAATAAAGGTTTTTGTTTCTTTTTTATCCAATTCAATTATTTAACCAATTGTATCATTTACTTTTTTCTACTTTATTTTGTTGTATATAAAAAAATGTAATCTGGGGGAATGTTAACAGCAGCAACAAGACAGTGTTGACAATATGGTGTTCATCTTCACATGTTTGACATCTGGGAAACATTGTCTATTAATTGACTGTTTGAGCACCAAGCATCATTGATGTAAAAATTGTCTCAAGGTCTGCTGCTCTTACTGTAATCCAAAGCCCATGCTTCATTTTCTGATGCCTATAAGTGTATTTCTGGAATAGGTCATACATGTTTGAGCCAAGCGGCAACCTCCGGAGCTTATAAATGTGGAAGTGCCAATAACTTCAGTTCCTCAAATGGCCACTTGAGGCTGGCTCCAAAAGCGAGTCAATCTCCATAGATCCCAGTGTTAAAATGCCTAAACTTACAGTAGAAATAAACATGTCACAGCCTGGTACAAAAAACAGTTTTGATCTTTATAGCTAATTTCCCCGTTCATGACAACTGTACGGGGGATACATTTTTATATAACTCACCCATTTAAATTATATCAAGGCTAAAAGTTAACCATACAAGTCCATGTTTTTATATTCTACACCATACAATGAATCACTACTGAGACACCACCACGTTCTTTTCCTCATCACTTTACATCTGGCCTGAGTTCATGCCATAGTTGTTCTTCACTCACCCAAGTGGGCCTTGAAGGTTGTGAGTTCACTCTGCCCTCTGATCAAAAGCGCCCCCCAAACTAACAGACAGAAAGCTCATCTGACTGCTGGGAACCGTCCTGACTGCTCACAGAGAGAAGCATCATCAAGGTCCTGTGGGAGACATACAGACAGCGCTCATGTGGATTCAGTGGGAATCAGTTAACATCATCAGCGTGCATGTAATTAGAGGACACATTCAATTTTCATTTTACACTTCATAGATAGACGGATAGCTGTGTTCAACTTTGATGTTGCTTCTGTACGAGACAGTATTCCTAAAGTACATTTTTAAGCAATCAGGCTGTGGCTATAGGGTTGGCTCACCCAAAATCACAGGAGGCTATTTTTCATCTTCCCTCTGAAGCCATAGCCTGGGAACCGGACAAATCTGGGAGCTCATGTTTTATTTGCTCTGGTAGACGGGTCTGACCCTTTTCCCATTCAGACAGATTTCCCCAGAACTGGTATGTAGCGAGCCAACACAGCTCTTTATCTTATAACCGTTCTGGCATCTTCATTAAAAACCAAGATGGCTGCTGCTACTGAATGCTCCACGGCCGGGTCTACTATAGCCACGTTTCCGCCACACGAACTTTCCCCAGGGACTAGGAACCTTTGGAAGAACTCAATGCATTTCCGCTGCAGGGACTAGGGTCTAAACTAAGTTCTGGGACTGCGAGAAGGTGGCAAAACTACTTTGAATGGCCAGGTTAACTGTCAATCATTTCTTTATTTGGCTAATCAGGGGCTTATAGTCCTCTGTTGGTCAAAACCTAATCTCAGCAGTATGCTGCCTGAACCAGTTATCAGTTTTTAATTCAGTGAATTACTTAACAGTATTATAAGGAGGGAGGTACACAAACAACTCACGCTCGCTCCATTTGTTTTATACGGTTTAGGCATATACTACAGGGATTTCCATTGCTTTGCAGACATTATTGCTTTATACTTCATTCGATTCAACCGAAGAGGTTGTGATGATAGAGCAGGCTTACAATAAATATTCATAAGATTTTTTTCTGTAAAATATGTGGTGTGCCTGTTTAAAACATTAAAAACGTTGCTGTCTGTTGATACTTTGATCCTTTGACTAGAGCTAAGACACATTTTTGTCATAACAGCTGACTTGACTCTAGATACCACAGATATATACTATACATACTGATGTGATTAATACCATGTTGTGTTGACAGCTACTATTCCTGGCTCATCAACGGCCTGGTAACTGGTGAACTGACTTGCATCATATAATAATATTAATCACTTTTCAAAGAAGTGTTGAGCATTTATATATATAAAGAATACTATACCGCTATTGCTGTAAAAAAGAAAAAAATATATATATAAGTATTCATATCAAACATGTATTCTATTACTTTATTATCGATGTAATCTTGTTAGTGTATATGAGTAACCTACTGTAGGAGCACTGGGTGCTGCATGGTGGAACATCAGTGATGCTGCAGGTCAGGAGTGCTGAGTGGACCATGGTAAGGTTAAAACAACAAAGTATGTTTCAAATAAGCCAGCAATAAGGAATCACACTACATGTGTATTATACTGCCATATTATATAAAGAATCATACTAAACATTTTATATGAATTATATAAGTAAGAACTGTATAAGTAATATACAGTATAAGTAATGATGTAATCATATTGCAGTGATGCTGCATGTCAGGAGTTCTGCAGAGTGAGGACCAATGATTTTACAGGTCATAAGTGCTGCAGGGCAATGACAATGATGTGACAGGTGGAGGAGCAGTGATGTTGGCTCGGTGCTGGTGGGTAGAGGGCTAATGGGTTTGATCCACCTTTGGAGTTGATTGGGGGTTGCTAGATGCTGAAGCCTGGCTACTATTGTTCCTTTTCACTTTTTTAGATTGGCTATGCTCCAAGATGGTCTTTTAAGTGTTGAGTTTTTCTGTCATTTTGTATTTTTTACTTCACTTTTCAACCTCAGCCTCAATCTTTTAATGATTTTTTCTTGTACTCCACAGCATGATGGAAGCCTGCTGGAGAGTGCTTGTGCTTTTTTCTCCTAGACACCCACTGCGTTGGGGAGCTCCATGAGGGAGGAACCAGTCTTGGTCATAAGTGGTTCGTGTATTTGGTGAATAGGCTTTTTGGGAAGGACGACAAAGAGCACTTGCCTTGAACTGTTTTAAGTTCGCAACAGGACTGTCATCATTGCGCTCTGTTGCAATTTTGCATTTTTCACTGCTGTCCACTCAGATGGACAATATCCTGGAGGAAAGTGATGGCCTTTTGGTATTACTCCATCTTGAGCCTGTATGGCGAGATGACATGAGATCAAGCCAATAATCAACCTGCTCCAGGAGCAACGCGGTAGTCACGTGGGACAGAGGTCGGTTTTCTTGTTGCACCATGTATTTCAGCCCATCACCTGTTACCTTACTGAATACATTTAGAGAAGGACCAACCTCCAACTAATCAAATTGACTTTCAAGCTCTTTCAATCCATTTACTTTCAGTTTTACGAAATCAAAGACCTCTGTCAACACCAGGCTCGATTTTAACACATTTAAGCAGAAAACACTTTTAATAATATAATATCATATAATATTACTATAATTAGAGTGACTTAAGTTGACTTAATACACACAACAACTCAAGTTTTGTCTACACACATACATATCCCATAGTGGTTGAATGCACAGTATAAGGGAACACTTTATACCAACTGGCCTCTCTCACTGTCTCTCTTTCAGCACAAGAATCACAAGAATCATTCAATGGAGCCTGAAGACTCCATGCAATGAGACAGCACCCTACCCTGAGTCTCAACTCCCCGGGTTTTGCAAGCCATTAACTGTTCTTTATTTTTAATAAACTAAACATTAAACCTCCTAATGGTGTGGTCTTTGTGTGCAAATGCAGTGTTTGAATATGATTATCTCAATTTTGTTACCGCAGCGGCCAGGGTTTGGGTCTGACCCGTGGCCCTTTGCTGCAGGTCTCCCCTTTTGCTCTCTCCCTGACTTCCCTCCCTCTGTCTCTATAAATAGAGGTGAAAAAGACCAAACAAAAATCTTTAAAAAAGCAATTCCTCCTGCTGACTTGAGCCAACCATTTTTTTCTCCTCTCCCCAGTGGGGAAACACATTTGTACTCCTTTCTCCAAGCGATTGGAGCATCTTCATGCAGCACAGCAAACCATGGAGGAGACTATATGCAAGGACAACACTGATTTATTAGAGATTTACAGTATTAAATGAATTAATTGCAGTATAAACATGTATAAATATATGTGTTTTAATGTGTCCTGACCATTCTGGATATGATGTGACGTGTTTTAATGAACCGTTTCTAGTAGCACATTTCTGCACATGCAAGCCAGAGACAAAAATGTTTATTTGAGTTTGAATATATTATGTATCAGTATATATATATTAATAAGTGCAGGGGTGCACAAGAATTGTAAACAGAAAGCTTAATTTAGTTCCACTTTTTTACAATTGACTTTCTAAGACAAAACACTTAACAGCTAGTCCATTCACCTAATGTGCTTTCAGTAGACAATCATTGAGAGTCACCTGTTGGTCTCTTTATGTAAGTAAGACATACATTAATCATTAAGTCATTAAGATTACCTACACCCTCAGTTACCATGGAATTACTGAAACCATCACAAATTAAAGAAATGGTAAAAAAAAAAAATGGATCCAATCTGAATTTAGAAACAAACTTCCTGGAACTATCTGAAGAATCTGTGAATCACCTGATGATCAAGCATTTTGAACTTCTGTTGACGGGACTCTCTCTTTACATGGCTCCGGTTTTAGTGAAAAATGTTTTTGATTGAAGGGAGGATTGTAAGTGTCTGATTTGCCAAATCAATAAGATTGCGCCCATTCAAAGTAGTAACCCAGTCCTCTCAAAGTCTCTAGTCAATAGAGTGACCAATGTGCTGTGCAGTTCTTCCCTTACAATTAATGCTTGCTTGAATTGGCGAGGAAGTCAATTGGATTTACAGGGACCTAATTACCGGCCTCTGTTTCCTAGTACAATTCTCTCAATGTGTTGTAGGCAATTATGCTGTTTCATTTCCTTTTTTTTTTTTTTAAATGACCATATACATGTCATATTGCTGCCCTAAAATATTACTTTTGACATCATGGCAAAGATCATCCTATGAAACCCAGCTTCTCAGTTTCTAATGCAAGAGCCCTTCTATTATGGAAGGGAAAATAGCCTTTCTTGTATTTTAACATGTCTCCCAGGATATCCTTTGGTAGTTACAAGGAATCATTTAAACTGGAGAACATCTTGATCCTTCATACATTCAGCCATGAAATATTGATTAAAAACGGCAGAGTGATAAGTCACAGATATGACTTTGAAATGCAGAGGTGGGTGAAGACTCATTATAGTGAGTCATCCAGGACTAAATCCTTGCTGCAGCGACATGATTACCAGCAATGTGTAAGGATATCATGTGTTCTCCAGTCGACCTTTTCATTGGATCACGATGGAAAATATATACTCATTTAAATTACAGGTATAATAAGAATTGACTGGTACTTGCTGTCAGCTTGGCTCCCTCTCCTGTAATGCCACTGGGGAATAAGAACAATTATATAATAAAGAAATTATGTAATGGCTTAATGGTAGTGCCAGCAAATGAGGAAAGCAATTGACACTCTCATCAGCGCCTAAGAGCAGTTATACAGCAGTCCAGTTTGATAATAGTTACATACATTCTGTCCTCTGTCCTGCATTTCATCCCCTCTTTTTCACTCTTACCAGAAAGCAGATGTGTCTGTTCACACAACCTCCAGCTGGGCTCTGATCTCTCTGAGGGTAGAAGAAGAGCAGCGCAGCAGGTTTTCCTCTCAGCCTCCCAACAGACCCATACAGGACTGAAGTAAGCAACCAACTTCCCAGAGGATGGATCTTCTGCCTCATCCTGCTCACCTAGTCCGCTAATCTCCCCCTACCTGGGCAGCCATTGACCCAGTGCAAGACATTCTGTAGGCAGGATAAGACCAGATGGGATAGCATATTAGTGATATTGATTATTAGATTGGAGAGGGTTTGTCAGGAAGACCGAGGGTGGCATTTTGGAGGAAATGCGTCCTACAGCAGCTGTGTTCCAGCTGGTGAATCAGCAGATAGCTGATTTAGCACTGCCTACAGTTGAAAAAAAAAAATCAACACTCTCAAATCAGAGTTAAATCTCCATAGCAGAGGTCAACAGCTGCCACTCCTCAGTCAGGAAATCAGGCTGGCTGGGAGAGGCTGGGAGATTACTAAAGGGCACGGGAGGATTAATGAGCACAAAAAAGAACATACAAACACAACAATACACTATCAACTGATCCATCTTTAATGTTTCCTGCTCTGCTTCCAACATTCACACATTTTTGACTCAACTCAACTCTATTTATATAGCACTAATTACTTAATTACTTGGGTTATTAGTAACTGTCAATCTAATCAGTAAACTGTGAATTACATGACTTTTAGGGCTTTGCATTAGTAGTTTAAAGGAATATTTTGACATTTTGGAAAAAATGCTTTCGTGTCATGAGTTAGATGAGAACATCAATTTCCCTCTCATATCTGCTTTGCCTCGCATAAAGACTGGAAACAGAAGGTAACAAAATGCAACCACCAGCACCTCTAAAGCTCACTAGTTAACACTTTTATCTTCCCTAAAAAGGCTAAAAATGTCTGGAGTATTTCTTGGCCAGGAGCAGTGAATTCAGGGGCTTCCTTCACCCAGGCAAGAAATTATAAAATGGCATCCCAAAATATGAGTGCAGAGTTTTTGGTTGAAGAAATGCATGCTGGTGGTTGTAGGCACTGCCGGCATGGCTCCGCGAGCAGTAGAACTCAGCTTTCTTGGACAATATAGCATGCACTGAATAAATTATTGCTTCAACTGACCACATTTACCATCAGCACTGATTGGACAGCCTCATAAAAAGTGACGAATTTCCCTTTAAGCTGAAAAATACTTGTGATCAGTGCATAAGAGTTTAGTGTTTAGTTTTGCTAAAAAAAACTTGTTATATTTCCACCACCATTCAAAAAAGCTTGAAATAGCCGGTATGATTCATGTGAAGCAATAAAGAGCCAAAGCCCTTGGAAATCAATCAGTGGTTTAGAGAAACATCCTCAAGTGGCTTGCATTACAATGAGAAGCGGTTGTTTATCAAAAAACTACCCAGCTCAGTGGTGTTGTTAATTAAGAAAAAGGGATTATTCTACAAAAGATTTAACAGAGCCATGGGAATGTCACACTATAGAAACTAATATCACAAGAAGAGAATTTAGTTGTAGCTGGAAGATGTTTTGGTTTGCTGATTGTCAGAAAACTGAGGTTGTGAATACTGTGGATGGTGTTAGTGGTGAGACTGGGGGGAGGGGGATATCTGGCAGAAAAGACTAAGACTAATATCTTACTAAAGATTGAAAAACCGAGAGGCTTCCAGGAATGAAACATTGTATGTGTGGTAACCATGTCAACAATGTGGAGGCTATGAGGACTATAACGATTTAATGTGGTTGAAATGAGTTTTGTAGCCCCAAAGATACTTATATTGACGGGCAGAAAAGCACAACCTTTAGGCCACTAAGCGTCAGAGAAAAAAATAAATCACATATCATAATGAAAAATGTGTCACACACTGCATGAGACAATCACGTCGTATGTGTGAAATTGAATGTGGTTAATGTCAATGTAAATGGTGAAAATGGGAATATAATACATGAATCAATACATCAATAATCATATCTCTGCATAATTATTGTGGAATTAATGACATGTAATATGACAATCTGAAGCCAAATGCAAGCAGTTATTTATGTGACTATGTATTAATTATATTTACTAAGCCTTTATGAAGGGATCATCTTATTAAATCAACATGTGAAACAAGAGTAAACTCCCGCCTTCCAACTCAATACAAAATAAAGATCAGACATAAAATGTCACTGAAATAAATTTGTATTGATCTTCACTTTAATTCCCATTGATATAAGTGGGTTAAAGATACATTACATACAGTGAATGATGTGCCCAACCTGGCCATCTTCTCTAAATATAGTCTGCCGCTGGTACACTATATACAGTCCGAACTGTTAAGGATACAAGTGGAAGAAGTGTATTTATATCACAGCAGCTAAACTCTTAAGGATCTACAGGCTTTAAAGTCTATCAGTGACATTTCCATTGGTCCAGGTTTTTTAGGTTTCTGAAAGTGTTTTTCCTTCACAGACACAGTATAAGTATATGTATGGTGCGAGACAACGGGATGATCCACTTTGCTTAAACCTTTTCATAACTTCTCCTCCTAAGGACATAGAGTACCAGCTCAGGAGAGCATGAAATTGAGTTTAAGGACTAATGGGAGTAAGCGATGTTTTCATGTTAACCTAGAGCAAACAACCAGGCCATTAGCAAATTAACAAGCCAAACACTCTAATAAGCTCAGCTTTTCTCTTTGCTTTGTGTACGACTTCAGAGCACTTACTGGGTTTAATGGTGAACAGAGGTAATGGCTGGATCGCAAATAGACAAGGATACAGCCGGGGGTTACTGTTGGTCTGAGTATATCACTTTGTTTCTCAACCGTGGAATTTGTGGTCGAGTCTATAAACAGGAAAGCATACTGTTGGAACCTATTGGAGAGGTTTGTATGTTAATCAATGTCTACAGCAGTGTTTAACTACGACAATATCATCTCAGGGACATGAATTCATCAGAGAGTATAGACGGCATGTGCGCAGTCAGAGTTTATTTGAGAAAAAAATTGGACAGGGCATGTTGGCTAGTAAAATAAAACAGAAAGCACAGGATTTACCGTTGATTTACCGTTTGTCCCTGAGGTGGAAAGTATTTTATTTAACTTTGCTTACATTGGAGCAGCGGCAAATGTTTTGTATTTATATTAAATTAACAAGGATATGAGAGTAAAAGTCATTAGAATTTAATTTCTTATCTCCACAGAGAGCGTGAATATGAATGATGAGCATTCATCCAAAACAAACAAATTGTCGAACAGTGGTTTAGGAGTGAGGGCTCTGGAGGAATACCTAAGGGCCGCCCTGTTCCAGTTCCAGCTCCAGCCTCATTCCCCCCGGCCCTGCAGTCAAGTATGAAGAAGATAGCAGCTGGCGTATCAACGTCCTGTACGCCTGGGACTTCAGGGCAAAAGCCTTAGAAAGTTGAACTCACCCATTTGCAGGCTTACGGTCATACGGTTATTAAATAACTAAAAGTCTGATAGGAAGAAAATCAGAAGAATAACTTATATGAAATAAAGCAAGTGTTTAGCCTTACATCAAACACCACTGGAGTACAGCATGATTCTATCATGCTCTTTTACTGTCGCTTCTTCAGCTGAGGTCGATTCTTTGATTTTTTTGGGACTATTTCATCCCCAAAGTTCTCAGATATTCATTTTCATTCTTTGTATATACTTGGCACATGCACACAAAACCTTCTCCAGTGTTGCTGTCATGAAAATTGTTAATATCAATATGTTCACAATAGCTCAGCTCCTCTGTTGTAGCACGAACAAAACAAGATGCTTACAGTGCAGGAAATGATGGGTTCTGGAAAGCTATTCACCATACAGTAATTACAGCTCTGCAAGGGAGATAATGATGTTGAATGGACTACAAACAAAAGACTGGACTCACAGCTTCACGTTCTAGTGGTACTTTTCAGATGAAATATTTCCTGCTTGCTGCAGTGGTGACAATAAAGTCCCATCTCGACTGGCCTGCCACCTTTTCAGAAAGCTAATCACTCCTCAGTCTTGTGTTTCCTCATGGAGACATATATTCACGGCAACGAGAGGTAAGTTCACCAAATCATGAGATGGAAGATGAGGAAGAAACTGCTTTTATCTACACTGTGGCATTTTTACTGAATTTCATAATTGTTTTCACTATATAAAGGCATGACATATTATGTTCAAAATTCACAGAGCACTGATTACAGCAATCATTTTCTCTCACTTTTGATTTATTACAATTAACAAGATCAGAAATGACTGATGATTTCCATGCACTTAAACTTGTGTAGGTCAGTCACTAAGACAAACACATGATTACATGAAATCATAATTGCTATTTACAAGAACTAAGTTTGACATGTTTCCTGTTTTGGTGGCTTGAAGTTCCCACAAGATAGACAGCCAACATAAAAGACTTGTTTGTCAGAGCAAGAAAACTCTTTGCCCCAGAAGGGCAGCAAGATATACAGCTTCAAAAAGTGAAAATGACACAACATGAACAACAATGGGCTAAAACATACACTTTGAGAGCATCAGTGAGTGCTACAAATGTCTTTGATGAAAGGACATGATGGAATCAGTCGAAGTCAAAACCTGACTCGCTCTCTGTTGCACACCAGTGTTGGGGAGAGAAAATTTGATACTGTTGTCTAATAATGTACACGCATATGATGAAGACAACTCATCTGTCTGGCAGCAGAGTCAGTGCCAGGTACGTAAAGTGCTGCCGTGTGTAAGTGACGTCTGCAGCTCTAAAAAGATGCACGGACAAAAATATGCTTCAAACTGATGTGTCATCAGTCTGGTCTTTACATATAATCAAAGGAACGTTCCACACAAACCAGAAACTTAAAAAACAGCAAAAAATTTCCTTTTGATTCTGACATGGAATGACTTGATTTTATTGAGAGAACTGTGTTAATCTGGTTTAAGAGCTTTTCAGGCCAGTAAAGGGAAGAAATACAATCTGATCCATCTCCTGTTTCAACAGCATATCAAAAAATTCCTCTATATTCCTTTATGTCATCCATTGTACTGCGTTATCTTTCACTGACCATGGCTGTAGGGATAATCCTAAAAGCAAGTCTAACTGAACTTTTGAAAAAAGACATGATTGAGACTTCTATCAAGACAGGACAGCATTTCCATTTTATTGGTGTGAATGCTGAAAGCAAATGTTATTCTACATACATTCTAAAAATTTATTATTATTATTCTTCAGACCGCTTTTTCTTCTCCTTCCACACTATTAAACGTAGAAACTTCATTCAAATATCAAAACGTTCAGCTCAATTAGGACATTATTGCTTGTATTCAACTTTTTCATAACATTCGTACTTTCCGAAATATTCAACGTTTTCCGCAGACACACACACACACGATTTTTACATTTTTAAACTTTCTCAAGCATTTTTCAAGTCTAATCTGCTCATTCATACTTTCAGGTGTGAACTCTATTCAAACCAGAAAATCTTTAAGATCTTTTATACATACTCACTTATTCAACTTTTAACTCCCATTCGTAAGATTTACACCATTTACCACTTTTCTTACTAATTCATACTCCATCCATCTACTTCAAGCAAATTCAATCCAGCAGTCCAGTTTAGCGTCAGCCTTTTAACAAACATTCAACTATTCCACATCTTTCACATCACATCTTTGTTGTTATTTTTGTTGTTTTTGTTATTTATTATGTTGTTTTTGTTGTCTATAGTGTCATTGCGCTGTCGTTTTTTTGTCGTTTTTGTTCTTTATAGTGTTGGTTTTTGTCGTTTTTTGTCATTTTTATTGTTTATAGTGTCGTGTTTTGTGGTTTATAGTCATTTTTTCGTAGTATTTGTTGTTTTTTGTTGTTTTTGTTATTTATAGTGTTGTTTTTGTTGTTTTTTGTTGTTTTTGTTGTTTATAGTGTCGTTTTTGTTGTTTATAGTGTCGTTTTTTGTCGTTTTTCTTCTTTCAATGTCTTTTTGTGGTCTTTTGTGTTGTTTACAGTGTCGTTTTTGTTTATAATGTTGTTTTTTCCGTCGTTTTTGTTGTTTAAAGTGTCATTTTTATTGTTTATAGTGTCGTTTTTGTCGTTTTTTGTCGTTATTGTTGTTTATAGTGTCGTTTTTGTTGTTTATAGTGTCATTTTTTGTTGTTTATGGTGTCGTTTTTTGTTGTTTATAGTGTCGTATTTTGTTGTTTTTTGTTCTTTATAGTGTCGTTTTTGTTGTTTATAGTGTCATTTTTGTTGTTTTTTGTTGTTTTTTGTCGTTTTTGTTGTTTATAGTGTCGTTTTTGTTGTTTTTTGTCGTTTTTTGTTGTTTATAATGTCGTTTTTTGTTGTTTATTGTGTCGTCTTTGTTGTTTATAGTGTCATTTTTTGTTTATAGTGTCGTTTTTGTTGTTTATAGTGTCGTTTTTATTGTTTATAGTGTCGTATTTTGTTGTTTTTTTGTTCTTTATAGTGTCGTTTTTGTTGTTTTTTTGTTCTTTATAGTGTCGTTATTGTTGTTTTTTGTTGTTTTCTGTTGTTTTTTGTTGTTTTTTTGTCCTTTATGGCGTCGTTTTTGTTGTTTTATGTTGTTTTTTGTCGTTTATTGTTGTTTATCGTGTCGTTTTTGTTGTTTAAAGTGTCATTTTTTGTTTATAGTGTCGTTTTTGTTGTTTTTTGTTGGTTTTGTTGTTTTTTTGTCCTTTATGGCATCGTTTTTGTTGTTTTTTGTCGTTTTTTGTTGTTTATCGTGTCGTTTTTGTTGTTTAAAGTGTCATTTTTTGTTGTTTTTAGTCGTTTTGTGTCCTTTATAGTGTCGTTTTTGTTGTTTTTTTGTCGTTTTATTGTTTAAAGTGTCGTTTTTTGTTGTTTATAGTGTCGTTTTTTGTTGTTTAAAGTGTCGTTTTTTGTTGTTTATAGTGTCGTTTTTGTTGTTTTTTGTTGTTTATAGTGTCTTTTTTGTTGTTTTTTGACGTTTTTGTTGTTTATGGTGTCGTTTTTGTTTTTTTTTTGTCGTTTTTGTTGTTTCCATCCTTTATAGTGTCGTTTTTGTTGTTTTTTCCTCGTTTTTTGTTGTTTTTTTGTCGTTTTTGTGGTTTTTTCGTCGTTTTTTCGTCCTTTAAAGTGTCGTTTTTGTTGTTTTTTGTCCTTTATAATGTCGTTTTTGTTGTTTTTTGTCGTTTTTGTTGTTTTTTTGTCCTTTATAGTGTCGTTTTTGTTGTTTTTTCGTTGTTTTTGTTGTTTTTTTGTCCTTTATAGTGTCGTTTTTGTTGTTTTTTGTCGTTTTTGTTGTTTTTTCATCCTTTTTAGTGTCGTTTTTGTTGTTTTTTCGTCGTTTTTGTTGTTTTTTTGTCCTTTATAGTGTCGTTTTTGTTGTTTTTTTGTCGTTTTTGTTGTTTTTTCGTCGTTTTTGTTGTTTTTTCGTCCTTTATAGTGTTGTTTTTGTTGTTTTTGGTCCTTTATAGTGTCGTTTTTGTTGTTTTTCGTCCTTTGTAGTGTCGTTGTTGTTGTTTTTGTCCTTTATAGTGGCGTTTTTGTTGTTTTTCGTCGTTTTTGTTGTTGTTTTCGTCCTTTATAGTGTTGTTTTTGTTGTTTTTTTGTCGTTTTTGTGGTTTTTTCGTCCTTTATAGTGTCGTTTTTGTTGTTTTTTCGTCATTTTTGGTTTTTTTTTGTCCTTTATAGTGTCGTTTTTGTTGTTTTTTCGTCCTTTTTAGTGTTGTTTTTGTTGTTTTTTTGTCGTTTTTGTTGTTTTTTCGTCCTTTATAGTGTCGTTTTTGTTGTGTTTTCGTCGTTTTTGTTGTTTTTGTTGTTTCTTTATAGTGTCGTTTTTGTTGTTTTTTGGTCGTTTTTGTTGTTTTTTTGTCCTTTATAGTGTCGTTTTTGTTGTTTTTTCGTCGTTTTTGTGGTTTTTTCGTCCTTTATAGTGTCGTTTTTGTTGTTTTTTGTCCTCTATAGTGTCGTTTTTGTTGTTTTTTTATCGTTTTTGTTGTTTTTTTGTCCTTTATAGTGTCGTTTTTGTTGTTTTTTCGTCATTTTTGTTGTTTTTTCGTCCTTTATAGTGTCGTTTTTGTTGTTTTTTTGTCCTTTATAGTGTCGTTTTTGTTGTTTTTTCGTCGTTTTTGTGGTTTTTTCGTCCTTTATAGTGTCGTTTTTGTTGTTTTTTTGTCCTTTATAGTGTCGTTTTTGTTGTTTTTTTGTCGTTTTTGTTGTTTTTTTGTCCTTTATAGTGTCGTTTTTGTTGTTTTCTGTCCTTTATAGTGTCGTTTTTGTTGTTTTTTTGTCGTTTTTGTGGTTTTTTTCGTCCTTTATAGTGTCGTTTATGTTGTTTTTTTGTCGTTTTTGTTGTTTTTTTGTCGTTTTTGTTGTTTTTTCGTCCTTTATAGTGTCGTTTTTGTTGTTTTTTGTCGTTTTTGTTGTTTTTTCGTCCTTTATAGTGTCGTTTTTGTTGTTTGTTGTCCTTTATAGTGTCGTTTTTGTTGTTTTTTTGTCGTTTTTGTTGTTTTTTTGTCCTTTATAGTGTCGTTTTTGTTGTTTTTTCGTCGTTTTTGTTGTTTTTTCGTCCCTTATAGTGTCGTTTTTGTAGTTTTTTTGTCGTTTTTGTTGTTTTTTCGTCCTTTATAGTGTCGTTTTTGTTGTTTGTTGTCCTTTATAGTGTCGTTTTTGTTGTTTTTTGTCGTTTTTGTTGTTTTTTTGTCCTTTATAGTGTCGTTTTTGTTGTTTTTTGTCCTTTATAGTGTCGTTTTTGTTGTTTTTTTGTCGTTTTTGTTGTTTTTTTGTCCCTTATAGTGTCTTTTTTGTAGTTTTTTTGTCCCTTATAGTGTCGTTTTTGTAGTTTTTTTGTCGTTTTTGTTGTTTTTTCGTCCTTTATAGTGTCGTTTTTGTTGTTTGTTGTCCTTTATAGTGTCGTTTTTGTTGTTTTTTTGTCGTTTTTGTTGTTTTTTTGTCCTTTATAGTGTCGTTTTTGTTGTTTTTTCGTCCTTTATAGTGTCGTTTTTGTTGTTTTTTGTCCTTTATAGTGTCGTTTTTGTTGTTTTTTTGTCGTTTTTGTTGTTTTTTTGTCCTTTATAGTGTCGTTTTTGTTGTTTTTTTGTCGTTTTTGTTGTTTTTTCATCCTTTTTAGTGTCGTTTTTGTTGTTTTTTCGTCGTTTTTGCTGTTTTTCCGTCCTTTTTAGTGTCGTTTTTGTTGTTTTTTTGTCGTTTTTGTTGTTTTTTTGTCCTTTATAGTGTCGTTTTTGTTGTTTTTTCGTCGTTTTTGTGGTTTTTTCGTCCTTTATAGTGTCGTTTTTGTTGTTTTTTTGTCCTTTATAGTGTCGTTTTTGTTGTTTTTTTGTCGTTTTTGTTGTTTTTTTGTCCTTTATAGTGTCGTTTTTGTTGTTTTTTCGTCGTTTTTGTGGTTTTTTCGTCCTTTATAGTGTCGTTTTTGTTGTTTTTTTGTCCTTTATAGTGTCGTTTTTGTTGTTTTTTCGTCGTTTTTGTTGTTTTTTCGTCCTTTATAGTGTCGTTTTTGTCGTTTTTTTGTCCTTTATAGTGTCGTTTTTGTTGTTTTTTCGTCGTTTTTGTAGTTTTTTTGTCGTTTTTGTGGTTTTTTCGTCCTTTATAGTGTCGTTTTTGTTGTTTTCTGTCCTTTATAGTGTCGTTTTTGTTGTTTTTTGTCCTTTATAATGTCGGTTTTGTTGTTTTTTTGTCCTTCATAGTGTCGTTTTTGTTGTTTTGTCGTCGTCTTTTTTGGTTTTTTCGTCCTTTATAGTGTCGTTTATGTTGTTTTTTTGTCGTTTTTGTAGTTTTTTTGTCGTTTTTTCGTCCTTTATAGTGTCGTTTTTGTTGTTGTTTCCGTCCTTTATAGTGTCGTTTTTGTTGTTTTTTCGTCGTTTTTGTTGTTTTTTCGTCCTTTATAGTGTCGTTTTTGTTGTTTTTTGTCCTTTATAGTGTCGTTTTTGTTGTTTTTTCGTCGTTTTTGTGGTTTTTTCGTCCTTTATAGTGTCGTTTTTGTTGTTTTTTGTCCTTTATAGTGTCGTTTTTGTTGTTTTTTTATCGTTTTTGTTGTTTTTTTGTCCTTTATAGTGTCGTTTTTGTTGTTTGTTGTCCTTTATAGTGTCGTTTTTGTTGTTTTTTGTCGTTTTTGTTGTTTTTTTGTCCTTTATAGTGTCGTTTTTGTTGTTTTTTGTCCTTTATAGTGTCGTTTTTGTTGTTTTTTTGTCGTTTTTGTTGTTTTTTTGTCCCTTATAGTGTCTTTTTTGTAGTTTTTTTGTCCCTTATAGTGTCGTTTTTGTAGTTTTTTTGTCGTTTTTGTTGTTTTTTCGTCCTTTATAGTGTCGTTTTTGTTGTTTGTTGTCCTTTATAGTGTCGTTTTTGTTGTTTTTTTGTCGTTTTTGTTGTTTTTTTGTCCTTTATAGTGTCGTTTTTGTTGTTTTTTCGTCCTTTATAGTGTCGTTTTTGTTGTTTTTTGTCCTTTATAGTGTCGTTTTTGTTGTTTTTTTGTCGTTTTTGTTGTTTTTTTGTCCTTTATAGTGTCGTTTTTGTTGTTTTTTTGTCGTTTTTGTTGTTTTTTCATCCTTTTTAGTGTCGTTTTTGTTGTTTTTTCGTCGTTTTTGCTGTTTTTCCGTCCTTTTTAGTGTCGTTTTTGTTGTTTTTTTGTCGTTTTTGTTGTTTTTTTGTCCTTTATAGTGTCGTTTTTGTTGTTTTTTCGTCGTTTTTGTGGTTTTTTCGTCCTTTATAGTGTCGTTTTTGTTGTTTTTTTGTCCTTTATAGTGTCGTTTTTGTTGTTTTTTGTCGTTTTTGTTGTTTTTTTGTCCTTTATAGTGTCGTTTTTGTTGTTTTTTCGTCGTTTTTGTGGTTTTTTCGTCCTTTATAGTGTCGTTTTTGTTGTTTTTTTGTCCTTTATAGTGTCGTTTTTGTTGTTTTTTCGTCGTTTTTGTTGTTTTTTCGTCCTTTATAGTGTCGTTTTTGTCGTTTTTTTGTCCTTTATAGTGTCGTTTTTGTTGTTTTTTCGTCGTTTTTGTAGTTTTTTTGTCGTTTTTGTGGTTTTTTCGTCCTTTATAGTGTCGTTTTTGTTGTTTTCTGTCCTTTATAGTGTCGTTTTTGTTGTTTTTTGTCCTTTATAATGTCGGTTTTGTTGTTTTTTTGTCCTTCATAGTGTCGTTTTTGTTGTTTTGTCGTCGTCTTTTTTGGTTTTTTCGTCCTTTATAGTGTCGTTTATGTTGTTTTTTTGTCGTTTTTGTAGTTTTTTTGTCGTTTTTTCGTCCTTTATAGTGTCGTTTTTGTTGTTGTTTCCGTCCTTTATAGTGTCGTTTTTGTTGTTTTTTCGTCGTTTTTGTTGTTTTTTCGTCCTTTATAGTGTCGTTTTTGTTGTTTTTTGTCCTTTATAGTGTCGTTTTTGTTGTTTTTTCGTCGTTTTTGTGGTTTTTTCGTCCTTTATAGTGTCGTTTTTGTTGTTTTTTGTCCTTTATAGTGTCGTTTTTGTTGTTTTTTTATCGTTTTTGTTGTTTTTTTGTCCTTTATAGTGTCGTTTTTGTTGTTTTTTCGTCATTTTTGTTGTTTTTTTGTCCTTTATAGTGTCGTTTTTGTTGTTTTTTTGTCCTTTATAGTGTCGTTTTTGTTGTTTTTTCGTCGTTTTTGTTGTTTTTTCGTCCTTTTTAGTGTCGTTTTTGTTGTTTTTTTGTCGTTTTTGTTGTTTTTTTGTCCTTTATAGTGTCGTTTTTGTTGTTTTTTCGTCGTTTTTGTTGTTTTTTCGTCCTTTATAGTGTCGTTTTTGTTGTTTTTTGTCCTCTATAGTGTCGTTTTTGTTGTTTTTTTATCGTTTTTGTTGTTTTTTCGTCCTTTATAGTGTCGTTTTTGTTGTTTTTTCGTCATTTTTGTTGTTTTTTCGTCCTTTATAGTGTCGTTTTTGTTGTTTTTTTGTCCTTTATAGTGTCGTTTTTGTTGTTTTTTCGTCGTTTTTGTGGTTTTTTCGTCCTTTATAGTGTCGTTTTTGTCGTTTTTTTGTCCTTTATAGTGTCGTTTTTGTGGTTTTTTCGTCCTTTATAGTGTCGTTTATGTTGTTTTTTTGTCCTTCATAGTGTCGTTTTTGTTGTTTTCTGTCCTTTATAGTGTCGTTTTTGTTGTTTTTTGTCCTTTATAATGTCGGTTTTGTTGTTTTTTTGTCCTTCATAGTGTCGTTTTTGTTGTTTTGTCGTCGTTTTTTTTGGTTTTTTCGTCCTTTATAGTGTCGTTTATGTTGTTTTTTTGTCGTTTTTGTAGTTTTTTTGTCGTTTTTTCGTCCTTTATAGTGTCGTTTTTGTTGTTGTTTCCGTCCTTTATAGTGTCGTTTTTGTTGTTTTTTCGTCGTTTTTGTTGTTTTTTCGTCCTTTATAGTGTCGTTTTTGTTGTTTTTTGTCCTTTATAGTGTCGTTTTTGTTGTTTTTTCGTCCTTTATAGTGTCGTTTTTGTTGTTTTTTGTCCTTTATAGTGTCGTTTTTGTTGTTTTTTGTCCTTTATAGTGTCGTTTTTGTTGTTTTTTTATCGTTTTTGTTGTTTTTTTGTCCTTTATAGTGTCGTTTTTGTTGTTTTTTTGTCCTTTATAGTGTCGTTTTTGTTGTTTTTTCGTCGTTTTTGTTGTTTTTTCGTCCTTTTTAGTGTCGTTTTTGTTGTTTTTTTGTCGTTTTTGTTGTTTTTTTGTCCTTTATAGTGTCGTTTTTGTTGTTTTTTCGTCGTTTTTGTTGTTTTTTCGTCCTTTATAGTGTCGTTTTTGTTGTTTTTTCGTCATTTTTGTTGTTTTTTCGTCCTTTATAGTGTCGTTTTTGTTGTTTTTTTGTCCTTTATAGTGTCGTTTTTGTTGTTTTTTCGTCGTTTTTGTGGTTTTTTCGTCCTTTATAGTGTCGTTTTTGTCGTTTTTTTGTCCTTTATAGTGTCGTTTTTGTGGTTTTTTCGTCCTTTATAGTGTCGTTTATGTTGTTTTTTTGTCCTTCATAGTGTCGTTTTTGTTGTTTTGTCGTCGTTTTTGTGTTTTTTTCGTCCTTTATAGTGTCGTTTATGTTGTTTTTTTGTCGTTTTTGTAGTTTTTTTGTCGTTTTTGTTGTTTTTTCGTCCTTTATAGTGTCGTTTTTGTTGTTGTTTCCGTCCTTTATAGTGTCGTTTTTGTTGTTTTTTCGTCGTTTTTGTTGTTTTTTCGTCCTTTATAGTGTCGTTTTTGTTGTTTTTTGTCCTCTATAGTGTCGTTTTTGTTGTTTTTTTATCGTTTTTGTTGTTTTTTTGTCCTTTATAGTGTCGTTTTTGTTGTTTTTTCGTCATTTTTGTTGTTTTTTCGTCCTTTATAGTGTCGTTTTTGTTGTTTTTTTGTCCTTTATAGTGTCGTTTTTGTTGTTTTTTCGTCGTTTTTGTGGTTTTTTCGTCCTTTATAGTGTCGTTTTTGTCGTTTTTTTGTCCTTTATAGTGTCGTTTTTGTTGTTTTTTCGTCGTTTTTGTTGTTTTTTTGTTGTTTTTGTGGTTTTTTCGTCCTTTATAGTGTCGTTTTTGTTGTTTTCTGTCCTTTATAGTGTCGTTTTTGTTGTTTTTTGTCGTTTTTGTGGTTTTTTCGTCCTTTATAGTGTCGTTTATGTTGTTTTTTTGTTGTTTTTGTTGTTTTTTTGTCCTTTATAGTGTCGTTTTTGTTGTTTTTTGTCCTTTATAGTGTCGTTTTTGTTGTTTTTTTGTCGTTTTTGTTGTTTTTTCGTCCTTTATAGTGTCGTTTTTGTTGTTTTTTCCTCGTTTTTGTTGTTTTTTCGTCCTTTATAGTATCGTTTTTGTTGTTTTTTCCTCGTTTTTGTTGTTTTTTTGTCGTTTTTGTGGTTTTTTCGTCCTTTATAGTGTCGTTTTTGTTGTTTTTTGTCCTTTATAGTGTCGTTTTTGTTGTTTATAGTGTCCTTTTTTCATCTTTTTTGTCGTTTTTTGTCTTTCTTGTTCTTTTTAGTCTTTTTTGGTCGTTTTTGTGTTTTTTTTTTGTTTTTTGTCGTTTTTGTCGTTTATAGTGTCGTTTTTGGTGTTCATGGTGTCGTTTTTTGTTGTTTTTTTGTCGTTTTTGTTGCTTATAGTGTCGTGTTTTTCGCCTTTTTGTTGTTTTTGTCTTTTTTTGTCGTTTATAGTGTCATTTTTGTCATTTTTTTGTTTTTTGTCGTTTTTTGTAGTTTTTGTCCTTTATAGTGTCGTTTTTGTTGTTTTTTCGTCGTTTTTGTGGTTTTTTCGTCCTTTATAGTGTCGTTTTTGTCGTTTTTTTGTCCTTTATAGTGTCGTTTTTGTTGTTTTTTCGTCGTTTTTGTTGTTTTTTTGTTGTTTTTGTGGTTTTTTCGTCCTTTATAGTGTCGTTTTTGTTGTTTTCTGTCCTTTATAGTGTCGTTTTTGTTGTTTTTTGTCGTTTTTGTGGTTTTTTCGTCCTTTATAGTGTCGTTTATGTTGTTTTTTTGTTGTTTTTGTTGTTTTTTTGTCCTTTATAGTGTCGTTTTTGTTGTTTTTTGTCCTTTATAGTGTCGTTTTTGTTGTTTTTTTGTCGTTTTTGTTGTTTTTTCGTCCTTTATAGTGTCGTTTTTGTTGTTTTTTCCTCGTTTTTGTTGTTTTTTCGTCCTTTATAGTATCGTTTTTGTTGTTTTTTCCTCGTTTTTGTTGTTTTTTTGTCGTTTTTGTGGTTTTTTCGTCCTTTATAGTGTCGTTTTTGTTGTTTTTTGTCCTTTATAGTGTCGTTTTTGTTGTTTATAGTGTCCTTTTTTCATCTTTTTTGTCGTTTTTTGTCTTTCTTGTTCTTTTTAGTCTTTTTTGGTCGTTTTTGTGTTTTTTTTTGTTTTTTGTCGTTTTTGTCGTTTATAGTGTCGTTTTTGGTGTTCATGGTGTCGTTTTTTGTTGTTTTTTTGTCGTTTTTGTTGCTTATAGTGTCGTGTTTTTCGCCTTTTTGTTGTTTTTGTCTTTTTTTGTCGTTTATAGTGTCATTTTTGTCATTTTTTTGTTTTTTGTCGTTTTTTGTAGTTTTTGTTGTTTATAGTGTTGTTTTTTGCCATTTTTTGTTGTTTATAGTGTCGTTTTTGTTGTTTTTCGTCCTTTTTTCTTTGTTTTTGTTGTTTATAGATGATATAAAGACACACACAGGATTTTTTGAGCTTTTCAAGCATTTTTCATGTCTAATCTTCTAATTCCTACTTGTAAACCAGAAATTCTTGTACATATTTCATACATTCTCAGTTTTATTCAACTTTTAACTTCCCACTTTTCTTACTAATTCATACTCCCTCCAGCTGCTTCAAGTTAGTTCAAGCCACAAATCCATTTTAGCGCCAGCCTTTCAACAAACATTTAACTGTTCCACATCTTTCATACATTTTTGATATTATTCCACTTTTTGTGCCCAATTCAGCAATCCAGTTTAGCGTCAGCCTTTCAGCAGTCAGCATTCACACTGCAATTTCTTCAGAAATGGCCTTTTCTAGTTATATTATATTATTTTATCATAATGCACTTTGTAAACTCAGCTTTTGAAGGTGCTATATAAATAAAGTTATTATTATATAGATGTAGATTCTATACACACAGGACCCCAAGCAGATCTGGCAGCCAAGTACGTCGGCTTACGTGATTGGCAGCCGCAACATGTCGTCGCGTTTCTCCAAAAGTTGATTCTGTTTAAACTCTCTCCCACACAGAGCCCTGCATTTTTCTTTGGAATCCCCTGTGGTCATTCAAAATGAATGAAAAGACTGGCATTTTCACCGCAACGCATTATTTGGCCTTGCAATGACTGATTTTTTTGGCCACGTGGCAGTGGAATCAAGCTGTGACACAACATTTGGAGCTGTGTTCAAGTCCAATATTCACTCTCTTAGCGCTGTTTTGGTCTCTACCAGCTCTTTTTATATCTTAAGCTGCTAAATGCTCCCGTATGTTCACCAGTGGTGATGAACAGGTAGTGCACAGTGGGTTATTAGAGCTTTTTTGCTGAATTCATCATTATGAGTGACCCCTTTCACATTTTCACATTGTCATTTGACACTTTGTCATTGTGAAATTTTCTACTAGAACTGCTTTAAGGTGTGGATCTTAAAAAGAAGAAACTCTCCCTCAGTCGCTATGCATTTCTGTTAAAACACCAGCCATATCTGTAGATCTTTATCCTAATTTTTATATCTGTATGAAAGGAGTCTGTTAATCGGACCTGTAAAACATGACCTATTATCTGGGCTGTCAAAACCTGGGAAGCACATGGTCTGTTACACTGAACTCAGCATTTGCCATTACGTAATCTGCATAACAGACTGCCTAAAGTGGTTAGAGTTCCAAAAAAATATTCTATTTTAGGCCAAATAAAATTAAGGATTAGAACAAGGCATCCAGATGAATCCACAAATGAACTGTTCAGAGAACATTTAGAACAGCCTGTTTTTTTGTAAACCTCACCACTAGTTATTATAAATCACTTTACAGGTTGCAAAAAGTAGATATTCTTAAACGTATAACCCATTCTTAATGAGAAAAGCAGCATATAGATTTAATTTTTTGTGATGATGCATTCTCACGTGTTACATAATCATTTGAAACAAAGACAGTAAATGGTTTTTCTGGCAGTGTGTGTTAATCTAGCTGTTTTAGCCTCAGGTTGGCTCTAGGCTATCCAGAGGATTACTGAGTTGCCCATATGTCTACTCAAACACAGACAGACAGAGACAGAGGGAGAGAGAGAGGAACAAAACTGGATTCTGGCATTACATCCAATGGTGAATGACCAGGACGCATGCACAGTCACAAACATGCTCCATAGCTCCCTGAGGCACGTAGACTGTTACACCGTCTTGCCAAAGATGTTAACGGCTCTGCTTCTCTTTTGTCTGCATATTCCTACCTCATTTGCCCTTGCCTTGTGTAAATGATACAGATGTTAAATGGGTCCTGGAGCTGCACATTTAGATTAATAGTGAACTCTCGGTTTTAACCACAGCTCAGTAATCTAACTTTGATATACCAGAAATATAAAAAATATCGTTTTTGCAATTCACCTCATATACCAAGACGTATATCCTCTGCAAGATAATATTAAAGGTCTACCCTGCTCTTACATTGCAGGGTAGAGCTAGGTAGCCTTAGTATTACATCCACGTGTCAATCCTGAATTAGGCTTTTTCTAATTTAACCTGTAACAAAGACACAACATAAAATGTTAGAATAAATGCTACTATTGGCGTAGGAAGCAATGCCAACTGTCTAGGGGAGAAGTGAACAACATTTATGTTGTAAGTTATCAACGGGCAGACACAACCAATCAGAGCAAAGAAACGCTGTCCTGTCGGATGGTACGTCCTATCAGAAGTAAGGCAAACATATATTTCTTATCAACATAAAGTTTATGTGCAGTTGTTTGTTCTTCTTTAGAGAAAATTTACCGTCCAGTCTGTTATATACTGCCGCTGTAGCTGGCCGTTGAACGCTGCATATCGGCAGCTGCCATCTTGGACATTTACAAAGATGCCTGAACGGCGCTCCTCTCTGTCAGTCATTGTATTAAACCCGACTCATACTAGATAAATGCTTGTGATTGGTTCACCCGACACAATGGCGCTTCCAGTACCGAAGGAATCAGTTTGAATAAGAGAGGGAACAGATGTATCTGCCAGAGCAAATAAAACATGAGCTGCCAGATTCGTTTGGTTCCCAGACTAAGAAAGCTAGGACCTCTTTAAATCCTGGATGTAGGCCTATTTTAAATGCAACTAAATGTCACTATTTAGTTCTGGAACAGAAATTCTCTGTTGTGATATATTTGTGCTGCAAGATACCTATAATTATCGGTATAACACAACAATTAGGGTGCATTGTATTGATCAGTTTTTTTGTTTTGTCACTAATATTTCTATGTTTTCAATGAACCTGGTGTAAATGTTGTAAACAGATAAAATGACAACTATATAATGACATTTAAGTATTAAAAGAAATGTTTGCATCTGCTAATGTGAGTATGACGGTGGACCTGATGTTGTGGGTGCAGGACCTCCATTACGCCACCCTGTCTGTCTTTGCAGCAATGTGTGCAGTGCAAACGCCATAATGAATCTCCCGACATCAAATGAAGGGCAGATTTGAGAGTGTGTCACCGTCTCTTTTAAGTTTTTCTCTGATAAAATTCTAATTAACTTCAATCCTGGGTGACAAGTGATCAGGAGGGGTTGTGAGCAGAGGCGGGGATAGTGGGTCTGTGATGAACTTCAATAGGATGTCTCAGTTTGGGATAGACAAGCATTGCAGTACCCATTTTTGGACTCGTACACAATTCCAAGTCAACCAGTGTGCCTGCTGCCGCAACTCATTAAGTAAATTCGATTTTGTTGAGCCTGACTAGGTTGGACTGTAAATTACATGCAACCAAATATACTGCATCCAGTTCTATCACACATCTGTCTTCCTGTTGTGGTTATGTTTGAACAGTTGCAGCAGACTGTGAGGTAGTGCTACTAGGAATGGGTAGTGCTACAGCATTCACACTTCAATTAGGACAAGTATAAAATTGGGCATGTGGATGAATTTGATAGTATTCAGTAAATCAGCAAATTATTGCTTTCCTGCGTTCATCTTCCCCTGGTCGAAACATATAAAAACGCCAGATAAAGAGCGGGAAATGCTTAACTGTGAATCAGTATTCCAGCTCATGCTCAGCTATAGGACTGAAACAGGATGAATTAATACGAGGACACAAAACTTGGTCCCCTGTCACCCCAGGCATAATGCAGGCTCAAGCATATCAGGGTGCCCCAGCTGTGACCATGCAGTCTTATCGTTTCAGAGCCATGTAACACTTTCTACACTCCTTTGCTATTCTCCGCCAACTGGAAAAGCATCTGCAATGCATCTTGTTGCCAGTGATACTTTTTCTTCCTCTGCCACTAAGTAGAGGAACGAAAATAAATCGGAGTTCTCTTTAAGGTCACGGAGAGAAATCACAGATGTTCTTATTCGTGATTGTAACATGGAGTCTCTTTACATGCAGAGGAAAAAAAGATAAAGAAAAGCTTTCTTTTGTGCCTCATTTTATGCATTTGGATTAATAATTATCTTGGTAGTTGGACTGTTTCCCTGCAGAGACACTGTTCTCTACAAAAACATAGAAGAAAATTCCTTCTTTGTCAAAACAGTAACATTCGAATAGACAGCCTTGCTCATGATGAGTCATATTTAATGATCATCAAGGGAACTAATCTGCTCTTGTGAATGTGTCATGTTTACTTCAGATTGCCTTAAAGTCTTCAGTCATCAAATTAATCTAGTCTTATACTTTAAAACACAGCTCTGCTCTAAGGTTGAATCCCTTGAGCTTTGCCCTTTTGTGAGTCAGGGATTATAGTCAGCATTCATAATGAGGACAATAGGGATCTAGGCTGATCATTTCCTCACTGAACAAAAGGTCACAAATCAATATCTCTGTACAAATTTGAAAAAATGTTTTCATGTCTGCGGATGAGAGGTCATTAATTATCTGTTGATAATCAACAATTGATAACCACCTGTGCCACCCATGACGGACACTTAACACTTAACTGGCAAGTGGTGCATGTAACATATATACCACACGATGAACAGTCTGTCTATCTATATGTGTATAGATGTATATATTTGATGTATGTGTATATATGTATATACACACACACACACACACATATATATAGAAAGAGAGCGAAAATGAGAGAGAGAGAAAGAGAGAGAAAGAGAAAGAAAGAGAGAGAGAGAGAGCAAGATATTGGATTTTTACTACAGTAACATTCACAGCATAGTCAGCTTCAGCATTTTCAAATTATTTCCAGCTGCAGACATGTCTTGTAATTAAATTAATCCAACAGTCATCATTTAGCCTGCAAAGTAATTAGAGATTACATAAATACATGACAACTACTGTAAAGGTTGTATTTTCACTGTCATGTGATATGTTTCTATACCTTTGATACCATTGCCAGTTCACATTTTCAGTGATTTATTAATTTGCCACATCTTTTTCAGGTACAAAAATTCTCCACGTAAATACTATGCTACCATGAATGGTATGAAATGATTAGATTTTTTCGATGTGGGAATTTACAGGTTTACTACTTGTCACTTTTCTTTAATCCCTGTAGTTAATTTAATTTGTGACAGCACTTTGAGCTGTATGCATGGTGCCTGTAAGCCATGGCAACAGGTCTGGTGAGAGGGTATCTGCAATTACATGACTAATTATAGCATCAGTTCAAGCTGCAGGTGAATTAGTGCCTGGTTGCTTCTCTAAGTGTGAAAAGCATTCCCTTTAAGTGGCAAATGGCTGGGGGTGATGCTTGTCCAAGATGTCTTTAAACCAAACAGTGTCTACTTGTAGGTCAAAAGTGAGTCAAATATGAGGGTTCTACTGAAAAATGAAACTTAATTAATTAAGAAAGCACAGATTGTCAAAGTCTGACAGCCAAACCACTGATAGTGCTCGGAGGCAAAATTCGCTGTCACTTATGATTAATTTACAAACAAAACCACACAATCGTATGACATATTCCATAAGGCGTTATACTTATAAACTACTGTGGCTTCATACCACAGTAAAGGACACAGCACCTATACTTCTCAATAATATATATATATTACATGCTTTGTAGTGTAAGCAACAGCCATTAACATCCAGCTGCAGCTTTCAGGATCATTTCTGTATTTCTTGGTATAAAACGTAGATCACAGTGCCCCCTTCTGGTGAGTCCAGGCTCCACCTAAGCTTAAAACAACTTCAAAACAAGACTGTGATGTGGAAATGGAGCATGATTATTGGACTCACTCTTGTGTGTTGATAGTAAGGTGAAAAATCATCCACATGGGGCTGACTGGAAGTCTCCTGAAAAATGTGAAATCTTTCCCTCCAGTGGGAAGACATTAAAAAGAAGCTTACAGTGTGTGTTAGAGTTAGGAATTACTTTTGATAGAGGGTAGAGCAAGCATATCTAAGCTCTTCTATCTGTGTTCCATCTCTTTACAGACCCTATTCCTCTGAGCAGCCAAGCATACTGTTTCTCTGTAAGCCACACACACACACACACACACACACACAAGCCATTCAATTCTCTTCGTCAAAGCCTTCCATAAAGGCTGGTTGTGGCCTTGGCTTTAGAGGAAAAAGATGGGATACTTATCCTGCAAGGTTTTATATTTCTCAGCCACTCGACTCTGCTCGGCGCCATTCAGGCCATGCTTGTTTTGTAAGCATTAGGGATTAAAATCTCTCTCTCCCATGAGAGCGCCAAGAAAAATCTAAAAAAGGAATCTAAGAATTTGAGATGTTTGGCTCCAGGGGCTGTTTGTGCTTCACCTCAAGAATACAGAGCCAATTTATACTCAGTCCAACTTATTTCCATATATTGCTTCAATTGAGCTTATTTCCATTTATGGGAAATGAGGCCAATTTCTTACCTTTCTGTTTAAATGCATTTTGAAAATGGTTACTGAGCAATCAGAAGCATCCCTACCCATATGAATATTCAATATATGTTTATGCAGATATGATTCCTAAAATGACAGAATACATTAAAAAAAATATCTTATCAAAGTGTAATCAAATGTAATGCACGCACCCTGAATGAAATATGCATGACAAATTGGCTTTGGAGAACAGAGAGCAGGCAGGTCCTCTGAACCTTTCCACAAAAGCTCATTGAAATTCGTTTCATTATGACTGTGGCACTATAGAGAAACCGAGAATGAGAGGGACGGACAGAGAGAGGGGAGTATAATGACTTCTGATTACAGAGGCAGGAAAAGCCTTGCATCCTATACTGGAATATCACTGCAAAGAATTATGTAATTTCACAGTTGAAAAAAGTAAACAAAAACACATGAGATGAGCATTTAGTCATTTTATTTACAAATGTTACTGTTCAATGCCATACAGTATGATATCTTTTTCACACGGAAACCTGCTTATGTGTACAATCTTCCATCTATCAGTGAAAACTCCACACAGGCTCTATCCAAGCAGACGGTTTTAAATATATTTTGAAAAAATTTAATTACTTCTCCCCGTTACAAACGAAAAGGCACATAGACATGATAAGAATACCTTGGTCAACAAACGTGTTAATACCACAAGACTGAGCGGAAAAAGAAGCATGAACAAGAGGAGATGATCCTGCAGGGTTCCTCGAAAACTCAATATCTCTAAAATCTGTCTCAGTGAATCTCATTACAAAGATCTGCCTCAATAATCTTTAAACAATTTAATGTTTTGACTAGGTTTGTGGCTAAAACATTTAAAAACTCTGGTGCATGCAGAACCCGTACACTTTGTACAACTGTAATACTTAATACGATATAAACACATTAAAGTAGATAACTTCTTTGCAAGCTTACCCTCTCAATCACACACTGAAACACACAAATATAATTCTCATCAGCAAGTCAAATGAGATTTTCTAGTGTCATAAATTGAAGTATTGTATGTCCAAACCAACTGCCCCAGCTATCTGCAATGGCCTCTATGTTCACTTTAATGTTCATGGGTTGTTGTCACAAGTAGTTTCTTCATCAATCTGCTGGAGTACAGTCACATCACATAGCGGTTGGCTGGCCAGCTAAAAGAAAAACAAAAGAAAGCCACTTAAATTTGAAGAAAGCCAAAGCTACGTGTCATCATGCTGATCTGATTGATCATGTACTCACTTTTGAATCGCATGTAGCAGGAGTTACAGTAGAGCTGTTTGCTTCGTATTCTGACTTCAGCGCCGGCTTGCGATCCTCCGAGGTCAGACTTACAGTCGATACACTGAGGAAGTTTAGGAAAAGGAAGCGTTAAAGAGCTACTCAAGTGATTAAAGCTCAACCAAAGAGTCCAAGTCCAGAGGCGGAGGGAGGAGGAAAGACAGAAGCCCCTTGATTGTATGTACAGAGAGAGAAAAATTAAGGGAAAAGAATAAATGAGAATCAAATGATAAAGACTTGCAGGATGGTTCTAAGATGCAAGAGACCAAACTCAAGTCAAGACAAAAGTTCCACGAAGGATCAACAACCAAAGTAAAGTGTTGAAAAGAGACAAAGTGAGGGGTTGATTGGTTTGGCACACAGACAATTCACTTTGCTCAGCTGTAATGGTTTCAGGACCTTGAGATTGACCAGGATTTACCAGGTTAGTAATAAAAGAAAAAGAGTCCTGAGTGATCGTGTTAGTCTTTGAGGATCAATCGAGGTGTACTGATGATGTTCTCCGGGGCCGACGGGAGCCAGCTCTCACCTTAAAACAGCTCAAATGATAACAGAGCCCAAGGGACTCGATGATCATGGCTGCTCCCTTTCCCAGCGGGGCGTCACAGAACGTACAGATTTTCTTGCCACTCACTGACCTGAATTACAGAACGTACAGCTGTGATTTCAGAGTCGAGCACACATGCACGATGCATGCATGTGTGCATACACACACACACACACACACACAAGACAAATGTTCACACCGGTATACAACAGGGTTAAACTTATAAACAAGCTTGTTTGCTAATAAGTCTAGCCAATATTGGATTTTTGATAAATATTCATTTTGGATGAGGGCCAATCATGTCCCCTGCTAAAATGGAACAGACCCCTTCTGAATGACCATACCTCCATTAAACCATTATGTAAAATATTTCAGAGTTTACATTAATTCCATTGTTCAGTCACTTGTAAGAATTTCTTATATAATGTGTTTTAATAGAACATTTTTGTGCCATGTGTAAAGTCTCTTTTATTTATTCCTGAGGAGAATAAAATGATGATGATGTAGTGTTAGCTTAAGTCTTAAAATCACAAGTGCTTCACAACACATGAACAGAGAAACATACAAACTCAAAACAATGCTGTATGTGCAGGTGAAATTAAAGTGGGAATCTGTAAAATAAAAAAATAAAAAACTGCAGAACAGTGAGTATAACCTGAAAGTGTGAGAAGTGTGAAATGGAGGTTGAATGGATGGAAAATATCAATTAAAAATATACCATACAGTATGCAACAGCATATTATAATACATTCAATAATAGAACAAGTGAAAATGATTTAGGTTCAATTGCTCTCTGCCACCACTCCCCACCCAAAGTTATGGTTTAACAAACACCACCTGGACTATGATTATACAACCCAGTATACCAGTGAGAGGTTAGAGGCAGCTTGTTGGGGGTGTTAAGCGAAGCAGCATTGTTGATTTTACCTGCTCTGCTGCTGAGCGGCGCCTCCCTCAGACGTGGGCTCTGGGGAGGTGGTGGGTGACGGAGAGGAAGGTGAGGGGGAAGGGGACTGCCGGGACCAAGGGGACGAGGGGGACCCTGCCCCGCCTCGGAGGGAGCCCATGGAGTGGGAGGAAGGCAGAGTGGAGGAGCCCGGCCGCTGGGCCACCGACCCAAGACCATAAAAGGAAGTGCTGCTGGAGAGGGCAGAGTGAGGCCGAGCGTAGTTTTGGATATAAGAGCTGCTCCTGGGTGTCCGTGATGAGCGCCAGGAGTTGTAGGAGGCGTCCAAGTTGTCAAGAGACTCGCCTCTGCAAAGCCAACCCCCGCCACACCCACGTTAGCTGGTTAGTAGAGGCATTTAAAATGTCTGGCTACCAACTGTACCTGTGGCAATTGTTTTTATGTTAAAATATTTACTAATGGTCCAATCAAATTTGCCAAGGCAAAGTCAGAGTGGTAGCCAGACCAATAAATGTTTTAATTTCAGCACACCGGACAAGTTAACAGGATATTAGTAACCAACCACCACCATCACACAACAGAGATGGGATTTTTTACTCCTGTATATGCTGTACCTGCGCATGGGTGGCACGTCGGCCTCCTTTTTGGTGGCGGTGTTGGAGGAGCGCTGGCGGATCCAGCTGCCGTCCGTCAGCAGCGGGGTCTTCTTTTTCATCTCGTTCAGGATCTGCTGCCGCTCCACTTCCGCCTGCGAGGAGGACTGCTGAACCATCTTCTCACCCAGTTCAGTGCCCGTCACTGCACCCAGAGAGGAGAGATAAACTCAACATTATGCTGGGGGAAATGAAAAGTTTCTGGTAGATAAATCACGACTGGCAGAGAAAATTGAAAAAAGAATGGGAGAGAAAGAATGAGATTGTGGCGATGTAGATACGGTGTTTTCCCTGTCTGCTTCGATTAGACCAATTAAATTATCGAAGCAAAAATGCATCGACCTGGGAGAAATCACACTGCAATCATTGGGCCAATTGCTTTTGCTGCATGTAATAATCTGGTTGGGTGACTGATTGATTAACCATTTGATTCATCAGCCGTTAATCAAACAGCTGTAAGTTTTGATTTGGTGAAATATCATGAACGACTGATCAGCTGATCAAAGGGTTCACAATGAGAGCAGATTGCCCGGGTTTCACCACCTCTCTCTGGCTCTCTGTATCTCATGGCATTGAGGATGTTTCTCCTCTCCATCTCCAGCTCTGATGCAGCCCTCTGACTCGGGGCCTGTTTGTCACGCGCATTCCTTAACTGCTCTTCCAGCAGCCAGTGAGCCATGCCCCCCGGCTGCAAATTAACACCTATAGTAGAGTACAACCCACATACATATGCAACAACATCCGTATCATTTACAAAACAAGCAGTATGAAGAGAAGTACAAGCCAATATTTGATATTCTAATATTCCTGGTCATGTCACCGTTGCATTCACAAGGCAGTCACCGCCTTTTTCATTAAAAGGTAAACTATAATAAGACTTAACTAATAGAGAATACAGTAAATCAACAAAACTGACCTTTCCTCTGAGGTTTTTCCTCTTCATCAAGCTGGGGTGATGATTTGGATTTTGCCCTGTCAAACAAAAGAATATAACCGTTACAGCTTAAAAAACAAACAACGAATGTAATCATACTTAGCTCTTTTCACAGAACTTTTTTTTTTAAGAACATACAAGAGTATTTTCGAATGGTTATATAGGGAAACTGCTGATTGCAGACCAATCACAGTTAATTCCCATCTCAGCTGGAGACCTTACCCACTCGCTGGAAGACTTTAAATTTCATGACCGTCAATATAAAGAGACATTGTTTGAATGATTTG
The DNA here is from genome assembly GCA_031216445.1 of Lateolabrax maculatus. NCBI lineage: Eukaryota > Metazoa > Chordata > Actinopteri > Acropomatiformes > Lateolabracidae > Lateolabrax > Lateolabrax maculatus. The sequence goes on along the minus strand of CM062208.1, from coordinate 7,919,599 downwards.
GTTCAGATTGAGCCTGCAGGAAATAATGCAGTGAGTACCTGGACACATCAGCTGTACAGTAAAGATGTGCCAGTTTTGTACTACGAAATGTGTCGAAAACCAAAGAAAAACATGATTTACTGCTTCAAACTCATACATGATGTTAAATTATGTATCTGCTGTAATGCTACCTGGTGTAGGCCAATTATTTTCAGGTTACGGTAGCACATGAGTAACAAACTGTTGTTTGGCAGGATTATATGCTTGTGAGACACTCACACATATTCAGGCAAGAACAAATTGTGTTGCCAAGATAACTCCTGATCGGAGATTTGTGAATTGTATTAAGAACTCACCATTTTAAGGACATTTTAATGTACTTATTAAAGTGCAGTATTTGTCAGTTATTATAACTTCTCCTATAAAGACATATCTTATACTACTATAACTGTGTTTTACAATATTGTCATTCATTATCTGTTTATACACCAGCCTCAACTTATGGGATCTTATTATCACAGGATGAGTTATGGGTGTTGGCAAATATATTAAAAAACACTAACAACTACATTATAGTGTGTTATAAACCATATATTAACTGTTTACATGCTGCACTGCTTATAATGCTAAATTGGGGGACCTCAAATAAAGCATTTTCAATTCATTATTCTTAAATACTATAATAAATGTCATTGTAAAGTATTGTTGTTATGTATTATAACTCATCAAAACAGGGTATGAAGCAAACATGTATTGCATAAAAAGTATAAGTAAGAACAGGTTATTAGTGCCAATAGCAGATTAGTTAAATCCAGAAAGAAGCATTATTTTGACAGTATGACCGCAGATGCTGTTTGACAAATGAATACACAATCGCTCCTGTACTAACCTGTCTGTAAAGGACAGTGGAGGCTGGACACTGGCAAAGCCATGGGAGCCACCAGCCCTTTTGTGAAGGGTAGTGAGTACAGAGAGGTGGGACAAGGGTTACAGCACAAAAGGTGGAGGACAAAGCACATGCAAACACATTAGTTGCACTTATGTTAATGCACAGACAATAAAGCAGGTTATGTTTTTACATTTAAATGTGTTATTATCAACATGACGGACAGATGAGGAGGACGTGTGAGTACAGTGTGAGGATAATACAGGAGAGTAGGAGGACGAGTGTCTCCACTGACCACTGCTGCTGCTCGAAGGCCCTCTCCCGCTCTCTGCGCTGCTGCTCTGCGGCTTCCTGCCGCCTCCTCTCCTCCTCCCTCTCCTCCTCTCTCCTCCTCTGCCGTCTGAGCTCTTCCTCCTCCTTCCTCTTCCTCTCCTCCTGCTCCTGCCTTTCTTTCCTCTTTCTCTCCTCCTGGAGACGCTGCAGCTCCCGCTCCTCCTCTTCCCTCTTCCTCCTCTCCTCCAGCTGTCTTTGGCACTCCTGCTCTTCCTTCCTCTTTCTCTCCTCCTCTTCCCACAGAGGAGAGATGGGCTGGTTGACGGGAGAGAGGGGCGAGTGTGGGCTGATGCCGTCGCTGTTCACCTCCAAGCTCTCAGGCTGCCGGGGAGAAGGAAGGACAGAAAAGAGGAAGCATTTGACACATGAGGGCATTAAGTAATGTGAGCTTTATTAACCTAAAGGAGGAACTGCAACAACAGTGGGGAAACTCATGTCATCCCCTGAGGTGACCAACCAATTTTCTGAAATTCCAGGAAGGGAAAGGAAGTTTTGTTGCAAAATTATGAGCTGGAAAAACTTCCAGAAAAAATATCCACATGAGCAGACACACGTTTTGCTCTCACTTTCACTGACTTTTATGTGAAACGGACCTGCGTTTTAAAAGCCAGAAATACCAGTGCCTGGCCTGGCAATTTCAATCAACAACACTATCAAAGCTCTTTGGATCAGAACTTATTACCACCTTTTAACACTCTCCAGCTGTTTTAGGTATAAGGCCATGATGTATCCAAATTAAAATACTTTTGTTACCTGTTGTTGGTCTACGCTCTTGGTAATCTCCTGCTGAGCCTTTAGCCACTCCTCCTGCAGTTTCTCCTGGTCGCGCTTATATTTCTCCTGGTTGAAAAAGCAGGGAAGAAGGTCAAAGGTCATCCCATTTAATGACATGCATGCACACAGTCACACACACACACAAAAAAAACCTACACAAATCTGTGGTGATGGTAAATTATATGAACATTTTGTACAGTTCAGTGGGAAGAATACGTATTGAAGTAAAGACTGAATAGGTACCGTAGCTGTACTATTTTCAGATAATTCAAGCTCACCTACATGTTATCTAACCATCCTGAAAGTTGATAAACCTAGAGAAGCTTGCCCAGGGCGGGAAGTCTCCCTGGCTTATCATAAAATCAGGCCGTGTATCCAACAGGGACTAAGACTGGAGGAGTAACAAGCCTTCCCGGCTACAACAGCGCTCTGCATGGACACCTCTGATCTCCATCCAGAAATAGACCGTCAGAAAAATGTTTTGACAGGACTCTACTACATTTAAGTTGGATACTCGACAGATGCTTTACCAGAGCTGCCAGAGCACTCTGTTAAGTTTTCTGTTTTGAGCCAATTGGGAGCAGTCCACATTGATTGTGGGGACTTCGTAGCCTGTCATTTCAAGATCTGTGCCTCGTGTCATTGTCAGATGAGACACACAACAGATTCCCCGATTAGTATTTTAGATCATATGAGAAGTGATGTTACTTAATTTGGTATTATCTGTTTTATTAATGACTGTACACTGTCTGTACACTGACTGTACAGAGAGGTGTTGATTCAACTTCATGGTTCATTTTGGTGTGTGTAGTTTTTGGTGCTGCGTACATACACAATATTAGAATATTGTGTATATTCAAAACAAATTAGAATATGTTCCTAGTCATATCAGAATCTGAAACACTATTGTAAAAGGCAAGGCAATTAAAATTTGTCTTTGACGTGGCTCACTCAAATACACTTAATATAAAAAACAAAAAAATACAAAAAAAAGGTTCTATTCTCAGACTTTTTTATGGCTTTAATTTCCTTATTTCATTGTTTTGGGATTTATCTGAAGTATAGAATCAACACCTCAACAAAAACTGAACATTGTAACCTTCATGAAATGAAGAGTTATTGAAGTGCGGATTCATGACCCTGCATTACTGCCAATTGTACCTAATAAACTGGCAACTCTGTGTAAATTGTAACATTACATCCCTGCTACAGTACACGAGCATGCCTTTGTGTACCTGCAGGAGGCGCTCCTGCTCCTTCTGCCATTTCTCTTGTCTTCTGCGCTCCTCTTCTGGGTCCCAAGACCAGCGGCTGGAAGACGGAGTGATTGAAGGAACAGGCATCTGCAGACGGAGAAGACAGACATGCAGCATAAATGCACGTTTGTACACTGACTCTGGCAACTGGTTTAAACTGTGACATCATCAAACTAATTGATGCCCCCTTGAGAACTAAGCTGTTTACTAGCTGTTGTCTCCTAACACCTCCACCTGCTCCTGATGATGAGTAACTCTGCTCTTATACTTGTAATATAAGGCAACCGCGTCACATCGGCCATCAACTGTATGACAACTGAGTTTGTCAAGTCAAGTCATGTCAGTCTAGAGGGATTCATCTCAGAGGGATTTACAATTTGTACAACATAGAACAGAATTTATCCTCAGACCCTTGAGTATTCTTCTTCTCCATTTTCAAAGATTCATTGAAATGAAAGCTCCCTGCAATCATAGTTGAGTAATTGGGCGACTAAAAGGCTTAAGAGGCAGAGTGCACCAGCCTCTGAAGTAAACTAGCACTGGAGTCCATGTGAGATTCTTAATAATGGATCTGGGCTTTGTAGTAACTGTGGTATCTGCTCTCAAAGATGTTTTTTATGCTTTAAGAGCAAACACAATAGAGACACAGAGTGCCTTTTATGCACTGATGATAATACTCACATCTGGCATTGCAGAGTCTGATCCTCCTTGAAAAGAAAGAAAATCATCCAGTCAATACTTCTGGCATGCACAGGCAGAGCAATAGAATAGAAGTTAACCTCGAGGCTATATAGTGTAGCAACACAAAGTTGACAGCCTTATTAAAGTTTCAACTTTATTTTTAAGTCAAGTACCAATTCACCATTGGAAATAGCATTCAAAACCACAACAATAATTGATGTTTTCAACAAGCCTCAAAGGTCAAATTTCACCCAGACTTATTGATTTTCTCAATTCAAGATCACCCACTTGCTGACATTTACATTGGATGCCAGCCCAATAGTTCTGAATTGGAAAATCAATAAACTGATTGTGAGGACAACAAGATCAAACAAACTGAAAAACACACATTCCAGCAGCATGCATAAGATGCACCAAAGTACAACGCAGCCAGTCTGAAAGGACTAACACGCGGTCCAATACATGCATGCCAAGAGAGAACAGGAAGGCTTTTAACTTCATGCACAGCAATGTGAAAAGTGTTACCAAGTGTCAAACCTGGACACCATTCAAAAGATACCACAAGCACAACAGAATTCAAAGGTTTGTATTTGTGGTTGGTACGCTGGACTAGTTTCTGACATGCTGTCCAGCCTTTGGAGATGAATGTGCTTTTCTAAACAGACTGTTTTATCATTTCTTTTCATTTTTTTATTTTATGGGTCTATTTGTCACTACAAAAACAATACGTTGTGAAATTTTGTGAGAACAAAACGATGATTTTTCACCTTCATCTTAAAAATAATGTGCTTGTTTGGGTTTGTGAGGAGGTTTGTGAAGACACAATTCCTTAATTTGCCCCAAAATTTCAATAGACTCTCTTGGTTTGAAAAGCATGTCAGTGTCCCAGGGTGTACCAAGCAAAGGTGAGGAGGTCACTGCACACTCAACCCTGTTTACCACAGAGGTAGACCAGCGCACTGACACTGGACCCTGAGCCACCTGAAGGAGGGAAGGGGCACAGCACAAAGGTTAAGCCCTGGCACCAGACAGAACTCTCCCAAACAAAGCCATAGGATGAACCTATTTTAATCCTGACGGTGACAGCCCATAATCAATTGATAATAGGTTACTTATCAATTGAACATGAGGCTGTGACTGATAAGAAACATGCAAAATCCCTTGGGAATCGGAGGAATTGAGTGAGACAAAAGCACAGAGAACCCAGCCACCACATTACACAGACGTCATCATTATTATTAAGATCCAACCCGCCCTGATTCGGTCAGTGCTTTTTTACCTTTTTCAAAAAACTCTGACCTCCGTTTTAAGTTTTTCAAAGATATGGGTTCTGACTCTACATGGGAAATGGAAAACAGGATACAGTGAGGCACAGTAGAGGAGAAAAACAAGTTTCACCAGGGGATAAAACCACCTTATATTACTAATACATGAATTAAACATACAGTACATGTTGCTTGAGTGTTATCATAATCATATGTTTCAGATGATGCTTTTGTTACATCAGTTTGTTACATAACACAAATGTAAATGTTCATCAATATTGCCCACAACAGTCCAGAGATTGCAAAGATGTTTACCCCGAAAATAAGTCAACAAAATTACACCCCCTAATGGTGTGTTTTTGTATTCAGTACAGAAATAGCTTTGAGGATCAATTTCATAACCTTTCTGATTGTGTGCTCTGCACTTTACCTTTGTTCCTAATGGTCACCAACTTCTCACTGAAACCTCCATTAACTCCGTTTGAAGCCACATCCTGTGGAGAGACATGGCAGGGTGTACACTCATTAAAGAGGGAGTTGGCTGGGAACCGGAATACAAGAATAAAACTTGATCAAACCTGAGTCAACCTGAGTGATTCAGGGTCACTTACGGTGACTGGGTGGGTGGGGGCCTCTTTGGATGGCTGCGTTCCCGAGGAAATGCACGAAGTGAAATCCAGGCTGGAGCTGACAGTGTTTGTCTCATGGGAACCTAGAGGTATTGGATGATCCTTACTGGTCAGATTGATGGTCTTATGGCTTTTAAATGGCAGGGAAGGTTGATCTCTGTCCCAGTCTGCATGCAGACAATGCAATAGCAAAAAATAGAATCCGTGTTTGCACATAAAACCACATGTTTTCTGTGCCTCTGTGTATGCAGTGGTTGTTTTGTATATGTGAAACCCAGCATTCGGCACAGAATTGTCTATTTACATGAAGGACACTAAAAAGCAGGGGACAAGGTTGCTGTTATGGTGTTATTATAGAGAGCAGCAGGGGTTGACAGAGAAACCACCTTCCCTAGCCATGCAGCCTATTAAAGCTTTTATAAATACACACAGTGTTTCTAAAAGGCTCACAACCACAGGATTTCACTAAATTATTTCAACAAGGAGTGTGTTAGTTCAAATGAGCTACTCTGGGTGGTTTATTATTTTTGTAAGGTGACACTGACGTAGTTGGAATAAGTAACTGCAAACAGCAAACTCAGAGGACCGTGGAACCGAGCTTGGTTAGTTTTCCACACCGCATGGATACAGAGAGGAATGCTGATGAGACAGAAAAGGCAGCAAGAGACAACCAGTAGAAGTAAAAAGGGAAAAGAAAGGAATATGAAAAAACAGGAGAAAAAAAAAAACCATTGAGGTCAACACAATAACAGTCTACCCTCGTCAGATGAGAAAAAAGTTACAGGTCCTTCACAAGCTGTCACAAAATCATTCATGGATGATTTCACAATAGTTTACGGACCAATTTAAAGTGTCAAAACTGTTTAGCAACGCAAGCAACATAAGCAGCACTGTCAGCCCAGGAATGCAACCCTTAAAGTGGTTCAATTCAATCACTCACTCTCACGCAAACACACACACACACACACACACACACACACACACACACACACACAAACAGACTCAGACACACACACAGTGCTCAGATGACTCACTGTTCTTGCCATGACGGCGTACATCCATGACCAGACTGCCCTCCTGCAGAGCCTCCTCCATGCAGGACTTCCAGTCTGTGTAGCTCATTTCTGCCACCTGGTGCCTGTTGACCGTCAGCACCTCGTCTCCGGTCTGAAGCTGGCACATCTCGGCCTGACTGCCTGCACGAGGCAGAGGAACACGTCATTAGCAGCAAAGAAAGTACCCAATTCTACCACTATAGTGAAGTGGTAGAATTTCTTTGAACTAATAAGCGCTATTATTTTTGCATAAAACAATGGCTGTTTAAGTAATTTCACTATAATTGAATTGATAAGATATTGTTGTAAGTTATTGTTAACTTCAAATGACAGTATTAATTCTCACCAGTATAATCTTCCATATATAACATTCAAGGTTAAACAATTCAACACTGCATCAAAACCTGTTTTTAGGTTTGTGGCCGTACATGAGAATCTTTTGAGATTTACTGGTGTAAAAAGAAAAAGAAAAAAACCTGCAACAAGTGATTGTTAAGTTTTTTTGAGAATTACATTTTTCCTTACTCTTAACTTTTTTATAAAAGCAGTCTAACTTTTACTTGTCTCCTCACTCTTCATGGCTAATGCTGGTATAATGTGATTCATATAAGTATTGCTCATTTATGTTCTGTTGCTTTCTGATGTGCTGAACAGTGGATGTGGTCCTTGTACTACTGCATCAATGTTTCGCTTCCTCCTGCTGCTTTGCCTGATTTGTCTCATGCATGCTGATTTTGGTGCTTTTGTTGTCATTCTGGCGTCTCACATCTAATGTTCTTTTTTCTGAAACTGCCACTTCCTTGGTTTTAGAAGATCTTGCCAAAGGACTGCAATGCTTTTGCTAGCATTGGGCACATTTACAGAAATGTGTCAAACGAATGTGCGTTCCTTATGAATAAAGACATGAAAATGAAATGGAACAGAACAAGGTTGACACAAAACAACTGTAGCGAACAAAGTTACGCTCAAGTACACAGTAGGTTGAAACTGGTGAGACTACAGTAGAGTTCATATATCGATGTGGGGTGTGTGTGCTACGTATTACTGAAATGTTGTAAAATACATGAGATACTGTGAAGGTGGGAAAATTTCAGTAGAAAGAGAGGCTCAGACCCAGCAGATCTGACCCAGATAAATGCTGCCCTACATAGGCCTGGCACCGCCACTGCAATGGACTGAAAACCTGCTGACAACTTACCAGCAGTGCCTGGCTGTAAATGTAACTGGGCCTGAGCACTGGTTTCCAATATTACCACTGTACTGTACTGCGAATGCATCAGGCAGCTTTAGTGAGAGTGAGATATGACTAGTACCTGTTTGATCTTTTCCCACTGGGTTTAACCAACGGGAATGTTGGAGTTTGAGGTTGCCAGTTTGGCGGACCAGCACATGTTATGTTGGAAAGTGAATAAAGCTCTACCCATACAATTCAAATCCGTTTGTTTCAAGGTATTTCTCTCAAATGTCTTTGCGGTTACCTGGCTGGATGGACGTGACACGAGCTCCTGTTGAGTCCCAGGCTGCCTGGAAGCCAAAGTCTCTGCTGCTGTTGGGCTTCTGGTTCAGGCTGATCCGCATATCACAGTAGTTATCCTAGAACCAGACACCAACACAGGTGAGCAGAAATGAACAACAACTATTCACATACACACAAAATAGCTTTAAGTGCAGAAATGTGGTCCTGACTTTGCATCGCTCTGGAGACCAGCATGTCAGGTTGAGTGTCTGTGTGTATGCAGGCCTGCTTTGGCAAGAAAGCCTTGTATGAATTATTTACGGTTGTTGATTAAATGCCAACCGGTTGCTATTCTTTAATTTCTGCAGTGCAGCACTTTATCATTTTTAAGCAACTTTTACATAAGAAAAGAGGTTGAAGTTAAAATTAGATTTAGTGGCGCATTTGAGTTCACTTATTATTTACCACAAAGCTAAAAATACATTTAGTGACTATTCACATTGTCAGTATTACATTATATTTGTCTTTTTTGAATGCCTTCAACATACAAGATGATCTGCTTTCTCAACAGTAGTGAGTAATGTGAGTACCTGGCTGGTTTCTTTGGTGGGAGCAGGACTGACTGGTGCTTCACTCTTGACCTTAGGAGGAACAGGTGAGACACTCTCAGTAGAGGTGATGCTCTTCACTGCGGTCTTTTCTTTTTCCTCCTTCTCGTCTTCACTGCTGTGGACCGAGCTGGACTGAGAGCGGGCCTCGTCCTCAGAGGTCATGAACTGGTGATAGCGGCTTGGCACGGTTGACTTCTTGGAAACATCGGCGCCGCCGTTGACACGCTTGTAAGAATCATCCATCTGTATCCGGGATGAATGCAGATTGTCAAAGAATGTAGAGTCTGAGTCTCAAAAATAAGAAATTGTAAAATGAACTTGAAATACACAGGCCTGTTGAATACAAAATAATTTAAATTTGTAAAAGACCTTAAAATGGGGGGGAAATCGGCTAGTGAATGTGTAACTCTTTAAGTGAGCATGGAACTGTTTTAAGAGTTCACAATCTCATTAAGTAAAACGTATTTTCTTACAGCTATTGTAACACTCCTGAATGTGAGTGAGGCTGAAAATAGCAGCTCTGGTAGTTGAGTTAGCATTATAAAAAGCTTCATCCATTATTCACACGGTAATCAGATCCGACTCTTTGGTAACACTGATGTACTCAAAACAAATAACACTGTACCTGACCAACAAGGCAAAGATTTCTGACTGCCAAACAAACACTGCCTCCTCCTGCCCTCTAGATGTCCTCCAGCCCCTCGTGCTGCACTGGTAGTTTGTATTTAGTTGTGGAACTATCTAGTACTCACTGTAAAGGCTCGGGGCAGTGATGTGATGCGGGACGACTGGGTCCCGAAGGGCCTCGGTGCGACAACTGAGGTTAGACGTGCACTATCCGATCTCTGGTAGCTCCTGGGGAGGGAGGCGGAAACCCGAGACACCCCGGGAGGCTTGGGTTCCATTGAGCTGAGCTGTGGTTGTTGTTTGTACAGAGAACCAGAGGAAGGGGCCTCCACCTCAGTCTGTATGCCTGACAATGGGCGCCTTGGCTCGGGCACCTTTTGCATGGAGCTAGAGGAGGAGATAATGGTTGTGATCTCCTCTGTCTTGACTGTGCTACTGTGTTCTGAGACTGGACTCCTCTGTAAAGGTGCAGCTGCTGGAGACTGGGAGCTGTGGCGAGAGCTGCGACTGGTGGAAGTGATGGCAGTCGTGGTGACCGCAGGATTGTCCACAATGTCAACTTCCCGAGTGGTGGGAGGGGAAGCGGCTCTGCCAATAGTTGGGGAAGCAGCGGGGGGTTTGTCCTCTTTCAGAGAACGCTCAGGGGGTTCAGAGGAAGAGTAAGGAGTATCAATAGTGTAGCTCCTGGCAGGGAAGGTTCGGGTACGTGGGACAATGACAGGTTTCTCAAATACGTCCTCGTCGTCATCCAAGTTTGAGAGAGATTTGATACGACTGCCAATGCTGTTATTTCCTTTATTTTCTCTGTGGAACAGACAGAGGAGGAGAAGGGAGGTGGGATTAAGAGGTAAATAGGAAAAAAAGTGGACAGTGATGGGTAAAATTAAAGATGAGGATGGAAAGGCAAGCAATTTAGGGAGGTGAAGGGGACAAGTGACAGGAAGGAAAATAGAACGAAGAGCACAGGTTGAAAGAGGAGGGTAGATAGAGGTGGGGCAAAAAAGGGGAGGCAGTTTGTAAGCCATGATTAAATTACACTTTCACACTGACTGAAGGAACAATTACAAAGAGACTCCTAATTCACTCCTGCACAAACAACCCTGCACTCTCTGTGTTTAATACAAAACTTCTCATACACACCTTTTCCTTTACCTTAGCAAAGGATCCCCCTCCGAGGGTAAAAAAAAGGTTTAACAGAGGAACAAATTCAGTGCGTGTTGTCTTTTGGTAAAAACCAGGATCAGAAAATAAAAATTGTAATTCTATAGCATTAAATTTATACAATATCCTTGCACTATCAAAAGTACCCAGTCAGGTGTGTTTTCCCTTACCTCTCCTCTTGCATCTCCTTGAAGGTCTTGGACCTTCTGTTGCTGCTGTACGTGATCTGCTCTATCTTCTCCCTTTCCTCTTTCTTCCTCACAATATCAGAGTTGACACTCCTGCGCCGGTTCTTCCATTTGCTCAGGTCCTGCAGCAAAAGTAAGCCCAGATCACCTCCTGCACCATGTCTTAACAATTCAGCTTAGATAAAACAGACTTGTTTTTTGTTGCATGGCAAACTGTAGAGTCGAAGGGAGTGAAGTTGAGAAGGAGAGAGAAAGACCAAAAAAAAGGAAAGGGCTACATTTGAAGGTGTTCTATTTGTGTTCTTTAGGCTCCTCCCGGCTCACCTCCCCTGTGTATTGGGGACTGTGTGACCTAAATGCTGCTTTAAGACTCCATTATTTTGCCATGACACCAATCAGACTGCTGACAGACAGTCACAGCCAGTCATATGTATGTGGATAACTTTTTATTACTCTGAAAGAATGAGTACTTGTAATGGATCACTGGTGTTTTAAATTGGAGCACCACTGCCCTTAGAAAATTCTTTCCAGGAATAACTTGTTATTTTCATTCTAGGGTCTCTGTCTTACATCATCTGTACATATTGCATCATAACACCATTTCACATTAATTACATTATTAGTATTAACAGTATGTGGCATTTCCTGACACAAACACTGTTTTGGAAATTAGGACAGTCCATAGCCAGAGGGCAGTGCTGCACCAATCAGTGTCTGCCTCCGTTTCTGGCTTCTATCTTAACAGCTCTCTTTTCACCCTGTGGCTACAGACTGCACCACAACACCTGCCCTGCTGATTGCCGCACAGATCCCATAGATCACGTGCTCACCTTTCACTTCTGTGTTGGGGACAAACAGAAACAGATATCCTTGAGTGTTAGCGTGCAGTCCGAATACCAGTCATACTCACATCCTGCCACTTATCCTCAGTCTCCTTTATCTGCTCACGATACTTCTGCAGCTCTTCAAAGCGAGCCTGCCGAATGATGCTGGGGTCGACCTGGATATCACTTGTTGATTTACTCCTGTGGAGAGAAAGAGAACAAGTTTTTTTTTTTTTTTTTTTTGTTAAAGACCCTTGGCATCAACAGCTGAAGTTAGAAGAGGAGGGGACGTTTAGTTTGCACATCCTGGCAGAAGCTTTTCACAAGGTAAAACGTTAGCAAAGTCAAAACATGTATTCCACTCCAAGTTTGCATGCAAAAACAAACAAAATTCAAAAAGTCAAAAATAAATTCCACCTTGTTCCTCCAATCCTTATATTTAGCGCTGATGCTGAGAATAAATTGGATTCGACTTTTAACCTGTAAAGTGTTAGTTTGCAAACACAGCACAGGGGTCAACCACAAAATACTGTGGAGTGATGTAAGCTCAGTGGGTTAGTAACATGTATCACAGCCCTCCCTGTCATGCAAAAGAGTTAAGTCGCTCGAAGCTCACAGCCTTTAGAAAAATGCACTGTTTGTTTTCACTTACCTGTTAAGATTTACACATGTCTCATATTTCTATCATGGTGCGTAGGCCAGTGCTCAGTCATAACTCTCACTGGGACACACTACAGTTTAGGTAGATGACCCAGCGTATTGCTATTGTAGGCATCTTTTCACTTTGTTGCTTTGTCAACCCCCCCCCCGGCCGAACTTGGACCTGTGCCATACAATACACTGTGTTGTGTGTCAGCATTTAGCAGCTAGAGAGCGACAACAGCAGCACAAAAGCAGAGGGCAGCGAGGTGCAACTGTAAGAGGCCAGAGCAAATGCAAACGTGCCACATTCCTGGGAGCCCGTATCAACTCACCCGCCGATACTCTCTTGCATTTGCTGCTGTCTAGGAAACCAGAGAGAACCACAGACAACAAAGTCACATTTCTGCAGAAGGGCCTTTGACAGTGAGACTGAGAGTGATCTAGTTAAGTGCTTGAGGCCAATGAGTGACTCTCAGACCTGCTCCTCCCCAGGTGATAGGCCTCAAATGTATGTAAACCCAGCTAAAACATGACTCTGCTGGTTTTCACTTAATACGCTGAAGACATTAGAGTTTAAGATGTGTATATAGTCGGCTTACAGCACAGTATCACCTTTCCTTTCCCTGACATTTGGCTGTGGAGGTGTGTCGACATGTATCTTTCTCTAAACAATGCTGCCTTTCTGGAGACTCCAACATGATGTCACTGGACACATGGCTTTACACATGGAAGTGAAGTAAATCCAGATGGCTCTGACTCAGGTTAAATGGTTGCTTTGTGCATGCTTGTGTGTGTCTGCTCATGTTCAAACACTGCAGTACAGATGTGTTCATGTTACTATGGAGTCCACAAGTCGCATCTTCTTTCAGAGCTGTGAGGAATTTCTATAGGCTTTCATGTCGGCTCAACAGACAAGAATACATTTAATTGCCCTGTTTGGTGCTGTCAGTGTGTTCAGGACTGTTATGTTTGGATATTAATCAGACTTGAACCTCTTCACATTCTCATGCTGCTGCACTTTGAGCTTAACATGTCAGTGCGAAGTTCCTTCTGCTGAGGAAAACAACACTGTACTCTGGTCAGATCCATGTCACTGTAGGTATTAGGTGAGGTCAACAAATGGCCAATTCAAGGCATTCCATCACAAGGTCTTGAACTCTTATTTTCTTTATTAAGCTTAAATATTTTTTTTCCACTCACAGGCAAACCCGGTCTGATAGAAAAACCAAACCAACAACAAAATGCAGAATTTGGGTCTGTTGAACAATGCTCTTGATGTACCAAACAATTTAGTTGATGATGTTGGAGATTTGTTCAAAAATCACACTTCAAAAAAAGTAGCAGTTTGTTCAATGTACAGTCTGGTCATTAATTAACCATATTGCCATCATGCAGAAAACGATAATCAATAGCCCTATGATTGCAATGTCATGGGGCCTTTCAGTGTAGTTTATTATCTCACTGGAAAAAGAGGTAACAACAAATATTTCAAACAAGAAAAAGTTCTGAGCTGTTGCTTCTCCTTTATTGCTGTCCGTGTTGAAATACTATAAAGATGCAGTGAATGCTGAAGGCACCTATTAGTTTTCATGAGAGCTTAATTGGATAGAACTCCCATATGTGACTCTGGTCGGATCAACATGCAGTCTAAGACTAGTTCACCATCAGATACAAAATATTTCAAGACTGAAATGGCACTCATGAGTTTTCACAGAAACAATAAAAACACAAAAGCATGGAAGAAAAAGTCTAGGCACTGTTACAGCAATCTGTTTTTACGACTTCAGAGCGGCCAGTCTCTCCACCATAAGCCTCTTCTTATATCTTAGCTGACTGGCTTCCCTGATGGCCTGCCATCTCTGCAGGTCACCTTCGCTACAGGAAGAAGGTACTGAGGGCGTCATCTGATTGGCTGATGGGCCTCTCGGGGAGCTCTGGCTCTGATCAGAGCAACCTCCAAGTTTCCGGACAAGCATGTCATCTGTTACAGGACGCGTCTCCTTCTCAACTTGATTCTGTTTATTTTCTGCTGCCTCCTGGATCAGAGGACATGGGGGGCACAGGAGTCTGGCTTTGATATCAGGAGGCAGAGTCCACGGCTCTGGGATGGGCATAGGGGCATAGTTGTCAGGGGCTCCTGAGAGTGGCCGCTGAGCCTGCTGGGTTTTCTCCTTGCGATAAACAACATCGTCCTGCTCGATATCGGGGAAATCGTTCTCCTCTGTGCTGCCATGGACGTGTCGCTGGGTGATGATGTTGAGTTGCGGCTCAGACGAGTAGCGATGGCGGTTGGTGGACAGCTGAGTCTTCATCATAGCCAAGTCTGTGTTGGACTGGAAGGCCAGAGTTCGCCTGGTAAACATGTCATCATTGTCCAAGTCAGGCAAAATGCTCTCATAATCAAAGGGGTCTGGGGGCTCCCTGGGGTCTTGGCGCCCCAGGAGGGGCCACTTCTCGCATTTGACCAATTTGGGACCCGAGGCGGGGTCCACTGGGGCGAACACCAGAGGGGGGGTCTCTAACAGAGGGGGCTGTATCTTGGGGAGCTGTGAGGGGGTATGTGGTTGGATATGAGGACTGCAAGGTGGGTAAAAGGAGAGAAAAGGACAGAGAGGTGATGAGTGCATGCATGTGAACTGGATCAAAGAGCAAGAAAAGGAGGAAGAGATATATCAAGCAACCATAGCGGTGATATTTGATTCAAACAGATGTTGATCAAATTGGGATTTTACAATCACTCTGCTATAAAATAAAACTGCAATGCAAGCTGCTATAAAAAAAGTGAAGTCACTAGAATAGGCTGTAATAAAAATAGAATAATGCTGAGACACAGCCTATTTTCTACTAAGGTCAGTGCAGGCAAACTGCTTTCTAAAGCGTGTTAGGGCAACCTTCAGTAGCTTGATAGTGTATTTTATCATAAGTATATTAGATAGCAGCTCATCAGAAATTCAGCCCCAACAGGAGCCAATTATATTTCTCCTATAAAATTTGAATGCTCTAAACCATCCCTTCATTGTCACAATCATGCAGCTGTATCGACCTTTTCCCCACAACAAGGGTGGTGTGAGCCGAGGCCTCATGTGTGTGGGAGTGAGAGGGAGAGGTGCCGGAGGGAGTGGGGGCAGAGGACAGCCAGGGACTGATGTCACAGTCTGAGTCATCTGACGAAGAGCCCGACTTCTTATGGCTACAGCCGAGTAAGAGGGAAAAGGGGACAGAAGCAGAGAGAGGGTAAAAGGGAAAGATAGGAGGCAATGGTTGGGAAAGAGAAAGAAAAGTAAGTGGGAGGAATCTATACAGAAAATGCAGTGAACGACAGAACACCAAATTTTGAATCTAAAAGGTTCAGCTGGCATGCAATGATTATTCAAGAACAGCAAGATCCAATGTGTCTGGTAGAAAAGTAAGAAAAGATTGTGCAAGAAGCAGGGAATAAATTGTCTATGATATTGCTACTCTGTAAAATAGAATATTCAGTGATTTAAAGTATGCGTATATATGAGAGAAATTCCAAATTATGCAGGATTTTAATGCCCCTCACACACCTGAAGCCTTGCATCTTCTTGTACCAGGGTCTCCTCTGAGAGCCCAGTTTGATCTTCTGTATGTGAATGTCTTCTTCGGGGGTCCAGAACTTTGGTAAGAACTTGTCATGAGATTCAGTGGCAGCAGGCTGGTGTTTGACGCCCATCTTGCGGGCGTAGAGGTCATCTTGGATGGGGTCGGCATAGCCCACCTCATCGTCCTCATCCTCAGAGTCGCCGTATATTTCCCTGAACAGGCTGTCAGTGGACACGGCCTGGCGGTGGTCCACCCTCATGGAGCTGTGCTGGGGGGGCTGCATTTCCCCACTGTTGATGCTGCTGCTGCTCAAGAGAGACAGCCAATCACACGAGTCAAAATAATTTTTCAGCAGCAGTACAGCACGCCAGTCACGCAAAAAGGGAGCATATTCCTCGAGCACAACAACCTCAAATGAGATGACGCAAGGATTAGCAAACCAATGCAAGCTCAAAACCAAACTGTAAAGGAGGCAAAAATTGATTTGAGGAGTTATGTTGCCAACTCAAATCACTCCTCCAAGCTCATAAAATTCAGAAGGAGCAAATAAGAACGTGCTGCAGCTACACTCTCAAACTAATTCAAACAGAAACCAACCAACTGAAGACTTTCAACACTGTTAGAAGCAGCACACTATGACCAAAGATGTTGCTCATGGTTACAATTAACCATGCAAACTGAGGGTAAGAAAAGCGTTCTACTTTGCTCTCATCAGGCAGGCACATCAAAGTCACACTGGTGCTTCATGTTATCTGACCTGAGGCAGGTCACATTCTGTTGAGGGGCAACATTGGGAGTCATAGTGACCTTAGGCCAGGGCCCCCCTCTGCCCCCAGACGCCCTTTCCGCTGCCATGGGACTGATGGGCACGGCAAAGTTGGTGGGAAGGGCTGGGGAGGGGCTGTGGAAGCGTCTACTGGCCAGGTCATCCAGAACAAGATCAGGGTCCGGTCGATCTGCGTCCGAGTCGCTGCCACTTTCATACTCGTAGGCCCACTGAAGATGAGCCGCAGGCAAGGCACTCTGGGATACTTGACTGTCGCCACAGCAGTCAGAGGAAAGCCTTGTTTCACTGTGGTCATCATTCCACAGCAAAAGCAAAATAAAAACAACACCAGTACACACCACCATTGACCATTCACAGACAACACAACAGCACCACAAAACACCAACAGTAATGGGAGAGGAGATAATGAAAACTTCAGGCATTTGAAGCACAAGCCAAAGATGTGGGTACGAACACAGCACTTCATGTTGCTTTTAAGGAAAAAAAAGCAATAATCAATAATAACTCCTTGTTTATTAGCTACGGTGGGAAACAGCACCTTCAAACAGATCAAAGTTTTTACTGTTGTGTGTATTCTAACAGTACCTGGTAAGTATGCCTTCATCCTCTGCGTATGTGGGGTTGGCCCAGCTACGCCGACTGTCCTCATTGCGTTCGGCCCGTTTCTTCCTTAGTGGAGCAGGCACGTAGCCCGACGGTTTGTCTTTAGTGGGCAGGAACTGGTTAAACTGGTTGCTGACCTTGGGTGTGATGGCTACCGACCGGCGGTAACTCAGAGCGTCCTTGTTGTCAGCCATCCTGAAGACAGAGTCTGCCTCAGTGTCACTGCAACAACCTGTAACCAAGTCAGAGGAGGAAAGGAGGGAGGAAAAACAGGTGTAAGAAAGGTAGTGGGAAATAAAGAAAGTGGGAGAAGAAATTAACGAGAAGAGAAGACATAGGTCTGATATGGGAAATGATGTTACAAAAAAGGACGAACGAGAGAAAAGAGTGAGGGGAGTGTGTTGTGTGTTCTGGCGTGACTTCGAAGGAGTAACAGAGGGGTGCAGGGTGGGGAATGGAGGCCTCCTCATTTACAAGCCAGTGTGGATGGCTGTGGAATGTCTCACTGCCTTCTCTTACAGGATGGACAACCAATATGACCAGCACTTCCCTCTCTCAAAACATACTACAATTCTGTCCTGAAACAAGATCATAGACAGGCTTTAGCATTGATATATAATATCTAGTTCCCTGGGGACTTGGCTGAATTTTCACAGAAAATATTCACTTTCAAAAGCACACCACTAGATGGCAATAGGTATTTGTTTTTACAAATGGGAGGCAACGTTTTGGCTCCGATGCTGCATATTTTCCCTGTTCACAAATATTTGAAGTTCTAGACAGATGAACTTGATTATAAATATACACTTTAATGGCAATCTACTGCTAGGGTGTGAGAGGCCATATCAAATAACAAAAAAAAACAATCACAAAAATAAATGAAAACATGCAGTGGCCTCTTAAATGCCATAAAGTCAGCTTGAGAAGGATAAAAAAGAAAAAGGTCAAAAACAGGAGGTCTTCCAGGTTTTGTTGGGATAGCCTTATTATGTGTGTGTGTGTCTGTTTTTTTTATGTGAAAATGCAAATGACAGGACGTCTCTTACCCTCGCTGCTGCCTTTGAGAGTGTCAGATGAGATGCTGTGGGGTCGAGAGCCCAAAGAGTCCAAGCTGTCCAGGGAGTCGTCTCTCCTGTGTCCGCTTCCTCCTCTCAGTTGGTAGAGCTCCTCTCGCTCTGGGTACCAGTTGTCTCCAAAGCCGCTGTCTCTGACGCTGCTGCCTTTCTGACTGGACGACTCCTGCAGAGCCTTTCACACACAAAAACACACACAGTCAGATAATGGAGTGCCAATTACAATATTTAGCTCCACTGTGTGTGTGGCGTGTGAGAGATCTCCCAGGTAGAGTGTGAAGTCTGCACTGTCTGGCCTCTCATTTTTGCAGACTCAGACTGTAAACATACACTCCTATACTGTCTATAAGGGACTGGAATAACCTCATTGTTTTCTATTCACTGCCATCTCTGTCAAAACAAACAGTGCCATGTTTCATGTACGCGTGATGACTGTGTTTACTGCATGAAGAAAATGGTATTGCACATAAACACCTAAAAAAAGCCCCTGAGCCACTTTAACCAGCATGGCTACAGACAAGCAAAAACTTGCCAGCCACTAAAAAGAAAATGATTTTCAGATCTATAATCCCCTAAATCCTATCAGACAATACAAATCCACAAACTAAACCCAGCCTAACCCCGCGCCAGTGAACTTATTGCTAAACATACAAGATGCGTGGTAACCAACTGCTATTATTGAAGATCCCTGTAGTCAGTTGAATTACAGAGGCCCTGCACACCACCACCTATAAATCTATGTGAAAGCAAAGTGCCAAATTCAACACTAGAATACGCAGGGGGGAGGAAACGGGCTTCTTCAAGAAAAGAACCAGCTATTTTCACATGCAAACTATGTGAACTGTGTGCCGTGCTGTAAACAAGATTAAAATAGCTGAGTCAAGGGATCAGGTCATTTATGACTCAACGTAGCTTTGGTTTTAGTGGCCAGCAATCTGAGGCCCCTCTGCCTTTAACAGTCATTCTTCTGCACATAGTGTACATACCAGAGAGGATACAGAAATGTTCTGGGCAGTGGCTGTAAAACAGGATTTCATTCATGCTATTCCCGGTTTCCACAAGAAAATAAAGCTTTTGTATCATGACAGCACAGATAAGACAGCCCAGAGTGCACAATGGGATAATTACCCACTTTGAGAGTTTTACCTTGTATAGTGCTGTGCCCAATAATCCTTCAAATGCCTTAAAATTCAGGTAAGGTCCATCATAGAAATGGTCACACTGAGCTCTTCTACCCAGCCAGTAAATGGTGATCAATACCTGGAGAGAAGAAAACAAATAGCTTATTACACAATCATACATGCCTGTATGTGGACATTTGTTATCATTACCAGACAGAATAAATCAGTTTAAAGCTATACCTTTACCCTAACTGATGCATCTGTGCAGTGCTAAAGCAGGTGATTGTTATGGTAGTTGTAGCCCTACTCTGACACAAGGTGATATCACCCGGTGCCATGCTCTTGTTTCCAGGCTCATCCAGAACACTCTGTTGTTGTTTGTGTGTGCATTAATAGACTGAACAGTTAAATATGCTGCACTAAAGCAAACTATCATCGCTACATCAACATGATGCGGTTCAAATTGACATGTCAGCTCTTTGATTTGATGTCATCCAAGTTAGAAAATGATTACTGTCACAGTTGGAGTGTAAAGCAGGCCACATGCAGGGAAATAATGTAGGATGATCAAACATGATGAAGAAATACTATGCTTTCAATTGTACTTGAAATTTAAATCAAAATCTGTGACTAATATTACATCTATGGGGCAAGCATTCCCTCAAAAAAACACTTACATAGCCTCATTTAATGCATTTAGGGTTACTTTTTAAACT
The DNA here is from genome assembly GCA_031216445.1 of Lateolabrax maculatus. NCBI lineage: Eukaryota > Metazoa > Chordata > Actinopteri > Acropomatiformes > Lateolabracidae > Lateolabrax > Lateolabrax maculatus. Next base: position 7,899,368 of record CM062208.1, on the reverse strand, counting down.
TAAAGGCAAGACCTTCAAAAATATCTTAAATCTAGTCTGGGATTAATGTAAGGTTAACTTTTTATGTGTTACATGTTTAGTTTCTGTCTTGTTACATCTTGAGACCACGTTGAAGTTTTCTCATTAAAACTTGTTAACCCTTGAATTCAATGTATTTTGTAGACTCATAAATAAATCGAATGGCGTCCTGGTGTCTAAATATTCAAGATGTTGACATGTAATTGCAACCTCCTTGGTTGAATTCTGGCTGTGGGACCGTGTTGCCGGCCATCAGCCCCCACCTCTCTCCCAAACAATACTGCCCCAAAAAGTGTGTGTAAGCAATAAAGCTAAATTTAATGTTACCATCACATATTTAGTTGTTTAAAAAGTTACATACCACACTAAATAGTAGAAGTACTCAACCAATTTTGCACTGTACTCCTATACCATTGTCGGACTCACAATGAACAGTTTAAAAAAATAATAGATGTATTCCACATTTTGTCTTCTTTGTCAAAACATGGCGCCTACATTACCCACAATGCAACTTGACTAGCAGCGGCTAATGTAGCTGCTAGTCTCTAGTAGAGATGAGGAGCGGATGACAGAGGTCTGGTAAGATCACTTCTTTCTTATTCCACAACCTACAGATTTCTTTCCATTTCTAAACGTGTAGTCTTCAGACCCAACCTACGCTGACTCAGGTGACATCACTTGAGGACATTTATCAGATTTTGCGCAGCTCCCTCTGGAGCCACATCAGGCTTTATACGACTTTTTATCCCCATATGTAGCAGTACTCAGTAACAACTGTATAAAGACTTTAATGTGTAAAATCAGTGGAGTTCCTCTATAAGGGATTCTATTCACCAGTGACACCTGAACAGGACTGAAGCTAAATTATGTTCTAAAAAAAAAAAATTGCTTATATTTTTCCACTCACATTTTTCAGCCTCCTGTTGGTCTCTTGATGTCTGTGAGAGAAAGAGCAGAAAACAGAGGTGTATGGGTGAGAGAAAATGACAATAAAAGAACAGAGGGCATGCTTGTTGGGTCTCTGTGTTGGGCCGTGAAAGAGCTGGAAAGTGAGAGCACAATCCAGACTACTGCCAGCCCTTCACTCACTTTCACACAATAAAACAAAGGCTGAGAGAAAAACAAACACACATTTCAGAGTAAGAAGTATTGCAAGCCATAAAGTAAAGTGTTGTAAAGTGGGTGTCTATTTTTACACTAATCACAAAATCCAGCAGCTGTTTAAAAAAAAAAAAAAAAAAAAAAAAACAGTCATTAAAGGTTTAGGGGCACAAAAGTTTTTTTTGTCTCTGATTTCAAATAATGATAAAACTAATAACTGCCCGTTTAACATTTGCATACCAAACAAGGCTCTACTGTTGAAGCAGCAAAGCCCTTAGCATGCTACCCAGGTCACACAGAATTTCAGTCATATTTCTGGGGTTTGGCAATTGACCTGGCAGTCAGTAAATCACCTCCCCAGGAAAATGTCAGCTCATTCTTGCTTCTGTGAAACCAAACAAAGCTCACAGTCTCAAAGTGCAAGCCTGATATTATGTGTTCCTTATGTACATTGTGTACCTGTCATCTAATCTGACTGTAGTGTATATTCTGAGAGGTCAGTAAACAGTGATAAACAGCCACAGTGCATACAGTAACCATAACGGTGACAGAGGAAAATATATACGCTCTGCTTCACATCCTGTGTGCATGCTACACATTTCTGCTATCATGTGGTAACACAATAGTCACACATGCCTCTCTACCCAGGAGCTTTTGGATTTCTTACAGCCCCTTCCCAGCATGCAATATAATGCACCTGCTGAGAATGTAATGCAATTATGGCTTTGACACCTGAGATAGCTGCCTGTCAATCAAACATGTTCGGGTTCCTATAGGTTGCTTGTTCAAGGGGAGGAAGCATAGAAAAGAGGTACAATTTAAGGAGCTTTAAAGTGATTTTGAAAGCAGAACTTTGACTTGTAATGGAGTATTATTACATTGCTGGTTATTTTGCTTAAATAAAAGGAGTACTTTTTCCATCACTGACAGCATTTAACTGGATGGAAAGCAAAGCAACTTTCTCACCAGTAAGCGTCATCTCACATCAGGGGCTTCCAACATTCTACTTTGCCAACGGTGAAAACTGAAATGGACGTTTACCAGTTTGGCGCATTTGTAAATTTATAGGCCCAATAAAAGAGGCGGGAGAAAAAAAATGCCCTCTCTTGTGTGGCTTGGAACAAAGTCACAAAGTCTAAGATTATAGCAGTGGTAGCCAGATCCAGAAAAAATGAGCTGTATACCAAAACTACCACCACAACGCTTCTCGTAATGCTCATTTATGGGTAGCGGTAAAGGCTGAACAGAGGAGAAAATGTTTTTTTTTTTTTTCAGTTCTCCAGAGCCTCAGGACTTTCCTGTAATCTGTTAGAATCAGCTGAGTACTCATATGATTGAGCACAATCATCGACAGGACGTCATCAGAGTCTGATTCACACAAGTTCAGGTTAGGAATAGCTTCTGTGAAGTAGTATTATCAGTTCAAATAATCACATTGGGTTTTTGGTCTTTAATGTGCCAAAAGGAAAAGGAAGCCATTTGTGTTTGTGTATCTTGCACACATGCAAGCAATGAAAGAAGCCTGAATATTCTGAACTCCACATAACATTTGACATTAGTCATTTTGTTTTGTGAAAATGTGAAAATCCATCCTTCTTAAGTTTGTTATTTATGCTACAGGTAAAAAAATATATAGATTAGGATGCAAAAAAGGCCAGTTCAGGGTCTTTAAAATGATTGACCCCTATCCGACAATGTATACATGCATTAGCACAGTAAGTATACAGACCTCTGACAGGAACAGGATGCTCTCATCACTTCCACCAGCCAGTCATTTCAGTCAAAAGCCTCAACCTCTGCATGCTTACACAGACTTTCACATCACCACTTGCTTGCCGAGGTCAAAGGGTGAGAGACAACCAATCCTCCACCAGCTTGGGACATCCTTTTTCTTTCAACTTCTTTTTCAAATGCAAAAGATACAAGCCGCTGTATTTGACCAAGTTAGCCACTTAATGTATACTAAATATCATCAACCACACAATCCAACACAGGTGGACAACAGCTACATGATCAATCAACATTAGCCACATATATTTATATATATATGTATGTGTGTGTGTGTGTGTGTGTGTGTGTATAAGTGTAACAACACTGGTTTCTAATTGATATTATTTTATTAACCTGATGAGTTCTACCTTGTCAAATTGCAACAGAACTGTGTGACACCATTGTGCCAAAACATGAAATTAATTTAATGTGACCTGAAGGAGTCAGAGTGTGTTCCGCCTATACAAACCAAAGACAAAAAAAACACACACAACCTAAAAAAAAAAAAAAAAAAAAAAAGCTAAAGCCACTATTCAAATAACATGAGTCAAAGTAAATGATCTGTCCAGTTCAGTCAATAACTTCCCTGCAACCACGGCAAAATTATGTTGAGATCTCTAGCAAGACAAAAATCTACAGCCACTAACAAGATCAAGACAGCTCTGCTTCTTCAAGACAATAACATCCAAAAGACAACCAAACCCAGTGCCAAAGTCTTACATTAATGGGTGTGCACGTGTGAATAGAAGCATACCTCTGCACTGAAGATCACCTGGTTGGCAGCATTCACATCCTGAATTAATTGTGATGAAATACTTTGGACTGACAGATACACCCAGATGCTTTCATGCATCAGTAGTCCCGAGAAATGTAGACACAAGGAGATTTTGAACACAGGAATCAGCTGTGGGTGAGACAGTGTTGGGCATGATTGTGTCGTACTTATCAGAGACACTGCAGCCTCTGTGAGCGAGGGAACAGGGTGAGGCTGGCATTTCTCTCCCCAAGTCAACTACAGAGCACAAATATAACCCTTGTGTTGGCCTTTTACAACCAGGGCCGTGTCCATGGTGGAGAAACTTTATTGGCCATTCACCATCATCACTCGTTTGGTTTCACAATCTGCCCACAGTTCACACAACACTGCAACAAGACGTGACGGCAGTTCCATATATTAAACCATGAAACGAGAACAGGCAGTGCCAGCTCAGTGAACCACACCCGAAATACTAACACACAGGGCACTTGGTTTGCACTTTACTCAAGATCATTTAAACCTGTCACAGTGAGTTTTAAACTACAAAAATAACAGTACACACATGGCATGAGGTACAATATATGCTGGTATTGAAAAAATTCTGATAACAAGCTGTGTGGTCAGTCCAAATTTGCCTCGGAAACGACACATTCCTTCAGGTATTTGGAACATTTCGTTTGATCTACAGACAGGGATGCCATTGCATAATCCAAATAATGTAATCACACCAAGCAGCCACTCCTTTATCTATTGTTTAGAAAGGGTCATTGACATTCTTCAAACGACAATGAATTTCGATGTACCTGTCGATCTTGAGCGGTTTGCTTTTTTTTGTTCTGGAAAGCAGTCAACCCTTGTCAATAATTTGCTTAATCAAATGGCGGCAACGAGTGAAACTTTGGACCTCTCTCAGCGGGGGATATGTTCTGTCAGTTAATGGAGGTCACAGAGCAAAAGCTGGACTCGTAGCCATAGATTCTTTACTTCAGTGAAAGTTGTAATACTACAGGGTAAAAGTACTACATATCAATGAGTTGAAACTCACTATAAAAGCTCCTTATAGCTGAGGGGAGCTGCAGATTCAGGTGATAATTCTCTGTAGGACCCCTTTCACATTGTCATTTGACACATAGTCATAAGAAATTTATAAAAATATAGATTATAAACACTAAGTATCATGAACCTACAATGATAACAGTAGGTATGCAGAGGGTAAATCTGAGGTTTGTATAGTTTACACAATGAAATAAGCTGATAAAACATGAGTCCCTCAGCAACTACAGTATACCAGCACAGTGTGTAATGTTACAGTAAAAAGACTGCGCATCCTTGCTTCCACACACTGCAATTTCCACCCTCTGAACCAGATATCCTGTTTAAATAGCTCTTTGACAAATGGCACTTGTTAAAACATTAGTAGAGACTAAGTGTCAAGTAATCAGCTCACACTTAGTGTCATTAGGGAAAACCCGGCATCGTATTTGCTGCTGTATTTCCAAATAGCAGCTAAGGGCCCGAAGGAAGTGGCTGAAGTTAAATAGAGGCACCTTCAGAAGTCATGATTCATCTGCAGCACTCTAATGCCCTCATTTCCTGGGCAGCTGCTAAAAACTGACAGAGTTGGTCTAAAGTAGCCAGTGAATCATAGCCTCCAATCATGAATCAGATTGGGTCTGGTCAGGATTACACCTCTGGGTGTTCAGTGTGGTTGGGCTTGGTTATAGCTCAGCTACACGTGAAAGATGAGACCAAATCTCCCAGAACGCATCACCCAGCAGCACACTGTCTCCCCTTATCAGCCTCTACCTCTATTACAACAGTTTGTCATGCTATTTGACAATTTTGATTTTGTGTGTTGTTAATGTATTTGTCACTGATAAATGTCTTTATCGGAAAGCAGGTTTCACAACAAAAGGCAATAGAGCAATATGCACTCCAGATGGTGGCGGGGCCAATACTACAGCAACTGCAAAGCTCAAAGGTCATCAAATAATCTTTTATGGTTGGCGTGACAACACAGACTGGTATAAATTAAACTGTGTTTTCAGCACACGTTGCTTCAGCCAATATCTAAATCCAGATTTATGCCGAAAGAAAGATGCTGACCTTGCTAATAACTATATGTCAAGCACAAACTATCAATGTGTGAAATTCAGCATTTCTCATGGAGTTGCAGGTCAATAAGACTAATCAATAGTCAATGAGAGGTTTCTCCATTTTTTTAAATATAATTTTGGTTGGGTAGCACCTTTCATACAAGTTAGTGCAGATTAGGACTGCAACTAATGATTCTTTTTTATTATTGATTGATCCTTTCATTGCTTGGTCTTTGACAAAATATATAGTAAAAATAAATTGCTTGTCACAATTTCCCAAAGTCCAAAGTGACATCTTCAAATGTGTTGTTTGGCCCAAGAATCAGTAAAAAATAAGTAAAATAGAGGAAAGAAACAAGGACACCGAAAATGTTGCTAGATTAATGACTGAAAAGATTAAACAATTATCAAAATAGTAGATTGATTGATTAGTCGATCGACAGAAATTTAATCAGCTAATCGTTGTAATGATGATACAAATCTATCGGGAAACTAAAACATAAAATTACACTGTGTAGCTATACATTTCTCTATAAAAAGGTTCAAATTTAACAACAATGATACAAGTACAATTAAATATGTTTAAACATTAAAATGTCTAAAAGCTTATGACAAAAAATGAAAGGCAGCTGATTGCTTTATGGATTAGTTGAGGTAAAAATAGTCGGTGAAAAGAAACATACAGCACCAACAGGATAACGACCTTATTGCTGCTGAAACAGACAACAGGGAAGCTGAGCAAAGCACCTGTCAGACTGGGTTTAAGGGAGTGGAGGTTGGACACACACCAGCGGCAAAGACAGCTGATAGAGACAACTTTCTCTCTGTGTGTGCTGTGCTCTCTCTGGCTCATTTGCCTAGGCCCTGATAAGCAACCATGAACTCAAACCATTGGTTGCTTGTCTGCAGCCTTGTTTGGGACAATCTCCTCCTGTTACTCTGTGTGCCATCTCTCTCTGTATGAGTTACAAAATTGAAAGAATTTGCCTACAAACACCAATATCTCTACACTTGTCATCTTATATAAATTTTTAACAAAAAGAACACTTGACCCAATGAAAATATGTGGCATTTAAGAGCAAGAGTGCCTGAGAAATCGATTTGAAGAAGAAATTCCCTTTGTACAATTCATCAAGACGGACTTAGGTACAAAATACTTTAGCTGGAACAGTCAAAACAACTGCAGGTATCTAAAAAATTTGAACCTGTAACTGTTGAGCATGTTTGAGGCGAGCAACAGTGTGCTGAAGGAGGAATTGAAGACATTTTGAACAGATTCCCATATGAGACACAGTGACAAAAAACCACAAAAGCAAACTATGCTCAAACTTTCACATGTGCACAAACACACACAGGTGTACTCTCAAGACCACATGCAGAGGGAAAATGTACTGGGAGGAGACAGCACACTATTAAAAGCTCTTCTTCTGAGTCCTGATACCATTCCAATCAATCCTGCTTGTCAAAGTGACCCCCAGGTCCTAAAAATAGGATAGTGAGCCCCCTCTGACCAAACCCCTGCATGCAGGCAGACATGGTGGCAAAGAACTGAGCTACAGTACACTCTGCTTCGACAGAACAGTGGGACAGGGGTTTGGTGTTGCACATTTGAAAGACTTCATGCAAAAAGTGTTTGATCTGGAGAAAAAAAATATAATTTCAAAATGCTGTGAATGCAGCCTGAAATATGCCATATATGTTTTTGTAATGAAGTTCAGTTGGTAATGTGAGTTAGTTTTACTGACATCTCAGCTTTCACTGCATAAATGTGGGTTTCATTTTTCCCCATTGTGAATGTTATTTTGTTTATTTGAGTTATTAACCTTCATTTTCATGGGAAAAGGTAATGCCAGAGGGGAAATGTCTGATAACGCATGAAAGGATTATCTCAATATTTATGACACTGAATCATTGACATTTAGTGAATGATATTGCTATCTCAGGGCAGCATATCTTTTGCTGTCGGAATAGGGTGTGTCTTCATAAAAGGCAGGCAGATTTGTTTATTTAGAGTTCATATTCCACAGTATGTACATCTGCCTCTGTGTGTGTCTTTGTGACGACTGTGGTTTCGACACCATTGTCGGTGTTACTGAAGAGAGTCTTGGGTGAATCATGGGAAAAATGTTCCTTGAGGTTGTGGCAACATCTCAAAGGAACACCCAAACTAAGTGACACAGAGTTAGAGAAAGAACAGGAGCACCACTGGTATTCAGCATATTGTAAAAATAAGCCCCTGACTATTTTGCCACTTAAAGTGATGTATTTGCTATTGAGAGTCTATATACTTCAACTTTGCTGCTAAAGCACTTTTCTTTGTGCTTGCACAGCAGTGCTATGTAACCACAGAGTGTGTGTCACAGTGGATGGACTGTGCTCTGAGCTCTGCCTTACCTCAGTACCTCCTGAAGGCACACCTGTATAAAAAACTGAACAGGTTGTTCAGCATACCACGTACATCTCTGCTATACAGATAACTGATACAAGAGAAACTGTCTAAAACTGAAAAATAATAATCATGGTGGCTGTGTCTTAACATTTTTGTCCTGCTTGCTAACTCATGCACCAACTAAGCTGACCTCTTTTTGTTCACACTATCAGAAAATAATTTATTTAGGATGTACTGTATAACCTGGACTGGACACTAAACAAGTACTAAAAGGAAATTAATTTAATCAGATATTTTTCTATCAGATCAGAGTAACAGAGTACTTTCTTTGTTGTTTTTGCCTGTGTAGGTTCATCAATTGTTCCCTCCATCTTAAAAAGTTGTTTTAACACAGATCTGTACTTAAGCAGGTGCTTACCAACACAAGAGTACACACACACACACACTGAAAATAGCGCAGACCTTTTTGAACTACAGCTTGAATCATGTCTCACATGATGAGACATGTGCTCTCAGATACTGTAGTGTGAAAGTTACAATTAAACATTCATAATGTCTGTGCATTTTCCTGTAAGCATTAATAGAAGACTGAGAATTGGTTAAATCAAGAGTCAAAAATATGAGTTGGACTCTTGGATGCTTATAGGAGGACCTCAGCTCTGTGAATGGCAAGGACGGATATCAAAATGTCACAGCAGTACCAATATTTTACAGCACTTTCAGGATCAAAACTTACTTGACAGTAACTCTTGTGGATAAGTCCTGAAGATCTCCGGGGTGAAAGAGCTGTGCGTCCTTTAGTCCAAGCTTCCCGCAGGCCTTGAGGAAGACGTTTAGGTTGTCCTGGACAAAGAACAAAGCAGGGATGAGGGTTGTCCACCTTCAGAGGCAAAGAATAATCACTCAAGAATTCTCTGGCAGGGACACAGCCTACAACGCATTGCTTCCAAAGTTCATATCACCAGAGAACAGAGAGGGACGGGGAGGAGCATGTGTGTAGCAAATAAGAAGCGACTCAGAACACACACAAACACACATGCAGTGGGGGAGGCTGCGTGACAGGAGCTGACTGACAGCAGCAACGCTACCTGTGGGCTGGGTTAGGGTGGCCGCAAAGCCAAAAGCAGGAAGGATGACATCAGAGCTGTGCACAAGTCCCACCCAACCGGCCATGCGAGTGCAAAACTGACACACACAGAGAGCACAATGCCCTGCTGCGGTCTCCTTCTTCTCACACCCTGAAACTGTCCCCTCCCCTCCCTGCCAAGCCCTTTGCTCGTGAATACCTGTGAACTCTGTGGGGCGGTGGAGTATTTTGGAGACATTTGGTTGCTATGAAACGTGACGTTGGGTGACAGAAACTGACAAATATTTTTCCTGAGGCAACTCGAGAGGACATGGGAGTGGAAGGACGGTTTCTCCTCCTACTATGTCAATCATTTTATATTGCATAAAGCTCATACAGTATGTGTGCTCATGATCTGCACAGATGTGTGAGTGTAACACAAGATACCAAAAATACATTTTGCTCCATAAATACAAACACATCTCATGCATTTCAAACAAATCCGTAACCACAAAAACACCATTCCTTTCCGGGGGTTATGACTTTTCCAATTGTAATCCCAAGTGTATTGTTTGTAAGTCTGCACTTCCAATTGGGACAGCATTGCTTAAGAGGGTTTCATGTAATAACACATGGATTCAAAAAGGGCTGGAATAATTAAGGGGTAGCTAGTTCTATATTTAAATGGCAAACATGCTTATTAGCAAATGGCACAAGAGAGCTGACCTTTCTGTGCAGGAATCCCTTGCAAACAGCTTTGCTTGTCCCTTAACAGCACTTTGCCAGGCCCTACAGGTCACCGTGGGCCCCTACAGGCCAAAGAGCAAACCCCCCCTACTTTGTCTGTAGGCATTGGAGCCATTCTTTATTCATTATAACACAGGAAATATTTTCTCTTCTTCTACTTTGTCTTGGTAATAGGCATAATAATGTCATTTTCCATACTGGTATTAAACAGGATTGAGTAACTGAGCTAATTACATGGGTTTTGAATGGTAATCTTTATCTCATACAAGTAAGACCTTCTTTTCTCTGATCATTTGTCCATGTTACATAGTTCACATGTATATTTTCATGACCCTGTTATTCAATGTGTACAGCATGTACAGTCAGAAACAACAAAGTATATGAAATCCTACGTTGCCTCACCTCAGCTTGTTGGCTGACAGACACAAATGGCATTACATGTTACTTTGAAGTTACTTTCTAGCCTGATCAATAGGCTACTTGATTTTGGCTGATACTGCTATCAATTTTTTACAGTTTGTAAAACTTGATAAAAATATATTGGCTGATATTCATAAAGCTTGTTCTGTCGGTTGGTTGGCGGCCACAGTTTTTGCATGTAGATGAAAATCTCACAAAAACATTTCCCACTCCAGGTCCCTTGTGAAGCAAAAACTTACCATAAGCCTAAATAATCGAGGCCTATATGCAAGGATAATTAATATCACTTAGGTAGAAATGTTAATTAACTTCAAAGAGCATTATGAACACGTTAAATACCCCCCTTACAATCAGTCCCAGAACCTGCAGAGATAATGATGTTGAAGGAATGCTATTCTGACTTGTGCCTGCACATAATCCTGCTAAATATGCTGTACCCATCCAGCAGCCTCTAATCCTCTCATGCAAACTTGAGGACCCTGAGCACTTCACACCAAGAAACGGAAAGATTTGACTCATAAGGTGTCTGATTTAGTATAAAAACATCTTCATCTGTACAGGTCACATTGTGGACACTTTATTTCTTCCACGGCACTCTTTGTCTAACATGGGCATACTCTACAATTTTCCCTCAACTGACCCCTGGCAGTGCTTCAGACACCAAGCAAAGCTATGGTTAAAATATCAGGCTACACATTTTCAAGTCCTGTGACAATAAACCGAGCGGAGATGGAATACTTGAAATGTTGCCTCTCCTGAAACAGGCTCAACAAAAGACATTTCTGTTAACAGTCAGATCCAGTCATAACATGCACCCATACAACACAAACACAGTAACAGAACATGGTCAAATGTCATCGCACAGATGATTAAACATACATTCAGATGAGTAAAGACACCCCCAGGGCCACTGAAACTGTCTGTTTATCTCCTCCCACTGCTACCTCAACTCACCAAGGAGTTGGTGTATGCAGGAACATCCAGCACCATGTCAATTAAAGTCTATTTACGGTGGGCAAAGGCCGATGGAGTAATCTTTAACTCCGTCCCTCTGGATTCAGTCCAGCGGGCCTCAAATCTGGGCCCCCGCTCATGTAGCTGGCAGCCCCACCACACAACGGTCGGCTTCCTGCCCAGCACTGGTAAAAGCAGAACCAGGCCCGAACCAGGGTGCCATGACCCAAACCCACAGCTCACTCAGTGCTCAGCAACAGGCAGAGAAGTGTGCTGACATGGGAAACATTCCCTTGGACACAAGTGAAGCCAAAGAATAGGCCCAGGTCCGGAGCCAATGTTGCTAAATATTCCGCAAAACCAGAGATTTCCGTTTTTTCCCTTTTCCCTCCCTGGGCTTTTCGTTCTGCCAGAGCTGAAGCCTGGTATCGATTTGAGTGCTGACATCTTTCAGATAGCAAAACTAAAACAACAGTTAATGGAAGAAAATGTTCATATTTGAGTGTTAATGAGATGTGTTTGCAAAAAGTTTCAGCAGTGATTAAAGTTACACTGTATACAAACTAAAAGAAAAGCACAGACAACATTACTCTTATTCTTTGTCCACTGCAGATTTCTTCCTTATGTCATTTTAAAGTAAAGGAAGTAAAGAAGCATCTTTCCAGTTTCCTCTTTTTCTGACAACATTCAGTGGAGATGGATAGCATACATGCAATAATCCTCACTATGTGGAGATAAATGGCTAAACAAATACATTTAGTGCTTAAATTATTTCACTACTTCAGAGAACAGGCCGAGCAAACTTAACAAAACTGCTTGACTACTTTGGGAGAAAAGCTACTCTCACAGCAGAGTGGGAGTGAGTAATGTTTGTTTGGAGAGCTCTCTACTCGTCATGTGGTTGGCAGTAACCGATAGCCGCGGGCAAACCAGGAGCCTTCACATTTATGTAGAATTTAGGATCAGGTGGTTTCAGGTTTGTGTCCAAGTCTCGGAAATACCACACAAGTGCTACTGATGGAGGAGATACTTTACCTCATTACCTCAGCAGGTGCCCAGCCAGTTAAATTACTAACAGTCCAAAATAAACTGGCAGGGAATTTGATCTATGTCATAACACACATAGGATGGCACAGCGTTTGGTACTGCAAATACTATGTTTACTGTTTACATCTAGCCAGTCTGTTTCTTCTACCGCAAACTTGTCATTGTCTTGCCAAACATGTTGAGTGTTACTGAGCCCACCGACATACACCCAGACTGCCTGGGTTAGGGTTGGGGCTCTCTATAATTCCTCTTGACAGCTGGACTCAATTACTCCCACAAGAGAGAGCTTTGTGAGGGATGGGTTTAAGGTAGGGTTTTCAACCCTCTACTTCCCGAGCACTTGTGTGCAGACACTCCCAAAACATTTATTTCCACTGAGCCACTGTGGCCCAAAAGGTCTCGGCCACAGGCTGCTTACATGTGAAGACACTGCAAGGCCTGGAAAGGTGAAAAGATTGAGAAACACACATTCAATAACAGGTTATTACATAAACCAAACTCTGCCCCCTTCTGACCTCCCGTCACTCAATTCAAAACCCTTATTATCATACCAGTACAGAGACTTTTTGTCTTAGATGGTTTTGATTGAACACAGCCTCAAGCATGGCAGACGTCAGATTTACGGGTGCGCTCAGATGCGGCCAGTGGCCTTTCAAGCAGCTCCACGTTCACTGAACTTATTAGATTGGATGGATATGAGGAGCGACAAGTCACTGAGGCAAACACCTCTCTCTCATTGGCAGCCGTGCCTCAGACCTGTCAGCAGTCAGCTCCGCTGCTGCTGCTGCTGCAGCTGGCACTGCTTCTGCACCTTCACACAGACTCCCTACAACAGACACTACCCCAACATGAAGAGGCAGTAATAACAAGAGACAAAACTGTCCATGAAGAAAACTAGGATGAGCTGTTGAGGCTGCGTGTTAAGATATATTTTAAAACAAAATGTACAAGCTGAATAAAAAAGAGAAGAAGACTTACCAGTCCTGCAATAGGTGTGGACAGCCTGTTAACCCTCTTGATAATACCAGGCTTGATCTTGTTGATCAGACTGTGAGCAACAGAAAGAGAAAGAGAGAGAGAGAGAACATGAGGGAAAGGAAAAGGGTAAGTGAAAGCACTTGGTCATTGGCTAGACTGGTCTAACTAGCGAGGAATGAACACAACGTGTTGCAAAGTCTCAGTGTTGTGTGTTTACGACGTTGTTTAATGGCGGCCACCTGGCTTCAGTTTAGTAAATGGCCAGTGCTGCACCCTGATGTAAACACACTGGGTCCTCTGCTCCTGAAACATACCCTCTGCTGATACAACCCTAAACAAACCTGCAATAACCACATATCAGCTCCGGAAAACAGTTATAGTTTTTGATAGATGACAATGCATTTGCATTATTCAAAGGGTTTCGAAATGGAGTCTTAATGTAAGTCCAAGAGGTAAAAAAAACAACAACAACCAAATAACCCCCATTTTTGATTGAAAAATGATTCAAACAATTAATCAATTATCAAAATAGTTGCAGATAAACTTTCTGTAGATTGACTGATTAACTGACTAATTGTTGCAACTCTAACTAAAAGCATCAAAAGTAATAGTACTCATATGCAGAATGGCTGCTTTCTTATTACAGATGCACTAACAAGTAAACAACATTTATTGATGTTTGGTCAAGCTAACATTAACTACTTTATATATGGTTAGACAGTTTAATCTATGCAACATGTTTTATAAATTGGTCAAATGTTTTGTATGTAATATAATCTGCAATTAAAAAAGTGCAAATGTCTCACGCTTTCCTTGTTTTAAGAAAAAAAAAAGCCCAACATAAGACTAAATGACTTGTTAAGGTGGATGTTTTTGCAGTGTGTACCTTCTGCTCTCTCAGCAAACAGACCGGGGTGGATGGGATGGTGGGTAAACTTTACACAATAGATGTTCATAAAGAATGTAAAAGGCATTTTGGTTGAAGCCATCAGGCAGTGAAACAATAGAAAGCCGTAATGATCTCATCAGATAACACACTCTGTAGGCTAAGTAGGATATAATCAACTAAACATTCCTTTTCCAAGCAGTTGTGATAACCACAACACAATGGGAATGGATGCTGAGTTTCTAGGTGAAAGCGATTTAATCTCCGTCTTCCTCTTCCTCACGCTGAGAAAACAAGAACAGCTCTCTGAATGAAAGTGTCTCTGTTGTTCTCTGAGAGTGACCAAACAGTGGAGTCAGGCTCAAATCAGCAGAACGAGGGGCTTCTTCTCTGAAACCGATGCCAATAGAGGTTTGGAAGATTCTGCATGGCCTGCTGGTAATTACAGCTTCCTGCTGATTCGTGCAAATCGCATCACTATGTCAATCCACCAGGGCCGCCCACATACACATGTATAAAGGGACATCACACACACACACACACACACACACACACACACACACACACACACACACACACACACACACACACACACCCCTGATCTGAGAAAAGCCACAACTCTTAGAAGAGCAGTTGGTGAATCAATGCAAAAGCCAATTCTGCGTAGATAAATTTGTTCCTTTAGCTCATCAAAACTTCTGATGCGCTCGGGCTAATGAGAAAGCAGGGTGCCCTGGCTCTCCAGTGTGGTTTAAGCTGGAGGCTTTCCATTCACTGGTATGGCTTCTCACAGCTCTCATTAAAGTAAGGATGGCACTCTGCCCATCCACAGATCTGTAACATCTGCCAAACAGCCAACACAACTCCTCTTGAAATAGATCACACTTTATATTCTCAAACAAGAGCACAGGGCAGATCTGAGACTGGAAACATCAAATTACTACATAATGCAACCTCTATTGTGCAGTCCCGAAACACTGGCTCACATTATGTGGCTGACAAACAAACAGTGACCCGGCAGGGGGTCTGCCTGGGAAATATGAGTAGCACTTACGTTGGAGTGCAGACCCGGAGGAGAGCAGAGGGCTACCATATGAATGAGTGGCTTAGGAGTGGTGCCTGGGAAAAGCAGAGTACTTACTCACACAGCAGAACGCCATTCTCCAGCGCTGATCGGAAGTCGTTGCTCCCAAATTTTTTCTTGGTTACAGCCTGGAAAAAAGGATACAAAAACTGTGAGCAAAATAGCAAGAGGGGTTGGGTGAGGAGAGGAGGCGGTGGTTTGTGTGTGTATGTGTGGTGGGGTGGGGAGGTTGGAGAAGAAAGGTAGGATGTTGAGAACAGTAGCAGAGGAAGTCAGAGGTATTTCCTCCTGAGTTCCTACAGTGTCTCTGGGACAGAGTTTAGTGCAGTTCTTCAGGTATTCCCTGGGAGCTCTCGGGTGGTTCCGTTCTTCTCACTTTAATGTTAAAAGCCGCTGGTAAACGGGAGCGTGCTAAAACAGTGCTGGAGCCAGGCTGCCCAAGCCGCAAGGCTCCGGGAGCATCTGGAGCGCTGGGGGAACACAGCGCTGTGTTATAGCCTCATGCCTTTCCCATGATCTCAAACCACCACTGCAGGAACACCAAGAGTCATTATGCAGGCAAACGTTCACACACTGCATGCATGACCTGCAGCCTTACACACTTAAACACATGCATATATACAGTTCACACACAGAAACAAACATCAGACTTGTCTGTACATTTTTTATGTCTACAAATCTGTATTTCCCCTAAAAGGCAATAATAGTATCATTTTAATGTTTTAATGTGAAACTGCAACTTTGTTGTGGGATGTCAAATTCACGCTGATGGCCACTCCTTAACAGAGCTTCCTGCTCTGTTTGTTGGAATGTTTCCACCATCAACATCTTTACCAAATACCTGAGCTACCAAATCCAACACAAATAGTTACATCAGAAAACAATTAGAGTGTATACTTTCACAAATTTTGCACAATAATTTGTATTTGTTATTTTGGAAAATCTTCATTGTTTTTTTTAATATGTATCTGAATGTGCATCAGAATACATAATTATATACAATCATCACAATTTTTGCACTCCAGTAAGTGCAATGCTTCATGAGTAAATAAAAAAAATTCCCAAAAATGCCTAGCAATGTCTAGAAAACCTTTTAAAGACATCCTGCATCTGGATCCGTACCAAACACTAATCACTTGTTCTTTCCAACTTTCCAACATATTTCTCTGAAATCGGTTTTTGAGATACCCTGCTAAATTATCCCACAACAGTCAAACAAACAAACTGAATCTAACCCTATTGGCTGAGGTTATGACTACATTGGCAGCCACACTGTAGTCCTATTTTGCGACAGACTTTGTTTGATAATAGTTTCTGTGTATTATTTTATTTTAGGAGTTGATAGTACAATGTCGCATTTATTACTGTATGACCATTTTGGAGGCTGCAATTTTTGGTGCTGTTGAATTGCAATGCATTATACTGACAGGTGTTTCAATTTTTTTGTCCACCCCATTTTCATCAATGGGGTTGGGCTAAATAACAGAAACACCTCTTTGTATTTTGCAATACAGTTCAACAGCCACACAAAGTACAATCACCACAATGATCATAAAGTTAAATCAACGCTCTGTAAAACAGTTTCAACAAAAAAGAAACATTATAACCTTCACGAAGGTCGGATTCATTGCAGGACTGTTGTATTAGACTGTGTTAGTTTGACCTAGTTGTACCTAATAAAACTGGCTACTGAGTGTATTTCTATGAAATATGTGCTTTCTGTAACTTCACTAACCTCACGTACTGTAATGTGTTTGATTTGAATTCTGCTTGGAAATGAATAAATCTACATTACCAATAGGGCAGATGAGCACACACATTACACTGTAAGTATATATTAAAGTAAGAGAGCTTGCACACACACACGCACAAGGCAAAGCAAGTCAAACAAGTCTCACCAACCAAATTGGTCAGATGTGCCTTGTTCCCTTTTGTCCCTTTCCCTTGAAAGGGGACAAAAGCCTTCAAAGGGACAAAAGCTGGGACAATTGCTGCCATACGTAGCTAAGTACAGGCCATCATTTTTGAAGAGGGCAGGAGAAACTGGAGCAATTAGAAAGATTGACTGGCAGACAGCATTATTATTTTCAAACAAAGTCATGGTACACCTCAGATCACACCCTGGGTAACGTGAGACGGCCACGGCCTCAAATACCCATCATTCCAAGAGAATTAGACCATGTTGTAATGTATGAATAAGACTAAAGATGTGTCTCTTTCTGTGTTTGCACAATGTGATCAAGCTGTCTGTTTACAAAACATACGGAGATCTTAGGCCTGCTCCTCCTTCATTGACAAAAAGACAATCACACGAACACACACAGACACGCAAAGCTGCGGACCCACACACATTCATACACAGAGCAAACAAACTTTACAGTACAGTATATAATCAGTCAGGCGCTGCAGTTGGCATATGAAATCCTGACCCCTACTGTTCTATGTATGTGGGGACAGCATGTAAGCAAACAAACAATACAGGTGCAAACAGCAAATTCATGTGGACTCCCTCTTTCAGTGGTGTTAACTTGAGGTGTTTGTTATTTTTTCCTCGCTAAGATTACACATTATCTTATCAAGGCTGCATCAGCCAAACAGAATGAATGGGATAATTAAGATATTATCTCCTTCTCAATGTGCGAAAGGTGAGACCCACCCTGGCAATAAGCTGGCTGTTAACAGAATACTTTTCTCCTCTTTATTGTCATCATTACAGGTATTAACTCCCCTTGGATCCAACCTGCTGTGCCATCTCTCCCCTGTTGAACCTGCCATGTGGGATAACAACTCTAATCTGCAGCAACATACCGCTACTCTGATTTAACAGGGAGATTTAAGGCAGTCGCAGAGATTTCAAAAACAGCTTGCCTTCCTGTAAACCCACCCTCGCTCCCCTCAAGAATGTGCTGCTGAACGTGTTGAAGAACTGAGTCTCATGACGACTTTCCCCTACATTAAAAAGATAGAAATGTGGTCCCCAGTGGTCATTATGGGCTCTTAAAGTGTGTAAAATGAATTATTATTATTGCAGTGAACCACGCATGGTGTCTTGGTAGGACACAAATAATCAGTGGAATCGAGGAGTCCTCTGGCTCCGTGACCACAGCTTTTGTTTATTCATGCAGGGCACTGAGGCAAATCAGTATTCAAGGTTTGTGTGGATGCAGCCCCCCACCACTAATTGTTCCTAAAATTCTTTGTTCCTTCTGCAGAGGACAGGGACATGGGTCAGCGGAGGGCAACTGGGACATTATCCAAATATTTCAGGGATCCGTCTCAAGAAAAATATACCGCTGTGGAAGCCATTAGTATCGACACCATCAACACATGAGTATAATAGAACTATATCCACATATAACTGCAAGTGAATGGCTTCTTGTGTGAGGTCCGGCTTCACGTGAGTACATCTGAATGCCTTCGTCCTAGTTTCTAATTGCACTCTATCAAGATAATCAGAAACCCAGAATGGCCCTACAGTGAGGAGACTAATGATCTGCCCAGTCACTCAGCTCCTGGTATGAAAAAGAACAAAGCAACATAGGTCATGGAAGGCAGTTCAGTGCTGGCTGCAGCACCACCATAAGAAACTGAATCGATATGTGGGAAACAAAATGAACAAACAAGGAAAGAGATAACGGATGGTAATATTACTATCTTAATTTCAACCATTTTTACAACTTTGATAAAATTTATTAAAGGGTTATTCACACTAATTAGACCCCACCCCACCCCCAACACTCACTCACACACACACACACACACACACACACACACACAAAACAAACAAACCAAATAAACAAATTGTTCACAGTGTGTTCTGTGGGTAATCCTGAGTAACATGAACAGTGTTTACAGAAAGAGGTGTTACTGTTGATTTTTTTAAATTTTGTGAGCACCACAAACAAAATTCAATTTACCTGCATTGTATTAGGGTGGGAACAAAAAACTCTTAACATACTCTTAAAATATGGGCAAATAAAACCAAAACTATCTGCATGGCTTAATAACAACAGAGGGGATATCTTTTAGTTTGTAATCTGGGTGAACTGTGGGGTGAACCCTTTAAAAGTATGTCATATATTTATAATTTACATTCAGAAGAGCTGAAACAATTAGTAAATGTATCTTTATTAGCTAAATGAATCAGAAAATATTTAGATAATTTATTATTAGTTTCAAGCACAAATGCCAAACTTTGTCCGGTTCCAACTTCTCAAACAAGCACATTTGCAGCTTTCCTCTGTTTTCTCTCTTTGGACGGTTGATCGGGGATAGAATTGACATTTTCCACTATTTCCAAGCTCGTACAATATCAAAAATGATCGACGGCGATCATGCACCAAAAAGCATTATGTTCCATTTTTACCACAACAACATAAAACAAAACCATAAGGAGGATTGGAGTTGGTTCGGTGTTGCATGACAGCAACAATAAGAAACAATACTTCAAGAGATCCACAGGATTGTGTTACCTTTGTTTGGCTGCTTCGTTCCAAAGTATGTGAGGAACATAATGCGTTGTTTTTCAACCAGCCACACACAAACGCACTGGGAGTAGTATCAAAACTAAGGCTGAAATCTAATACCGATTAAAGCCTGTGTTGTTACATGACCTTAAACCAGATCAATGGCTGTAGTGAAGCTCCACATAAAACCTGTTTAAAGAGGTATTCTAAGTATTCTGGGTAACACCTTCTTGCGTGGAGGCTCTTTGAGAAAACATGTTCTTGTCCATCACAACCTAAACAAAAGAGGTGAGAGAAAAACTGGCATGATGTGTCTGACTGACACTGTTACCTAAGTTTGCGATTTATTGACCACCTACATTTGCTGAAACACCGTCCGTGAAACCCTAAGAAGCAGCATAACAGACAAAATCCAATAAATGAGCACTCATTCATAACAGACTGTTTGTGTTTACAGACAGCCATATGCGTGATCTTCTGACCTGTAAGTTGCTCAAACACTGCCACTTGTTCTTGACCGTCATAACAGTCACACTTACAGCCTTTTTAATCAATTAACAAGGACCTCTATTATTCCACCGGGCCCTGTGGTTGTAGGACGCAGCCCTGTGCTGACAGCTGGCCAGCTCTGAGGGGGCCATGTTCACAGCCATGGCAGCTAATGCAGGAATGTGTCCATGTGACAGGCTCCAGACCATTTAGTCTAGTTTTTAACAATACCGCCAACCTCACCGTGCACACATGCCCTCTGTTTAAAGTGCTGTGAAGCCAAGCAGCTTGTTAATCATTCAGTGGCAGAATCCAATAGCCACAAAACTTTCTCTTTGAAGGGAAACTGTTTGCCCCGTGCCAGAACTTGGTCTCTGATTACTATTGTATTTCCCCTACGACAAACCTCTCGTACCTTTACAATTTATATAATAGTCCCATGGCCTATACCTTTACCTATTCAACTTGTTCAGCTTCCTGATCTTCCTGCCCCTGTCTGAGATCATGCCCCCACCACGAGCTAGGCCACTACAATGGCCCAGTGTGCAAGTGTGAGAGACACTGATGTCACATCACAAGCATTCAGATTCCCCCCCCCCTCGTGAAATTAGAACAATATTTGTTTAGTTACAGGCGTGCAGCAGTTCCACGCCACCATGCTGGGAAGAGAATTTGTGAGGATGAAGATACATAAATTTACCAGCTTGCAAAGAGAAAAGAGAATGACAGTTTGGCTAGAAAGTGGATGGAAACTTTAGATAATTTGACATTTTGGGAATAAAAAGGGAATGTTTTAGAAAGTGCTGGTGAATGCATTTTGATAACTGCACTAGGAAAGGGGGTACATAATGACCACAACCACGTTGAAATGTCTTTCTGTTTCTTAACTGCTCTGCTGAGTTTCTCACTACATGCGTGCAGATGTAGTGTTAAAGCCCTGGGAAACATGGCAGGGCGGATCTAACAAAAGGAGGCAGAGAACAGACAATATACATGATGAATAAGTCAGATTCTGAAGGGAGAAATGGATAAAATAATGGGCACGGCCACTGCTTGGGAGTATTTTAAGGCTACGTGATTTCTAGTGGCAGAAATAATAGACCGATTCAATCTTACCAGTCACCTGAGACCTGAGGTCAAGGGTCAGACATGCCTCCATGCATCTGTTGGTCCAGGCTGGCCGACTATTATCTGACATTTAGGGGTAAGCAACTGATCTGCTTTCAGCCATGACCTATCCCTCAAGCAACTAGAAGACAATTAGAAGGTAAATCCCAACTTTACACCATTGTGGGCTCATAGCAGTCTTTTCTTCAGTAACCAAACTGAAATAACCCTCACCAAAAACACCACTTTCCTGAATTGCCTTATGGGGATCACAAGTCCTGACAGTCCCTTTCTTTTTTTTAAATGTCTTTGCTCACCTCGATCCATCTCCTCGCCTCCACGTAGGCTTGGTCGCAGCTGACCGCGGACTGCTCACGCCACTCCATCGCAGAAACCTCACTGCGTCCCCGCGTCCGACGAGTCCGGTGACACGGATGCGTGACAGTTCAGAACAAGCAGACACAATGAAACAAGACCCCAAAAAAAAAAAAAAAAAAAATGAAACAAACAAAAAACAAACTCGTCAAGCAGTCTGGAGGAGCGCAGGTGAACTTGTAACCACTCTCCTCATTCATCAAACCCGCCTCCCATTGTTCATCGCCACCAGCTCCACCGGCGGATGAATGCGGTGGAACAGTAACGCGCCGCTGCTCACCTGCGCTTTCATCCGACACACCTGCGCTTTTGTTTCCTTCTGTGTGTTTTTTTTTTTTGTTTTGTTTTTTTTTTCACTCCACCTAGGCAGCGATCAAACGAGTCTTCAAAGCCGACCCGGCTCTCACCTCGTCTGGTTGGAGGATGTGACGGGGGAGAGGCTCTTCTCGCCGGGTTTAAGCTGCGAGAGGTGGAGGATGTGGCCGGAGGGTTTCCCAAGCGCGGTCCGAGGACCACCCGCGGGTCCTTGCGCGGCTTCCAGGTGAACGCAGGCTGTGACTGCCTCCCCCTCCTCCTCCTCCTCCTCCTCCTCCTGTGGAAGATTACTTTTGACCCGAGGTTTTCACCGAATCACGACCAGCGACAATTGCAGTTCCTCAGGAGTAAATCTCACCAGTCTTTAGTCTGTGCGCCGCTGAGCACCAGACTGATAGATCTGGAAAAGTTGCGAGTCCAGGAGGAAAACTCTTCTACCTGAAGGAGCTCGGGTCTCCTTTTACAGAAAATCTCTTTCCTGCAACGCCACGCAGCGGTGGTTAGGGGGCACTGCCAGGCCTGAAAACAACTGTCTGAGAAAATTAAACTCCATCAGTAGGAGTTTATTCTAAGAGAGGTACTTGTACTTGAGTGTTTCCATCCTCTGCTTCTGTATACTTATATATTTCAGAGGGAAATACATGTCACTCTTCTACATTTATTTGATAATACAAATAATACAGTTTGGGTACTTAACAGATTCAAATTTTACATATAAAACCTGCGATCATCTTACCAAATATAAAGCATTGCTATAGATGATTAATATTAAATTAAATTTAAATTAATTAAAATTAGCACAAACTTGACCAGCAACATTAAAATGCTGCTTTCAGTTGGACAGATCAATAATAATAATCATCAACTGATGCATTATACTGTATAAACTAATATAACAGAATGGGGGCATTCTGCATGAGTGCTTTCATACTTTAATGACATTTTGCTGAGAATAATCAAGTAAAAATTTGAATGTAGGAATTTCATTATCCCAAGAAATAATGGGATCCAACTGCCATTTCACCATGAAAACTAAACTTCTGTTTTCCACTGCGTTCACTAACAAGTATCTATTTATGTACAGAATCATTACAAAGAGGTCTGAGATTCTTGTTATTGTAAAGCTACAGAAGTGTTCACAAAAAGAAAACAAACAAAAGGGGATAAATTTATTCTAAAAACACTGTGGCTTTGGAAGATATCCACTTGATTTGATTAGGGTGCTGAAGCCTCATGTTGGTGGAATGTATTTTTTCACAGAATGAAGACTGGATTTTGCCCCCATCACTTACATTGAAAGTGTATTAGGAGGGGATCTTTTAATGGCTCATATGAACAGGAGGAATGACAACAACAAGCAAATCCTGTTCCACTGTTCATATGGAAGACAGACTTCAACAATTGTGAACTTATCCTTTAAGTTTTGAGAAAAAAGAAACAGTCCTTACAGAGGTATTTTGAATATTTTTACATTTTATTGAAAAAATGAGTGGCATACTAATGAAAATGAGATTCAGTAAAATTAGGATGATTTTTGCAACTTTTAGAGCAGATTCCTGGTAACATTTAAATCAGTCAGTTGTATTTCCAGGGGAGAGGCCTGCTTCGCATTTGTCCTCTGAATTTTTGAAAGTATTTCATTTGTCATTGCGGAGATTCTACACCAGTGTGCCTGAATATTTTTTTAATTCTCTTCAGTATGCCTAATCAAGTTGTAGACATCTGACAATAAACACGTCAAAGTCTAATTTACACAAAAGTAAACAGATGAACATTTTCAACTAAGATCCACAAGCAAAGTGTTTAATAAATTTGCCTTTTATTTGACAGAATTTGATTACAAAAATGTAGGCACCTTCCAGATGTACAGTCTGCATTATTCAGTTACCCTCACTTACAGGAGATAGGTTTTTCTTTTTTGATAGGATTTTCATGACACCATTACTGCATACAACGGCATTAGGCCTATCTGTTTCTTCAAAGCTATGACTGAAATGAAAGCCTTGCAAAATATGTTTCTTCAGCTGGTTTTGACCATGTGGTTAGACATATGATCAAAAACAAAATCACTACATACAGTATGTATCACTGAACCCAGAGTTCCCTCGGTGCTCTGGAAAATGTGTTACATTTCTTTCTTACTTGAAAGCCAAACACGGCATGTAAACAAACTTTAGTGCAGTGTAGTTATCGAGATCTTTCAGCAGTGGGGAACTGGAAGATTTACTAGGATTTACTAAGAAATGCTATTAGTTTCACAGCAGCACTCTAATTCCCACAGAATTTTATCCAACTCACAGCAAATGATGTATGACAAATACTTGAATGATATCCCTGACATTTGATTATTTTCCCCACATCACTTGCTAAAGTTTTTTTGAAGAAAGAATAAATAAATAAAATGTTCCAATTAAGTCAGCACTTGAGAATGTTTGGCAGTCATGTTTTCTTTGTTTTCTGGGGAATTTCCTCAGTAGGAATCTTTGGAGAGAGCAATGATGGTGAAACGAACCTCCTGAGGGTCGCGAGCCATGAAGATCTTACAGACCCCTACAGCATCCTGCAGTGCAATGAAACACATCGGGATATTATGAACTGTAACCCAGCTTAAGATATTTTCATGACATTTGGTTTCCTGTTTCCTTCTGTGACGTCTTACCTCGAGGAAAGTATCTCCTGAAGTTTTTCCGTGGACAATAGGGAAAGGCTTCCGGCCATCTAGGTGTTAAAAAAAGACAGTGAAAAAAAGAAAAGACAGTGTGCTTCAAATCTGTCACCATTAAACATGGAATTAAAGTAATTGTCCTCAACAATGTGACAAATACTACTACATTTTTTCTATATACAAGCATACTTCAGCAGTTAACTCACCCAGTTCATATAACTGCCCTCCGACATTCACAAAAGCTATAAAATGCAGATTCACTTTCTCATCTAAACTCGGGGCCTGTAACAAAAAAAGTTCTTTTGAGTTAAACATTCTTTTAGATTGTTTAATAAACAAACCCAATCCAAAACTAGTGGTGTTATCTCTGTCAGAGGCATCCTAAGACAACACAGATCACCTAAAACTTAATACAAACCTCAGTTTGTCCCTCCTGTGCACTGGACTCATGTGTAACACGTATACTCTGTAACAGAAAGAAGGGGAGAAGCCAATGATTTGCAGTGTAAACAGTGGTTCCTGGTAGTTTTTTTTTTTTTTTTTTGGTATTGTATTTCATTATAATTTATTTTATTTAATAATTTTTAAATATAATTATATAATTTACATATATAAACATATGACATAATGCCCCAGTATTATCTAACAAATGACAGTTACAGAGCTTTTACATCAAATTGTTCAAAGATGTTCTTTTTAGTGTTTTCTTACCTCATCTTTTTCCAGGAAAGTGGCTCTTTCCTCTGGGGTCATTTTAGAGGTTTGTTCAAGAAACTTCTTAAGAGGAGAATCAGACTCTGAGGAGAAAAGAGAACATACAGTAAAATCTATAGAAAACTGTTTGCTAACAAAAATGTGTTTGGATTTAAAGATGGGTGTCAATACACTGATATCTTAATAGGAGATTATGAGATTATGTACTGTTAGGTACTGTGTTTTTATGATAAATGTCATCTTTTCCTGGTCTAAAAACTAAGTGATAGAATCGTCTGAACTGTTATAGCTAAGCAAAATGAACAATTCATCCCTTTAACTGTTTTCCTAAAAATGTAATAAAACACACAATCAACTCTGCAATCATACAACCGTCTTGAGTTGTCGCTCTCAAGTTGTAAATCTTTCACATCTCTACCATCGCATATTACGTGAACGGAATAACTACTTACCAAATTCCAGGTGTGCCTGGTTGTTTGCCACAGCATGAATTAATCCTATTGTTCCACAGGCGTTTCCAATAGTTTGCTTAATGAAGTAGACGTCAGGAGAGACCTCCTGCCGCTGATCCTTGAGTTTCTCTTCCTCTTCCTGCTTGAATGTCTCATACTGGACAGACGTAGGACAGAGGACAAATGTTTGTTGAGCAGTGTTTCTTATGTCATGCACATCAGTCTGGACCACAGCATGTATAGAATTCTTAAGTTAAAACATGTGATACCTGAACATGTGGTTAACACATTTTACACCAAAGATGTTGAAAAAATAATAAGTACCTTCTCCGTCACGGGGAAGAGAAGCAGCACTGCACACACTGGTCTTGGTACCATGCTGAGAAGCTCTGGATCCAGTCCATACACATCTCCAAACTGCCAGGTTGGTTTCATACCCAAACAATTGACAAACTACACAAAAGCAGAGAGTAAATTTGTATGCACCCAAAGACACAGAGATAACCTAACAATATCTGGCAGACAGGTCAAAGTTAAGTTGTTTGTAATGACTGGCTCCTGATTACCAGCAGAAACAACAGATTCCTACCTAACCCCCCAAAAAAGGCCAGCATGCGTGCCTGTGACATTAACAAAATATTATAATTGAAATTTAAAGGCAATGTCATTCCTCTCCCACACAATTTACCACTGCTTGCCTGCATACTAAACTCCTGTTAGCAAATCTTGGAAAATGAAAAACAGTTGACTCCTTCCTATATAAAATACTCGTAATGAAGCAAAAAGACAGGTCCAAGGAAAAAGGACGTTTCCACTGAATTGGTACCAATCATAGACTACTTGTCTTGTCTGTACTTGTCTGTAATTGTCTGTACTTGTTACGCACCAATACACCACAGCAAATTCCTCGTATGTGAAAACCTACTTGGCAATAAACCCAATTCTGATTCTGATTCTGATTCTGAGAAATTAGGAGTTTCACTGAAAATAAAGATCCATTAAAACCCATGCAAATATGAATTAATTACTGATTTATCAATGGAAACTTTATTGTCCATGTATGATAAATTGTATGCTCACCTATAGATACATTTTACATTTTACATATCCAGCTGACCTGTATTGACTGAATGGTTACACTTGCAAAGGATTTAAATGGATCCATTGGAAATGTAACAATTGGGCTAAAACCTTATATCTTTTTTTCCTCATAATTAGTGCCAAATGACATAGTTCCTGTGAATCTGTACAATGGAGCGTTACAAAATTGTCCAGTGTGTCTCTAGGTTTTATAATTTTATTGTGAAGTCTTCACTTCTTCAAGTATTAAGTCTTTACTGCAGATCAGAGGCGACATTTTAAAGGAGAAGTTATAGAAAAACTAACCATGTAATTAGTAAAACAACTTTATAAAATATATTCTTAGACATACAATTACAGCCAGTGGTGGAAGAAAAATTCAGATCCTTTATTTTTTTATAATTATCATTATTATTATTAGTTAATTAAAAGTACTAATACCACCCTGCATTCAAAACATTACATATGTAAAAGTATTGTCAGCAAAATGTACTTAAAGTATCAAAAGTAAAAGTACTCATTCTGCAGTAAAATGCTTCTGTCAGTGTTTTACTATTATATATTAATATTACTGCTTCAGATGTTTAAGGTTATGCTAATTTAAATACTTTGTATATATTGTTAGTAATTTATCTACAGCAATTCATCGTGGTCTATAAGAAACAGCCTGTTTTCAGCTTTGTGACAATGCCTTTTCCAGCTTATCCAAGAGGGGTTTTTAAATAGTTTATTTGGCTTAAAAAAGTGAAAGAAATTTCTCAACACATAAAGAAAACCCTTAATACTTCATCAGAAGTACCCACATTCAGAATGACCACAAGGTTTTCACTGGACAGGAGGGGCCTGTAAACTAACTAAAGCTGCCAGACAAATGCAGTCCAGTAAAAAGTACAATATTTCCCCTTTGAGATATTGTGGAGTAGTTGTATAAAGTTACATAAAATGTAAATACTCAAGTTAAGTACAAGCACATCGAATTTGTACTTCAGTACAATACTTGAGTGCATGTACTTATTCCACCACTGATTACTGCACGCTACCAGCAATGGACCCTGTTAATGATTATGTTAAATTCTTCGTGGCCTGTTTCCTTCCAATATGTTTATCAGACAGTCGTGCATTATTTGGTAACTTTTAATCTTCAATGATAACGTTACATTGGCAGTAGCATCGCTGCTGGGCAGGCCTTGCACCTCTGCAGGTCGCGTTGCTGCCGATTATTCAGACCCATCCGGCGTTAATTTCAATCAGGAGAAAAATACTCACCTTTGTCATGACCTGAAATGAAAAGACAGAAATAAAAATATATTAATCAAATCGCTTTTGTGTTCAGCAAATCAGCCTTTTGTTCTCTGGTAGCTGCAGGTTAGCTAGCCCTCACATGCTTGTGAATGAATGACTTCGATAAAACATTTTAGTCTGAAAGAAATTCAACAAAACTTACTTCTGGATTCGACTCCAGAGGCAACCAACGTGGACAGTCCATGTTGAAGTAACGTCAATCGCTGTTTAGCTTTCAACCGAGAGCTGAACCTGATTTACCCCAAAATCTGTTTGACAGCTGGAAATCACTTCCGCGTCTGGAAAGTTCACCTTCACATTTAGGCAAAGCGTAGGGGTGGTTGCTTCTTCATAAACCATAAATACACCACACCCAGTACTTTACCACATTTATAGACAAGTTAAATATAGTGGTAAAAGTAATTTTCGTATTTTTCTACCCTAAATATTTGTGTCGTGGTTCTGTTGCCGATAAATGAAGGATTTTTTAAAAGTGCCACCCACACCACCAGCCCAACAATGGACCATTCCGGGGTCATAGGCGTGTTTCAGAGACACATTCACTCCCGTTCAAGTGGAAATGGAAAGTACAATCAGTGTTTGTGAAGGGAAATAGCGAACAAAATAGAAACGACAAGGGTAATATAGAAGAAAAACACTTTCTGGAGCCTGTTTGGGTATAGAGAATGTTTATGGTAATGACCAAGTTTTACCCCAATTAATATCCTCAAGTAACTGATTCCTTAACTTTCCTTATCTTGAAGGATACAATTGCACTTATTACAATTTGATCTATTTTGTTTTAAAGATGTCTTATGTTTGGGTTGATTCACACTGTAACCAAGTTACAATTTTAACATTGCTGAGTTGCACCTGTAAAAAGAGAGAGAGAGAGAGTGTGAACTGACAAAGTAAAAAGGGGCTAAGGGAGGCAGAGACTTTATCTGATAACCTCCTGCAGTTTACAGAGGGACTCCTGCACTACCACTCAAGACCTTTGTCTGAAGTTTTCAAGCAAAAAATGCAAAGAATTCCCTGGTTCCAGCTTCACAAATGTGAACATTTGCTGGTTTTCTTAGTGTTTTATGATATCAAAATTAATATCTTTGTGTTTTGGGACTGTTTGTTGGACTGAATAAGCAATTTAAATATGTAAACTTATGCTCTGCAAAACTGTGAGGTACGTCTTTCACTTTTTATTTTATAGAGCAAAATATTGACTAGTAATCAGGAGATTAATTGATAATCTAAAGACTATTGTTAGTTCAGTTATAGGTGTAGATAAAGTTCATGTTAATATCTCAGTGATGAGAGAACTGTCAATCATCTGCTGCACAGCCTATTTGAAATTATATTTCTCTCAAGTTGATTCATCCACGGCCATGCCAGACCACAATGAGCAAATGAAAACTGTGGGAAGTCTTTGCCAGGTTGCACACACACAAACCCTCAGCATGACACATGACCTTAGAGTTGAGTCAACGTGTCTGCAGGGATATCACATTTGATTTCATTATGTTGTGTTAAATGTTATTATTATTGTGTCCACTTCTTGTAATATTGCGTCTGTGCAGTGGAGTACCTGTGTTTGTGCAGGAGATGGTGCCATTTCATCTTCTTTGCAGCCATAATTATAGAACGCCATTGGCTTAAAACAGCTGTTGCACTATGCCTGTGCAGGTTCATCCAGTGGCCACTGTTCTAAAGAGGTTACCACCGTTTATGTCAGGTCATACATTGCTAAAAGGCAGCATTGGCTGGAGGATAGCATTTTCTTTTATCTCTTTAGTGAAGTAATGGGATGGTGATGCTCATCTAGGCTGTAGCAGGGCTGGCAATGAAAAGTTTGACCTCCACAACGCTGCCTGAGGGCTGGGTTACATATCAATTATCAGTCTTATATTTTACTCCTTTCTCATTCATGGTCTATCAGACTTTACCAAAATTGAATATTTGAAAGAAAAAAATTTTTTTTTTCACAGTACATTGTACACATGCTTCAGAAAAGGAAGTAAAAAGTCTGTTTTACATATAATAATCACACACCAGCAGCTTCTTCTCTGCAGCAGCTTGGTCAATATAATTTCAATATTGAATATTAAAATGGGGTATATTGTTAAGCTCAAAGAAGAACATATAAATTGTGCACTTTGCACAAATCTAAGTAGTTGTTTGAACTTAAAAAATAGGTGTCAATATATCTACTGAATTGTTTAATACTATGTGTCAATTCAATTTCTTGTTCAACAAATTGAATAATTTCAACAAAAGTACATTATTCGTTTCAATGTTATGCTGAACACGTTTTTTTTGTGCTTTTTTAACATAAAACTGCCACCACTTTTTTTTTTATCAACTTACTATTTACCTCTTAAACATTATTTAGTAAAAATTTATTTTGTTAATTTTTATTGAGTGCAAGGCAGAGTTTTTTTTAGATTAGTGAATTTCTAGTAGTGTCAACATTAATGCTTTTAGTAGGTAAATGTGGAGGAATCAATCAAATATAATGGGTTTGGTTCACATCACCTTTTGAGTATATTCACCTGAGTAGGAGTAGTTATACTGACATAATAGCAGTTTGTACTTCAGATTACTGCACCAACATAAATCAGCCGCCCTGTCTCATGGGGACTTCCGGTTATTTTGGGGAAGGTGCAGCTAACTTCTCCAAGAGAAGCTCTGTGAATGACTTTACTTTATTTTACATTTTAAGCTATTAATACTCATTGATTCCAGTCAGATCCAGTAAAAAAAATATGGCTCAAATGGGAATTAAAATGGCAATTAAAGATGTAAGTATTTTATTATATGCAAATGATGAGGCAATCATCAAAAACGTGAGAAATATAAACAGTGTGATCAAAAATATTCAAGAAGCTTTGCAGAATGTGGAAAAGTGGTAATTTGAATGGGGATTCAAGATCTCTGTTATGATGTCATGTTATACTGTACATTGTTCACAAGAAATACAATTATAATGAATATATGTTTATACATGTAAAGACAACCTTTAGAAAGAGTTTCATAATTTAAATATTTGGGGTTATGGTTTGATGAAATATATATATAAAGCACACCGAAACAAAATGTAAGAAAGATGTCGAACCTTATGAGAAACATATGCGGTTTAAAATGAAGGGCAGATAAACAACCACTGTCAGATACTTTCCAACACTAATGAGATCCACCCTTGATTAAGGGCATGTAGCATATGGATAAGCAAGCAAAACTGCTTAATACACAGGGTTCAAAACAGAGCTTTGCAGTTGTGTTGAGGGACATTAACAACAACTCCAATAGATACAAAGATACAAGGTTAATTTATTGTCATTTTTTGGTTGTAGAACGAAATACAGATACACTCCCATTTTACTGCTTCAGAAAAATAATCATTATTTAAGGCAAAGTGTGAAAGATGAGTTTAGTTACAGCGAGAGTACATCAGATAACTGCAGTTACTGCTGCTGTATTGACACGTGTCTGCACATGCATGTAGGCCAGCAGTACAACAGGATGTGTGATTTGGTTATAGCACTAAATTGTGAAATATATCTGGTAACTAGAGCTTGCCCTAAAATGTTGAGGTTTGGCAGAGTATTAGTCAATAATGCTGAAACGTGCTGTACTCCCCTGGGGGAAGAGAGATAACCCGATAGGCGCTGTCTCACCCCCTCTTCCTCTCAGTGCAGATTTCATGTTGCCTGTTCCTGCCTGAGTATTCGCTGTGGCTGCTTCTACATACACTATGTTGGTGTTCATGTCTGCTTGTGAAATGCTCTCAAATTGTTTTCAGTTGTTGGTGCTTACATACCCGAGTTTAATATTACCACAGTACATCAGAGTCTAACAGACACATCTTCAATATTCTCAAGACAAACAATTACAATTATCTTTAGTCTTCTCTAGTAGATAGAACAAGTTTAACCTTTGAAACAGTTATATATTCAGACTCAGCTGTAGTTCTACAGGGTTTGTCACCAGTGCAAACTGTAAGAGAAGATTTCATTTTAGAAATACACATCATGCTTTCACGATTACAAGGGACAGGTTTGGGATTCCAAAGAAAACTCTAAATTTACACAATCATGAAATTATAGGTATAGGTAAATTCTAAGTGTATAAGTGGGGAGAAGTAAAATCTTTAATCAGAGCAGACATGATTAAAAGCTCGCAGAAGGAATGGGATGCAGATCATAATGAGACATTAAGAAAGAAACCTTTAAAACCCTTAATAAAAAAGAAGTACAGTGTAGAAGATGTTGAACATATCATTATACAATGTAATAAATCCAATTCAGAGATGGAGATATTAAAAGATATAGTTCAAGAGGCAGGGCAGACACAGAGTTTAGGAAGATTATTGAATGGAGGTCTAGGATCAAGAGAGATCAAATGGCAACTAATTGGATTTTTAAGGAGAGATTTTGAAATAATCAACATTCAGGTGCTGTAATGTCGAAGAAATTGTCGAAATGAATGTTAAACTATAAAAATCAGAGTCGAAAAGCATAATGTGGAGGAAAATAAATCCACAGTTGCTTGAGATAAAGCAACAAAAGGAATACTACACTCTATCCAAAATAAAGTAGGTAGGCTATGGTAAGAAGTAGTGCAACAAACTGCAAAGAAGAGAAAATAGTGCGCCAGTGTAAACCGTATATTGTGTGAAAACAGTGCGGAGTGCAGAAAATGGCTATTTGATTTTTTTTTTAAGAGCAATATTACTTATTAGACAACTTTAAAAGAAATGGATGTTGAATAAGAGTAAGACCAAATCCAGAGGGAGGCACTAATGCAACGTCAAGGATGTCAACACTGGAAAAACCTCGAAGAAGAAGAAGAAGAAGAAGCAGAAGAAGAAGAAGAAGAAGAAGAAGAGACCCTCCGGTGCGGTAGGTGGCGGTATCACCTCTTACACTGACCGCCACCCGCCAATAAACACGAAGAAATTACCAATTCGCTTCACGGGAGAGGAGCTGTCTGCCCAAAAAGTCTCTCTATTTCTCACTACGCGTTTAAACAAATAATTATAATACTCTTTTTTTTTATTTAAAAGTAGCTAGAGGAGTCTTAAAAGTTTCCACGCGAGAAAGTCCCCAAAGTCGGCGGTGAAACCTGCAGCCATATTGAGAGAAAGAGGATGCCAGCAGCAGAGGAATCACACGGTGGGTTTAATTTCTATTATATACAGTTAGAGGTCAGCAGATAGAAGATTGACTACAGACACAAGTGGACAGGACCTGTCACACTGCACATTATCCGGCTGACAGCGATGTGAGTTACTCGATATCTTAACACGGGAGCTAGCAGGAGGTGTGTCGATATGTGTTTGTCCATACCTGGGTATCCGGGAGGTCGTTTAAAAACACCGGCTGGATGTATTTTCAGATTCCCCGACGACTTTTCTAAGCATCTGGATGAAAAGTATTCCCTCACATGCACCGTGTGAAAGGATTTTTACCCGGTTTCCCAAGCTGCGACTCTGTCCTGTCGAGCTGCCATCTTTGTTTTGATTCGTGAACAGAAGCTTTTCTTCATCATGTGGCAGATGGGATCTCTTTACATCCAGATGTTAGTTAGAAAAGTCTCTGGGACGTCCTGAAGAACGGTGAGTGTTTGTA
This sequence comes from Lateolabrax maculatus, assembly GCA_031216445.1. Classification (NCBI taxonomy): domain Eukaryota; kingdom Metazoa; phylum Chordata; class Actinopteri; order Acropomatiformes; family Lateolabracidae; genus Lateolabrax; species Lateolabrax maculatus. The sequence goes on along the minus strand of CM062208.1, from coordinate 7,865,487 downwards.
AAGCCTCTTCTGACCGACTCATTATCGTACATATATCACAGGAACATTATTTCAGAAGAAGAATTTGTCTTTACTTCTTACTGGAAGAAAGTTAATTTGGTCAATCTTCAATGGAAAAAGATCTGGAGTTTACTGGATAAATACATAATAACTAATAAAGTTCTAATCTATTCAAGCTTGTACATACCCCACTAACTTTTTATTTAAAGAGATTTAAAAGTGACATACATGGTAAGTACCTTTGGCTGCTGAAAGTGTGTTTTGCTTATTTTGGAAGTGCTCTCACAGACATTGTTTTTGGTCTGATATTAGTGCTCAATTTAATTATTATTTTTTGTCAACTTCCATATTAATATGAGAAAATGTTTTTTTGTTTTTTTTAACTGCTGTATATGTAAACAATTAGGCCCATCTCCTGACAGTGCTAATGCAGTGAAACTTACAAATGTATGTTGTACCCTCAACATTTCTTTTATGTCTTTTTTCTTATCATTTTATTTTCAAGAGATAAACAAACTTTTTTCTTATGTATTAATTTTTATCATTAAGTCTTGCTTCATGTGTTCCTTTGGCATCTTCTCTTCATTACTGTCCTGAATGTGTTATTTTTTGTCTATTTACTAAATAAAGTTTTGATTCTGAAACATAAAGTTCTGAAAAAACATTTCTACTAAGATTTCTTCAAGTCAAAGAAAACTGATGATGTTTGACTTGTATATTTACTTGTATTTGTTATAGTAAAAATGTATAAAACAAAGGATTTTGCAGTTGAAGTTGCTTAGCTAGGTACCATACTTGATCATGATCAGACTCAAATGACACCATCACCAGTGGGCATTTTGAGACCGGTAAGGTGGTTATGGGTCCAGGAAAACATGGGGAAACGTGTGATAAATAAACCATTTCACTTCTGTGCTTCAGGTGTCAACAAAGTTGTGGACAAAATTTGTAGGCTTTCTCCAGATCTGTTGGCTGAAGCAGTGAGTATATTTTATCTCTAGTTGTATATATCACTATGCAGTGTGAAAAAACAAACATTTGTACAAAAAGCATAGTCTTTGATTTATATTTAAGTTTAAATATTAAGTTTATTTACAGTGTAATAGTGTTCACTGGAGGGCTATTAGCAGCCATACTCTGCACAAGTTGCACAGGATGTGGTGTTCTTGAGGTTATATTGTTGTTCTGATAACAAATCTTATATCTCCACAGTGTCAGCACATTCTGACTTATCTTCAAGGGCAGACTAGAGGAGTAGATTCAGCTGAAATTTCTGATGTGAGTCAATATTTCCTTAGAATATTTTTTAATTTTATAGGAACCCATCTTCCATAGTTCCTCTTTCATTACTTGTTTTTTTTTTTTTTTTTTCTCTGGGCAGAGATTTCAGAGAGCTGGAGTCAGACTTGACCATGAAGCTCTACAGAACATTATCAGATTTCTCTTGTTAACATTCAGGTATTTTTCTTCCTATTTTTTTTGTTTAAATGTGATAACTGGTGGATGTGTTTTCTCCCATGTAGCTCATGCTTATTTCTTATGTTATTGATGAAGGCATGTTGACATGGTCTCAGTTTTCCTGTATTTGCACATTGATTCTAAATCGGCTGGATAAAAACACGTCCATAGCATTGGCTTTAATTGTATAATCGAGCTTTAACAGCTTTTATCCTTGGTTATGGGTTTGGCAAAAGGCTAAATTATACTGTGGGGTGATAGTTAACATTTGTATCACCAGGTCAGCTGGGAAGAGCAAACTCTCTGGGGATGACCTTGTGTCGAGGCTGGAAGAAGGCAGTAACAAGTGGTCCAAAGCTTCCCTTCAGGTGTTTCACAGGTTGTGGAGTGAACATGGTGCATTAGTCCATGCTCAGCAGGAGGTCCAGGCCGTGCTCAGCATCAGCCAGGTATGTCCAAATTGAATGCATTGAAAGCAGTCAAACTAATTTTTTTATTTTTTTCAAATAGTTTTCCTGTATCTTTTCTAGTTAGTAGACATGCAGTGGAAGCTCGGCATGGCAGTGAGCTCCGACACCTGCCGATCTCTCAACTCCCCATATGTTTCTCTACTGCTGAAGATCGTTGAGCCCTCTGGACAGATTTGTCAGAGGTCTTTTGAGATGACCATTCCACAGTTCCAGGTCTGTATTTGTTAAGATGAATGTAGTGTCGTTTGTGTAATTCATTACTGGTTTGATTCTGAGATTCTTTTGTTTTTCTCCCCCTCTGCAGAACTTTCACAAGCAGTTCAAGGAGATGGCAGCTGTCATGGAGACTGTATGATGGCTGCAAGCACACCTAAGTTTTGTCGCACTTACACCCCAGTTTACATGAACCAACGGAAGAACAGCTTGACACAGGTGTTTGTCTGCTGGCTGTCTCCAAATGTGGATACGAATTACTGCATTTGTCAATTGTCTGCTTTGCACTTCTATTCATAAGCATAATCTCCAAAATGATTTACTTTTGAGGCCTCCAGCTGTTACCTTCACCTTGAATGCCAAGATTTAAAAGTACTTCCTCCAATTAACTTGTCCAGGCATCATGAATTTAATTTCGAGGACATGTACTGTACACTCAGTTGTCAGTTTTTTTTATGTACACCTAGTTAAAACTAGTGGAGTCTTAAGCGCAATGAATCCTACCTTCAAGAAGGTTATAATGTTCTGTTTTTGTAACTGTTTAGAGGCGTTGATTCAAATTTATGTGCATTTTGGAGGATGCTGGTTTGTGGTGTCATTCAACTGTATTGCATTTTAAAGAGGGGTGTTTCTACCATCAGTTATATTTAATTTAATTTATATTAAATAATAATAACACTTGTCATTATAACGCAATACAATTCAACAAACAGCACCACAAGCTAAATCCTCCAAAATGTCCACTAAAATTGAATCAACACCTCTCTAAAACAGGTTAAACACAAACTGAACATCATGAAGGTAGGAATTATTGCAGGATTGTTGTATTAGCCCCCATTAGTTTTAACTAGGTGTATGTAATAAACTGGCAACATGTGTAAATCTACACTGCGAATACTGCAAAACCCTGATGTAATATTCAAACTGTGCCTCATTTGTTACACATTGTCTAACATTGATATGCTTTAGATTAATCATAGTTTGCACTAAACTTCCGTTTGCGTTTGGTTTTGTATTTTTAGACTGTACAGAATGTAAATACATTGCCACAACGAACACAACCGTTGCTTGTGTTGCTGTATTTTCATCAAGCATAAGAGATTGTAAATAGCCCACAACAACATCCTGTATAATATATATAGTCTCAGTTAGTGGCTCAAATTTAATTTAAACTTTGCAGTACAGATATTAGTTTGAAAAGCTTGTGAAGTTAAATAGTCCACATTAACTTTTTACAGTCCTGGATTTTGTTAATGTCTAAATTATGAAGAGTTACTTTTGTTGTTTGCATATTCCCTGTTAATCCATACTGTGTGGTTCAGAAGAGGCCTTTGCCTTTTTTCTTCTTTGGTCTGTCCTCGCTTTGAAGCCATACAACAGTGATGCAATAAATAATTATTAGATGTAAACCTTCATTGCATGGTTATTTGATCCCAACTTCAGAGCAAATCAAAGTAAAAGCAATTATATACTAAATCAACGTAATGCTGTAAATTAGTCACAATGTAGAATCCACACAGAAATTCTGACCTAGTTTTGGAGAGTTTTATAGTCAGTAGTTCGTGATGTGAAGCCTGAGGATTTCTAGAGATTCTGGTGGGGGACCAGAGGGTCTGCAGCAAACTTAGGGATGCTTCAATTTTTCAATTATTGTGTACGATTGCGTATGTTAACCATAGATTCCATTAATTTCCATTTTTACCGCAATGCATTGAAGACAGTCAATTTAATGCGATGTCAGCACTTAGAACCATAGGATTTCATCAAATGGGGGTCTGGGGCCTAGTGTGTGTCTATTTGGTGGCCTACCCTGCAACATAAAAGTAATCTGCTGTTAAAATCTGTACACACTTAGTCCTCACCAGCAGTGAGGGTTGAGGGGCTGGCAGGCTGCAGAGCTCTAGTGGCTACTGCCTCAGTGATGAGGTTATATATGGCACAGCTGCTATTTTTAGGATAGGGCGGAGAGCTGGGAATGATGGCATTTGGTGGAGGGGGGACCTCCTCTAGTGGCATCAAGCGTATCACATGTGAGTGCAACCATCCAGCGCTGTGAATCGGCACGGCCTGCCTGGAAACAGTCAAGTCGTGAAGCCCTGCGTCTGGTCGATGGTGCTGCCATCACATAGCGCCGGGCCACGTCTGGTCTCCGTGACCTCTGCTCACCTGACCCGGTGAGGGCAGGCAGGTGGGATTACACTTTCCACACTACCGAGGAAGAGGCTTTCCAGTTACCCTGCGCCGTGGAGAAAGGTGGGGTTTAACGCGCTGTCACGTTCCGCGCGGCGGCCCTGCCCACTCCCGCAGCACATGGGACGGTGCTGGGCGGGCCGCTCCACCTCCGAGGCGCCGTGGAAGAAAGGATCTCTCATCGGGGGGGGAGACTGCGCTGGAAAGGCGACAAACAAGCATCAACGCGTGCACGTTAGAGGCCGCTGAGAAATAATAATAATAATAGTAGTAGTGATAAGAATAATAACGCGTCCTGCGCCGGCTCGTCTTGTGTCGGCGTCGGCGCGGTTGTGCGCTCAGGAGCGAACAGCGCGTCCCAGAGAAAATCCTGGTTTCTCTCGGGCCACTTTTGTGTTTACACAGGAGCCGTCCACGGCCACGTTTTAGCGAGCGAGCCTGCTGTGGGACAGCGGACAGTAAGGGGACTGTTCAGCGCTTTTAGTGGAGGGACAGACCCGGGGGAGGGGGGGAGGCAAGCGACAAATACATGACCAAACAATTTAATTTACTTGAAGGCGCCTGAAGGAAAACTGTCCATCGGAGAGATTTTTTTAAATTTTTTTTTAATTTTTTTTTTGGAGAAACTTGGATAAAAAAAAAAACCCAAACAAAACAATGTGCGAGTGTTGCAGCTGATCGACGAGGGGCGAGCACATGTTGTGCAGGTAGCGACTCTCCTCGTTGCACGAACTTTCACTGTGGATGTGGACATGGGAACTGTTGCAAAGTGACCGCAGACACGCCTGGCCTCGGCTGCGGGTGAAAAACGCACATCTGCATCATTTATTTGGTCATTTTTTTTGTTTTTGTTTTTGTCCCCCGCTGTCAGAGAGCTCCGGCCGGGGGTCGACATGCAGGGTCAGGACGAGAGGGACGGCGGTCCTCCCAGGTCGGACCGCAGGTTCGCCCTGACTTACATCGGCTCGTCCCCGCTCGACAGGCGGACCACGCTGCCCATGCTGCCGTGGCTGGTCGCTGAGATCCGCAGGAGGGGCGAGCGGGGCGACTGCGGCCCCGCCGTGCAGCCCCGGGAGGTCCAGCTGGTCCTCAACCCGCCCTTCGTCCGCTGCGTCCCGTCCAACAGCAGCAACTCGTCCGTGTTCATATTCGAGCACAAGGCGCAGCTCGTCTCTCGCTTCATCCACAACAGCAATGACCTCACCTACTTCGCCTATCTGCTGCGGGGCCAGCCGGACAACCCCGAGTCCGAGATGTCCTGTCACGTCTTCAAGGCCTGCGACCCCAACCAGGTAGGCCTGCCCCGGCGTCCACACTGCACACCACCAGGGACAAGAGGGGAAGTGTGGTGCAGAACAATGGGCTGGTAAAATGCATGCAGTTATGGGATCAGTAGTGTAATTATTCATTTCAGGAGTATTGCAATAGACTTTTTTTAGATGAAGTGAAGTGAGTTTTCCAGTTTAAACAGTAACAATCTCTATGAATCTACTGTGCTGTCAGGATTTAGGCTTACTTATTGAAATGGTATGATGGATTGATTGTAGCTTTAATTGTAAACACAAGACAAAGCAGTGTCCTGCAGAGCCTGGATTGAAGTCTCCTTGAGGTGACAACTATGTCATTTAATCTCAACACACACAGTAGATTAGTCAATGTCCCAAACATGTTTGCTTTGGTATTAAGTATTTAGGCCACCGGTCGGTGGGAATGGTAAACAGAGCACCCTGGATTTTTGGCAAAGTTAATCCATCCCCGTGCCTTCCTCTGTGAGGGATCAGACACATCTGTGTTGTCGGTGGTGTGACAATAACTGTAATAGGCACAATATCGAGTCAGCACATTTACATGCTGATCAGCATGCCACTCTTGAGTAATAAACCGAAATGTGGTAAACAGTCCAAAATCAGGAACGTGGGAGTCAGACGTTGAAAATCCATGTGCAGTCATGTTTTTTGGTCATTGCTGAAATGCAGTTTAAGTGGTGCTGTATGTCAGGCACTGTGCTCAAGAGCTCACCCCAGTGGCACTGATTTGCGTGTCTGTATGTTTGCTTACGTGTGAGTGAGCGTCTGCGGCACTGAATTCGAGCAAATGCTTAATGCATGAGTTTTATTTATTTATTTATTTATACATGAATCATGTGGTTTAGTGTGGTGCCAACAAGATTCTCCACCTGCTGTAAGACAAGCTGGGGTGTCACACTTGTTGTTCTTGTTTTCCCCAATGAACCTTCACAAATAATGGTCACAAACAGATCTCCAGTTATGCTCATGTTTTGCATTGATCTCAAATATGCCCGGCTTGTATCCCGTTTCCTGTGGTATGTGCAGGGGCAAATAAGACTGTTTGTCTGCCGGTGGAAGCTGAGAATAGAAAAAAGGGCAACAAGTTTGAGGCAGATGCACTTTTTGAGGCGTCTGGCCTCTTTACTGGGATCCAAATGTCTGCAGCAGCCAGAAAGGCATCTTGAACATACCTCGTTCAGCATTATTACGCAACTAAAACTGGTTTGGCAGCCAGCAAGCTAGCAACATGGGCAGGGTGGACCAGCAGGAATGCATGTGTTAGTCTACCAGTACACTGCTGCTACTTAGAACACCATGTTAGTAATTGTTTATAATTGTATTATTTGCCAGGTATTTACTATAATTCTAACACAGACATTCCTACTGTGTGACTGGATTTTTTTATTTGTCCCAACTGAGTCTGAAGACTTGATAACTCTTTCAATCTCACTTTTTTTTAGTGACAGGCATGTTATTCAAATCTATTCTTAGCTGCAGACATGACAAGGGCACATTGTGTAAAGCATGAGGAAAGACCTCTGGCAATATGATGTAAAAAGTTGAAATGAAATGACCCTCATGATATCTTAGTTGGCTTGTTATTAGATGTTGTGTACTTGGAAAAAACACAAATACATTACCCAAACACAGAATGTTTCATTGTGTGTTCCTTTGTTTAAATGGTTAACTTAAAATCAAGTTTGACTACCTGGGCTTTAAATACAACTTTAGTCCTCATGTAAATATCATAATAATAATAATGATAATATATTTTTGATCTGGCAGTAATCGTGTAAGTTGCACCCATTCCGGCATTAAAGGCTCACTCAGTCATCTTTTGACTCGTGTGTGGTGTATCCATGTCAGCAGGCTATGCATCATTTCTTGCCAGAATAATATGAAACAATGAGTTAAAAGAACACATTTAGAGTTTAACTGTACTTGGCTCAGCGTCTGGGGTACTCATTTATGTCCTCAGTGAGGCCTCTCATGGCAGCATGCACAAATTTAACACTGACTCAACTGCATTGTGCCACCGTGCAGCCCTGCACAGTGTAAACCACAGGCCTGTGTGGTTCCCACCTCTGCTCTGACTTGGAACTGGACCACAGTGGAATCTCTCACTGGGTGACCCTTCGCTGTCTTGTGGGTGGCGTTCGTCACTCAGTAGCATGTAGTGACAGGGGGGCAAACTCGTGAGCAAAGTCAGGACCAGAGGGATAAACCTGACTGCGCCTTTAAAAGTCAAAATCAACATTTAGAAACACCAACTGTCATAAAACAGTGAAGAAAAAAGTAGGATGAAAAGTTAGTATTATGTACTTACCAACTTTATACTAGGTCTTCTTGCAAAACACAGACATTTTGTATTTACATCTGTATAATATATCATTTAATTTATTATTATAAAAAAAAAAACACATTAACCTACTTTTTCCATTCTCTACTATTGAGAAGTGTTCATAAGCTTGTTGAGTGTTGTGCTAGCACTGCCTGCATTTACCTCTATATGATCAGCAAACACTGTCACAGTCAACTGTTTCCACTATATGCAGTTGATTATCTCTTTGGCAGTGCAAACCACTGGGTCGAGAGTAAACTTGTACTAATAGAGAAATGACCCCAGATAATTTGACAACTGAAATATCTTTTAAAGTCTTTTAAAATTGCATTGTAGTGACACATTAAAGACACACAGTATGGATCTTCCATGGAAAAGGTTATTTGAGGCAAATAAAGGAAATACAGACGGGTGAAAAGGAAAGGAACGGAAAAGCCAACTTTTCACATTTCACTGCTGTCTTGACACACTGTGATTTTCAGTTACGTTATGAGCTTCTTGCCCCATGTTAAGATGGCATAACAGACTTTGTCTTGCTTTGTTTTAAGTGGGGACATGAACTTTGTTAAACTACGGTGCCTAGTTTGTCCTCAGGCAGATGGAAAAGCACTGAAAGGACATTGTAGCTGTACTGAAGTGCAGCTACAAACATGTGACAACATTAAGGTGCCTTTAGAACCAATCCTTGGAGAGCTTTAGCCACACAAAGTCAGATATGTTTAAAGCAACAGTATTTATCCAGGTTTATGCTTGAAGATATGTTAATAAACAGATTCTTTTTTCAGTTGCCTATGTTTTATAAGGCAGTATCTTATTCAATTTTTCTTTCCTTTTTTTCCTATTCTGGCTTGTTGGATTGAACAGTTGAAATTTGTCCAAATTACATTTGGACAAATTAAGTTAAGCTGTAATTTGATTGTCTTGTCTTTTATTTATTTTGAGTAATCTTGCAAAAACATATATTGATTATTTTGACCTTAAAAAGCTTGTAACTCTGGATCGCTTCTGTTTCGACGTGGGGAATTATCTTCCATGCCTCTGTTTCCATCCTTATCTTGTATTGACACAATGATAACCTGTGTGTCTCTAAAGAAGTCTAATTAGGGCCTACGTGTGGATGCTGTTAGCCACTGTGGTCGGTCCTCACTGTTTCTCAGTGGTTTGGCCTAATGGTGCCGATAAGGGCAACGCAACTATGCGCCGGCTACTATTTGATCAGATAATATTAGGGCCTATTGTAGGGAGGTTTGACGTTGCGCGAGCCATGCACTGGGAGTGCTCAGGACTCTACCAGCTCAGAGGGGACAATCCACGTGTTTGTTTTCTCCTAAGCTCTAAAGCTGTGCTCGGCTGCCGGTGTTTATCTAGACTGGCTTTAACTCCCAACCAGTGTCACTGATATTGTTTGATAAAGCCAGGCCACGATGGGGGAAGGTTGGACGTAAAAACCAGCTTGAAGAAGCGTTTGAGTGGCAGGATATGCTGGAATAGATTTCCAGTGCTTTCCTCTACTCCCTAACAGCTTTCTGCCTGTCTGTGCCTGTCTCCACGCAGGGAATGAGCACCTTTTTACTGGCTCTGTGTTGGGTTGACTACAAATAATTAATCATATCATATGGCGCTGTGGAGTCATCTTACTCATGTATAATCCAGCAGTTCCTTTAAATGTTAAGACGCTGCTGTCATTCTTTCCTATGTGACAAGGTGGCGCAGGACACAGGCCTAATTGCGTGACCTACCAGACAGTGCAGCTGTGATTCTCAGCCACCGAGGCTTACCTCGACATTTCAGTGTCAGCGCTGCTTTTGCTTAACTGCGTTTATCCCACAAAGGGCAGCCAGTTTGATTTCCCGTTCTTTTTTTCTCTCACAAATAATGATGGCGTGTCTCGGGATATTTTGTGCCTGTATTTATGTGTACACGTTAGTGTCCGCAGCTTGAAGTTTGCTGCAAACGATGATTTGCGCAGTCTTCGACGATTCCAGAAAAACAAGCCAGCTAAGAGTTAGAAAATCAATTGCACGGAGTTTTGCTCGAGCGAAGAGATGGCTGACTATGTATGAACAACCACACACCACCCCCACCACCTGCCCTCATCCTCCTCTCAGTACAGCCCTCTGTCACGAGCCAGGCACAGCTCAGCCCTTGGGAAGGCAGGCCCTCGGGAAATGGGACTTTAAAATAGCCCATATAGTCACAGCAGCAATATGGCAGACAAGTATTTGATCTTTGTGTTGCATACATAAATGGGCTTCCATGAAAAGCAGCGATAGACTGTCAGGATGTTTTGTTTCATTCACAATCATTCTTTTCCTGTTTGCCTGCCCTCCCGCTTCTATCCTGTCGCTCTGGTCACACCTCTGAAGTAAGACTGATGTCTTTTGTTGCATAACTCCCCTCTAGTCTACATAATAAATGTATTTGCTCTACAGTCAGTGTGCAACTATTATCAGATACGATAGGCGATGTGTGCAGTGTGCGGAGCCACTGTTTGTTTTAGCGCTCATTGTTGCCTTAAACACGGTATTTGGCTGACCTTGGCGCTGGTTCGAGGCACTTTCACTTTTTTTAGAGACCTGGAGCTCTGAGGCTGTCAGTCCTAATGTATCTCCCAAAATGATTGGGCTGCAATGATTCAGTGCTCTCTAAATTCTAAATTGTAAAAGTGCCTCGTGACTGAGGGATGGACTGGCTACAAAATTACCGAGTATTGCTTAAGAGTGTGCTCTGAAAGAATTTTCTGTCTCGACTTGTTTGGTTTTTTGCTTGAATGCAAGTTACTAAAAGGGATTTCTTGCTTAGATGGCACTAGCTGTTCCTGCAGGTGTTGATCGAGGTGCAAGTGTCTGACACAGTGGAGCAAAAACAGGCTCAGTCACCTTCAAGTCTCTGATTTCTTCCAGCCCCTCTGTTTTGTCTTTTGTCCTATAGAGTGTGGGTGTTTCCTGGCTCCTCGCCTACTTCTGTCACCAGTGATGTGTTTGTCTGATGTTGACTAGCCTTAGTTAGTTCAAATCTTGTGCTTGTGCCTTGAGGTTATTTACAGTTGCAACGTGAAGTCAGGTCATGTTATTTGTTAATCAAAACAAGTTCTTTGGTGAACTGCAGTGGTCAGCTAAACATAGTTTTACTTTTTAGGTGGCGACTTCTGTGCATTGAGTCTGCATTTCTGTCCAGAACACCTACCTTGATATGATGTGAGGGATCAATCACTGCGAGCTGCAGAGTTTATTTTGTCTGGGCTTTTTATTTTAACTTTTAAATGTTCAGTTGTAGGCTGTAGCTGTAGCTGCGTTTGGTTCCAGTTCACTTCCCTTTCTCTTTTGTTATGGTTTCCCTACTCTTTCTTATAGGTCTCTGAGGTGATCAGCACCATTCGCCAAGTTTCCAAATCAGCCCTAAAGGAAGATGCCAAGCCCAGACAGGAAGCTGACGAGGCCTTCTACAACTCCCAGAAGTTTGAAGTGCTTTACTGTGGCAAGGTAGAAATGAATGCGCTCCTCAAATGTAAAGTGTTTTCATTTGATAAGGGTTAGAACTAATGCTGCTGAATTATATATAAAAAAAAAAAAATCCAGGTGACAGTTCTGCACAAAAAGGCTCCATCCACCCTCATCGATGACTGCATCGCTAAGTTTCATCAGCATGAGGTTGAGCGCAAACGCCTGCGACTGTTCAACGGTCAGCGAGGGTCTACAGAGAGTGCCCCTGTGGAGTTCCTCATGGGGGCAGAGGGAGACCCACTTTCCTCTGTTCTGAATGAGAGTATAGAAGAGCCCGAAGGCCCTGGAGAGGAGGACATGACTGGAAGTGGAGGTAAGAGTCTCATGCAGATTGAGCATTACGACTGGTTGTTTTATTGAAATAATCCATGTGCACTAGCCTGGCTTCACGAAATCACGATTTCAAAGGAGTGTGGAACCACGTGGTTGCCCTGTACACCAATAAGAATATTGGCTAAAAGTGCCAGGTATGTTAATCTAAATAAACAACGTGTTTGTATCTTTGCCATATGTGATTCAGGTACAGGCATGTCTAGCAGTGCCAGTCAGAGCAGCCTGCGCGGAGCGTTCCCCGAGTGCATCCTGGAGGATTCTGGATTTGAGGAGCCTCACGAGTTTCGTACGCGCTGCAGCAGCCTGGCAGGGAGTCTGCAGAAGAAGCCGGGGGAAGGTGTCATCATAGGTCCTACACGCCGCAGACACTCTAGTGCACCAAACCATGTTCAGCCGTCTGATGCAGACAAGAACCGCACCATGCTCTTCCAGGTAGAGGAATTGAATGAGGGAAGGTGCCGCTGATTTCCAAAAGTAATGATGTGTGTTTGCTGATGTCTTGTTTTCAGAATGAGCTTAGCGGCTCAGAGGTGTCTTATCTTTGTGTCCAACTGACTGTAGATGCTCAGTCCGTTGGTAGACCCCAGTTCTGAGGAGCTTTATCATATCAGCAGTCTCTCACTAAAACCTGTGACTTAATATGCACTCAAGTGCCTGGCCAGGACTAAGGGATCTATTATATCTGTAGTGAACTAAAAGGAATGAATACTATTTGTGATTGTGGTATAGATGGAAAACATACAATGTAATGTTGTACTGAGTTGCAGTAATGTTTTATACACTAGTGGATGTTTATGGGCAGAACTCCTAAATATACTCTCTTTGTCAATGAGATGGATAGATGTTTTTTTTTTTTTTTCACTCACTACCGCCAAGTCATAATTTGTGTTAAAGCACTTGATTCCATCTGTCACACCAGAAAACCAAATGCTTGCTTGCTTCATGCTGTTTGTCATTGAAACCCTCTCTGCATTTAGCCCTGCCTGTGAGCTTCTTGCTACTGCAAATCATTTTTATGTGCACACGGCTGGCAGTTAAAACGTACAGAGTAGCTCAGCTCTGTGTTACCGCTTCAGTTAAAGAGGCTGTAACTCTTGAATAGAATTTGCGACTGCAGCGCTGCTCCTGTGAAAACCTAAAGCCGCTTCTTTATGAAAAACATGCACGCTGCAGAGTGGGCCAGCTGCCATTCCTCACACACCATGCCCATTTCCTCATGAAGCTAATTTTAAAAACACGAGCACATCGCTCAATACGACACTCCACATAGCAGTCAATTATGGGAAAAATCGTTGGTGCGGACTTGTTGACCTTGATTTTGAGAGTGCACGAGTGTGTTTATGCATGTCATTGAACGGGTCTCAGAATAGTAGCAGTCCTTGTCATGAGATACTTGACACAGAGATTCTGTTTGCCTTAAGTTATATCCATGATCTCCAAACAGTATGAAGATGTTCTTATTTTGTGTGAGTCCGTTTAATGCATCTGTATGTGTTCGTGTATGAATCTGTCCGACCATTATATACTTTTGTGTTTCACAGGTTGGGCGTTTTGAAGTAAACCTCATAAGTCCAGACAGTAAAACAGTGGTGCTGGAAAAGAACTTCAAAGATATCTCATCCTGCTGTCAGGTTGGTTTATTTTTACATTTTTTAAAGCCTCTTTCTTCTATCTCTGCTGCAGTCCTAGCAATACTACTACAATACTAATTTTATGCTGTTCTTTTTAGAACTCTAATAGATACTATAGATTACTGCCAGCATTTACTGCACAGCAGGCTCTTTTATTTTAATTTTCCCATTTCTTTAAATAAGCATGCTGCATAAAGCTAATGCACTGTCTAGTGTGGGCGAAGTGATCATTTTACTATTTGAATGGAAAATGGAAATGGCAAATGTCAAGAGCAATTATGGTCTCAGTGATGTGTGCTGTTCTTAGTTGCAGTTTATTCTTTTGTGTAGCTGGAGTGAATACAAAGATCCAAAAGTATTGTCTTCTCTTGCCCTAGTTTCACTCCTTTCTTAACTTTGACACAGGGTATCAAGCAGTCCGACCATTTTGGATTCATCGGCCGGGACCAATCAGAGTCTGGTCCCAGTCAGTATGTGTGCTATGTTTTCCAGTGTGCCAGTGAGTCCCTGGTGAGTCACACAAAACATTAAATTAAAAAGTAAATTAAAGTTACTTCAGCTTTTGCTCTGAACCATATACTTTTATTTTGATCCATACAAACTTCTCGGTGTTGTCTGTCTGTCTGTGTGTGTGTGTGTGTGTGTGTGTGTGTGTGTGTGTGTGTGTGTGTGTTTGTGCTGTGTGTTTGTGTGCATGCTTGTCTCGTCCCCACATTTGACTCTATGTGTCAGGTGGATGAGGTGATGCTGACCCTCAAGCAGGCCTTCACTACTGCAGCGGCCTTACAGAGCAACAAGACCCAGATCCAGCTTTGTGAAGCCTGCCCCATGCATGACCTGCACAAGCTCTGCGAACGGATTGAAGGCAAGCCACGTCTCAGTCACACTCCAGCACTTCTCTCAGGCTTGACACATGACTATATTGATGCATGATCTGTTTGAGTTAAAGCAAGACAAAACAGCATTATTGTTTCCTCTTCCAGGTCTCTACCCACCCAGAGCAAAGCTAGCCATCCAAAAATATCTCTCCCAACTGAATGACAATGAGCAGGTTGAGATTTTTGAGCGAGTTCAGGTAAGGTACTTTATTATCTGCAAAATTACTGACATATTAATGATTCATTTTTTACAGAAGCTGCATCTGCTTCAGAGAAGTGTGTTTTCAGTTTTGTTTTTTTGTGTACTTGTCTGCAGAGATTGAAGCCTGGGTCAGACCAAGAGGAGAATGAGTTGGTGATTCTCCATCTGAGACAGCTCTGTGAAACCAAACAAAAGTCCCACCTCCACATCGGAGAGGCTCCTCAGGTAAGCACAAAAAATAGTCCCAAAAATGTACTGCTTAAAGTGTGTTGCTATGTCCCAAGAGGTGGCATAGAGAGATGAACACATAGATGAACTCTCTCACAGATTCCACTAAAATCAAAATCAAATGGTATAATGTGAATACCTAAAAGGTTTCCAAGGACCTTTAACATCCTTGAAATTTAAGAAAAGTCAATTTAGACCATAAAGGTTACTGAAAGTAATAGACGTGCAGCATAGCTCAGATTTGAATGTGCTTCAGCCCTCTGCATCTCTCTATCTGCAAGGACTTTTTATCCCAAGGATTTTTGTGTTGATATAGAAGTTTTAAATAGAAAAGGCCACAGAAAAGATTGAGTTAAAAAGAAATATTTACTGTAAAACAAGACTGTTTGAGTCCTTGAATTTCAACAAACATGTAAAATTGTGTTTTCTATCGGCGATGCACTTTTCTGTGAGCGATTACAAGGTTACATTCCAAAAGTTGGGAAGGGTAAAATACGACATTAAAGTGTGAAAGGGTTGTGAATTATTACTTTAGCATGATCCAGCCTGAGGGATTGTATGTTAGATAATATAATTTAAATGGCAGAACCCCAACAACAGATCCAGCATTATTTTTTGTCATGTAGTTTGCTACTGCGTGCTTGCACAGTGTGTGAACTGAAGGCTCACAGTCTCAAAGTCTCTGCAGTCACATATTAATTATTTCTGTGATGGTTTTTTTCATCTGTCCATTGTTATCGTCTGACAGAATGCAGCAAACAGCTCATCAGCAGGAGACGGCACAGCCACCAGCAGTCGCTTCAAACTTGATATCCTCAAGAATAAAGCACGCACCTCTCTCACCAGCTCTCTGGAGAACATCTTTGCAAGGGTGGGTCTGAGCATAGAGTTTATTTTTAATAACACATTTCCTATTCTGCTCCAGCCTTTATCTTTATTTAATGTTCTACAATTTTTTTCTCTAAGTTTATCACTGTCTCTGTTCCTCATTTCTCCACCCCAGACAGAATATAGTCACTGTGCTATATACCTTCATGTGTGTCTCTGCTCCCTCTCTGTATCAGTCACTGTTTCTGTGTCATTATCATCCAGGGGATTTGGATTGACCCATATCTGCCAGTGAGACAGCATAATAATTCCTTAGTAGAGTGATCCAGGGAATCTGAGACCTCTGCTGCCATCTGCTATTGTCTCAGAGACTTAGCTGAACAATGACACGGTTAATGTTTGTGTAAATATTTGTCCTTTTTATTTCTTGATATTTATGATTTTCTGATTCAGTGCTTTTCAATGTTTTTATACCTCCTTGACAATACCAACTGCCCTTTTTGTCATGAATAGTTGCTGCACTTTTGAAAAAGGGTTGTGTAATCTTGTTTTTTTTTTTTTTGCATATATGTTTTTATTTGCCTATTTCTTTCTCCAGAACTTGTTTCATATTGAATAATCACCTCTGTCACCAGGGTGCCAGCCGGATGCGGGGCCGTTTGGGAAGCATGGGAAGCATTAGCAGTTTTGAAAGGGTAAGTGTCCTCAAGGGGGAACATGAGAATTCCCAGAAGTTCACTGGTGGGACTCTGAGAATTCTCACTTTTTACCCAGTGGTTTTTAAAAGCATGTTACATTCCAGCTGTGAAGTAAAATCCTAAGGGAAAGAACAAGTGTGATGAGCATGTTTTTACATTGATTAATGTCAGTAGTTGAAGGCTGCCAACAATTTTCTTCTTACATGGAGAGATGATTCTGCACTGAATAATTCCCACATAGTTTCATGATGAAGCATTGCATTGGCCAAAAGGCAGAACAGTACAGCAGGGAGTGTGTTTACAAAACTATCAGTGAACAATTTGGAGTTGTTGGCTCCCCTGTGTCACTGCTGTGCAGAATGTGGAGTGAGTGTGTGATGTAGGCCCTCTGACTCCCCATCAGTCATAATGGAGTTAAAAGAGAACTCCTCTGATTTTGTACTGCACCTCTGTAATATTGCCAGACTCATGAGGGTCAATATATATAAAAAAAATTAAAAAAAGATGAGAATTTATGCAGCATTGTCTTTTTGATTCTCTGCACTCTTTGTCCTTGTCAGAACCTAGTGCCCACCTTACCCACAATGCAACTTGCCAACAGTTCAGTTGGAGATTCGGTGTGTGGTGCTAGTAGAGATGAGGAGTGGGCCACAGAGGTCTAGTAAACTCACTTATTTCTGGCTCCACACCCCAGATTTTTTTTTAATCGTCGCTGACTCAAGAGACATCACTTCAGGCAGTTTGTCAGGTTTCATGCAGGAACCACAAAAGGCTTCATACAACTTTTTTTTCACATATGCAGTAGCACTCCCCAAGACCTGCAAACAGACTTTGAAGTGTAAAATTGTTGTTCCCCTTTAAGGATGTGTTGCTCATAGTATTTAACGCACAGATATATGAAATACACCCTCTTCCTAGCTGTCATATGACTTACTTTGCCTGTTGCATCAATCATGTCATGTCAGATTTACTGGAAACATGAACTGCCGAATGAGGGAAATTCACATCAGCCTTCAAGTCATGTGGAAGTTTATTAAACTGCTATGTCTCTTACTTTCACCAAATCCACCAATACTGTCTGTTGCAGATTTTAAAAAATCAAGGCAATCAGTCATAGTCACAATGACACAGACAATCCTACACATGGGGATCAAGTAACGGTATTGTCAGAAACATCTTGTCAATCATAAAGCTGTCCTACTGTTGTTGTTGTTGTTGTTGTTGTTGTTGTTGTTGTTGTTTTATGCAAAATTAGGTCACGTCATTACATATGTGTATATTCTGTATGTACAAGGAGAATCTGGTGTCTTCACTTTCAAGGCTCACATTTGCCCCTCTTTGTTATATTTGCGAGGGTCAGAAGAATGTTGCTTGCCCTGTGATAAAGCAAATAAGTAGTCATCTGGGGATTGTCTCAGGATGCCGATGTCCTAGCAAGCAGGAAATTCAAGTCAGGATGTCCAATTGTGAGTCTGCTGATCCGTGCCTGTCCTGGCTTCCTTTTCTTAGCCTTGTCATAGGAAACCGCACTGCACGAGTGTGTAAGCCACTTTATCTTATCAGTGTTTCCTAAAATCTGCAAATCACTAGTAATATCTAGCATGATTTATATGTGTGCAACAGACGAAACAGATCTTTCGCAATCTACAATTAGCAGTAGAAAGACTTTCGGGGTAGCTCCATTAGACCTTTCAGTGTTTATTTCTTTCTATGTATATTGAAAGAAACATCACAAATATTGCTGAATTTTTCCTGTCATGTGAGAGGGAGGTCTCTGAAAGCATGATGGGAGGAGATTGGAGTGTTTTCATATGGAGTTGAGCCACTGAGGTCCTCCCCGCCAATGGTGTGTGATGCTGTGAGTCACAGGACATTGTCCATTAGAATACAATAGATGTGGGAGTTGTACCGCCAGGCATGAGGCAATGCTGAGTTTTCAGAGTGTAGAGTGGAAAGTTGAACCTGGAACAAGTCTTGCTGTGGGGTTACATTGCCTAGGTGAGTGCAGACCTGTAACTTGAGTAATTGAGGTGGTGTTTTATTTGGTTTTGGGCTGTTCCTCTGGGATAGAGTTACTACCTGTGTGTGGTTTGACTTCCAAAGACATTTTAGTGTGATTTTAGTGTATTTTTCCTTTTTATACCCAGGTTATTGACCTGATCCAGTTACTCAGTTTTACAGTCGGATACAAAAGAAAATCCAACCCTTCTAAAAAATATAAATGTTCATTACTGTAAAATGCTTTTACTTATGCACTGACATCTGTCTCTCTTTCACCTTCTGTCGTCCTCAGCAGGATGAATCTCCTGGTCACTCCCCTCCAGGTTCTCCTCCTTCTTTCCCTGACGACGACCCGGAAGGCGGCCTGCAGTTCCGCCGGCGTGCCCACACCTTCAGCCATCCACCTGTGAAGAAACGCATCTCCTTCGAGGGACAGCCGGCCAGCCAGAGCAAACAGGCCCCACTGCGCAGACAGCAGTCTGTTAACCCCGAACTGCTGCAGAGCAGGTAACTCACAGTTCCCTTGTCAGTCACTGCCTTCTTAGTTTGAACCTGTGGGAGAAAGCAATGATCAGTGCTGAATATGCATCTGTTTAATTATGTTGCAGGAGAGGATGTTTTGCACAGAGGGAGTTGTACTAAAAAGTTTCTGTAGGATTACACTTTTGTGTTTTTTTTTGAAGATATGACTAATTCTAACTGTGCTTAAAAAATCAGAACCCTTTGCTTTTCTTTTAATCAGTTTAACACTTAACTAAATATTTAGTCCTGAATCTCTCTACCACCTGCTCCACTGTCCTTGAACAATAGCATCACAAGTTTCCTGTCACTGTTTTGATCCCCTATGATTTCCCCAGTGTTTTTCTGTGCTCTGACCAGAAGCTCTTTCTTTTGTGTAATGTGTTTGTTTTTTTATTTGTGGGCATTTCATGTTTTGCCCGCCCAGTCCCGTGGCTGTCTCGAGAACGCGCAGTGTTTCGGAGAGCGAATCCTCCTTCAGCCTCCCCTCCTCCTTCTCCGCTCCCACTTTCCTGAAAAGCTTTTACCAGGGCTCACTGGGCTCCCTGAGCTCCCTGGCAGACAGTGGGAGCCTCAAGAGGTGAGAGGGGGTGCCCAGACAAACCCCCCTGCTTAGACCCAAACACATCGGCCAGGGACGGAGGGAATGAGCGGGGTGGGAGGGATGAACTGTTCTTCGCTGGGATGGCACTAGCCGTATACGTGTTGGCTGTCCAAACCTTTTAACACCCAGCTTTTTTTGTCCCTGTATCTTTTGACACTTTCTATCTGCAGCAACTTTTTGTTGGTAAAAATACTTTCTAGCTGTCTTTTTTCCCCATCGTCTCTGCAGCTGGACTCGCCCTCTTCCTGTTTCTCTCAGAAGTAGAAGGGGATGCTGATACACCCCTCTCTTGTTATATTTGCATGGGAATTTGAAGCTGTTTTGCACGGCAAAGCTGTATTTAACCTGGATTTTATAGCTTTATTAACTGCATTTCACACTTCAACCATCACCTTTCATGACCATGATTTGGATGATGATGATTTCATGATTCATGATTTCTTGGGAACACTAAGCATCATGCCGACTCAGTTCAGAGATGTATTTATTTTGAAAGGTTACTGTTAATGTTTAGCTGCACTAATCAACCAGTATAATCTATTATGTTCAAGAAAAGAACTGTGGCCTCTCTGGATCCTCTCTGGCAGCCCTACCTTGACAGGTTCTGCTAGGTGTCTGGATGGCAGAAAGTAAAGGTTAACATTTTCATTATGAATGAGATTCAGTGGAGCAGACCTTTTGTGAAATGGCATTTCCACAGGATGTTTTTTCTCCTCTGACAGCAGTCCAATCGTCTGAGCACTTGCACTGATATACTGAATACAGCAGAAGGAGCAAGAAAAGCTTTTCAGCGCAGGTTGCCCCTGATGATGAATAGGAGCTGAACTCGTTGAAAAGCCTCCACCTGCTGGGATTTTAAATCTGTATATGCCAACATGTTCACAGCCAGGATTGCTTTATCTGTTCCACTTTGAGATAACTTTAGCCACGGTGCTGTCTTTTCTGTGACTTTCTTTGTGACTTTACAGTCAGGAAATCATAATATTATGTCAAGTGAAGAATTTGAATCTGTTTAAGAGGTGGTGATGAATAGCTGTGAGGGTGAAAACATGGTCTCAGTGACATTTATCTCAACAAAAGGTCACTTCCTGTTTTTCACTCTCCACATGATCAGACGGGCACTTGTGTGCTGACCAAGCTTATTAACTACTGTAGCTATCAAGTGATCCTCAATGAGTAACATAAAAAGCTTGTATCTTTAATGGAGGAAAAATATAATTTGAACTTTAAAGGATTCATCAAGCTATTCATGAAATCTCTTCAGCACTTGAGATTTTATTTTCACACTCAACAGCTTTGGTATATAATGTGTATTCAGAGCTGGAAATTAAGGTTGACCATTCATTCTGAAAGCAAGCATTCTGAATACATCCAACAAATTATTGGTGCCAGGATTTCAATTTATTTGTACAAATACAATACGTCATATAATAAACATATAACATGTACTTTCACTGGTGCTCTCAAACTGCAATGCAGAATGCACTGATATAAAATAATCATATGAATAGGAAGACAGAACTGCAAGAGAAAACAAAAACCATAAAATGTGTTACATTATGATATATATGTCACACATATACATAATAAAATGTAGTTGAATGCAGCCTTACTAATCGCTTAAGTAAAACAACCCAACTACAAAAGAATATATATAAAAAAAATCTTTAATTCTGCTATTGTACTAACTATTTATTGCATGGTGCGTCATTATGCATGTAAAACAATGCAACTCTCCCACTCGGAGAAGCAGGGCTGCACTCTCCCCTCCATTTCCACCACCTTTTTTGCACATACTGTGCTCATATGTTAACGCAAATAGCAGGTTCACTTCATAGACCATCACTGTCTTTCCACTCATGACTAAGCACTTTATTTTGGTTGTTTTGGTTTTGGTTGCGACCTTTTTAGGATTTGATTCAGCACTTGCCAAGTTCGCTACATTGTCTGCATTGTTGTGTTAGCAGGTGTGAATTTCAAGGCCTGGATATTATGACTGAAACATAATTAACATGAGGCAGTGAACATTACAGTTCCCAGTAACCAAGTTTTCTTCTCCACTAACAAAAGAAACTTCTTTTCCAGAAAAAGAACAAGCACGCATGCGCCTCAGCTGTGGCTGATGTAATTTTTTTACACTAACTGTGAAGTACAACACTACCTTCTGCTTTATTAACGTCGACATTGGGACTTAGTCAATGCCTGGTATGTGTTTTTCATCTGTATGTTTAAGGTTCATCTTGACCATTTCTCATCAGCTCAGTGAGATTGTTGATGAGAAAATTGTGTAAGGTTTCTTGTGCCGTTTCTGAGTGGAGGCTCTACGTATGTGCGTTCGTGTGCTGAAGGATGTGTGTGTGTGTGTGTGTGTGTGTGCCTGCACTTGTAAAAGTTGCTGAAAGAGTGTTGGTGTAAGATGATACCTGACTCATTTATCGGGTGTCTGTGACGCTGCTGTCTTCTCTCGTAGCAATGGGGAAGGCAGGAAGAGGACCCTGTCTGGCTGCAGCAGTGACTCAGTGAGTGGAGGTCTCCCTCCGACCCCACGCAGAGTCTCCTGGAGACAGAAGATCTTCCTGAGGGTCGCTTCTCCAATGAACAAGCCGTCTGCATCCATGCAGCACCCAGGTCTGGTAACACCACCCCCTCAAGCAGTTCAGGGAAGGCACAACATGATGCACAATGAATACGCTCTGAATAATCCACAAGTGCATAGAAAATTAGTACAAGGCAGGGGAACATTTGATTCTTGTGGAAAATTGCTATTCTTATACTCCTGACTTTCAAATGGCATGCATATTTGAAAAGCAGTAAGGGTTGAAAGAAGACTAGAATTTTCTCACTTTATCCTTGTCAGATAAACTCTAATAAAAGAGCTTGTGAAAGTGATCCTTCTACCTGTTCTCATGGCCAGTTTTCTTTCCTTTAGCATAGTCTTTCTCAGCTTACTCTTAATGGACAGTCCCTATCGCAGTACACATACTCAGTAGGTTCATTGTTCATATAAAAAATTGCGACTTAAAGAATATATTTTCTACATGTACTTTCTATTGATTTTTTCGGATCTTTTATTTTAGACCACTCTGATGGCAGGGAGCTGCTGCCTCTCTCTCCTCGTGCCTTGAACTCAAGTCTGGATCCTTTGGGGCGTCTGCTGCCACCGGTGGGTGACCCTCTGTCTGGGGAGAGACCTAAGAGGACGGGGGCTGACTACAGGGCCCTCTGGAAGACTGCCATCCACCAGCAGATCCTACTGCTGCGCATGGAAAAGGAAAACCAGAGACTGGAGGGTGAGTTGCGGTTACTACTGTGCACATGAAGTATGATAATATAACATATAATTCTTCTTTTGGTCACATGAATGGAAAATATAAAGAACCTGATGTCCGTAGTCTTGTTGCTGCTGGATCATTCAGTATTCTTTGATGTTTAGTATGTTTGTTTCTCTGCAGACACTGGTGGTATTTATAATTTGTCATAGAGCTGTTCCTGTTGAAATGTACTCACACTGGGGCTTATTAAGGTTGTGAAGATATTTATTGCAGTGGTAACTTCCACTCCTGTCCACTTTCTTCACGTATCATGAACGTTTCACACACAGTCCTCACCACACGCTCTAACACTTAAAGTTTTGTCGTTACTAACTGAAGCTTTACGAGCCTGGACAGAGACTGAAGGCCCAGAGTTAGCTGCTCCTTGCGCGTCATTTCTGTTTATTTTGAGATGTCAAATGTTGCCATCTTGGTTTAAGATTCTAGAGCAAGCTATATTTAAAGTCAAATGTTTTGGTGTTTCCTACACACACACACACACACACACGAACACATACACATGAACACACACACACAGACAAAGAAACACTCTGTAGGCCAAGGTGCATGTATGGGAAAACCCCACAGCAATATTTAAAATAACAGGATATAGTGCTTGAAAATATCGCCCTCTAATGGCAATTTTTATACTTCTATAATTTTTTAGGGTGCTTTTAAAAAAAAAAAGCATCTTTACAGTGAAGTGGCATGAAGTAAACCCCTCTTTGTAAATTGTAAAAGTCTAAGACCATAACGTGTCAGTTTTATGCATGCCTTGCTCAAACAATGGACCTCAGAGAAAAGAGAGAGAGATGGAGTGAAAGGACAGATTTTTTTTTATTTTTGGCCTCTGGATGCACCTGCTATGTGCAGCATTTATATTATATCGTACCAACACATCTCTTTCCCTTTGTTTGTTACTATGACACCAATGCTGGTCTGAGGACCTAACTGTGAATAACCGTTTTCAATAGAAGGTAAGGAATATTAAAGAAGCCCTTGGGATCCAGGCGGATAGATGTCTTGCATGATTTTTGGTGTTTGTTATTAAAGTCACTCAATGCAGCTTCTTTTTTTTGCATGTTCAGGTACTATCATACTTTATACTATTTTTGTTTCTTTTGTCCTTTGTACCTCTCCCCACTATCTTGACATAGCTTCTCCATACTTCAAGCGTAATAAGGATGAATCTTTGGTGTTAATGTGGGTACTGTGGCTTGTGTTTACTTGGCAGGCTTTCCATGGTAACTGGTGACAAAAGGTGTGAGGGACTATGTCCACACTTGCTCTAAAATCTCACTTTTTTAATAAGCAACATTCTGTTTTATAAAAGTAAAAACAGAGGGGCTTTTTACAGCCCTCTTTTGTTGGCCTTTGGTCTAAATTTTCTAGTGCGACAGGAAAAAGTTTATTGACAAAATGATTAATTTGTTCTTCCATCTCTTTTTATTCTGGTGTTTGTGTTGCAGCAAGCAGAGATGAGCTGCACATCCGCAAGATGAAGCTGAACTACCAGGAAGTGGGCCAGTGCTCCAAAGATGCACAGGCATTGTGGGAGAGAAAACTGACAGCCCCGGGCAGAACGACAGTCCCACAAGACAAGGAGGAGATGTATCGTGCACTCTGCCAAGGTGAGATGTGTGTCTGTACATTTTTGTGTGCAAGCAAGTGAGAAATGGGTTGTGAAGGCATGCTCGTGTCTTTGTGTATCTATAATTCTTCATTCAGCGATACACGTGTGAATCTTTGTGTGCAGGTGTTCCCAAGAGCAGGCGTGGGGAGGTGTGGTTGCTCCTGTCCCATCAGCACCGGCTGCGTCACAGACTGCCACAGCGTCAGCAAGCCCCGGACATCTCCTACCAGGACCTGCTCAAGCAGCTCACCGCACAGCAGCATGCTATTCTGGTGGATTTAGGTGTGCACACAATATTAAAACAGGTTCCCCCGCAGTCACGGAGACCGAAATAAAAGTCATGGAATTTGACTGTTTTTATATTTAGGTGTGGGAAAATGATTCAGGATAATGCATGTCGAGGAAGTTTTAGAAATTTTCTGACAACTTTAGCCTCAGTTGCTCTATAAATAGAAGCTATTCTTATAGTTAGAAGTTGTGGTAGGAGTAGTAGTTTGGTTGTTGTTCTTCTCACTTTTATTTATTCATGGGACTCCTTAATGCTTCTTCTTGTCATGTTGAAAGCTCACAGAAACTAGGAACATTTAGTAAATGTTCAGATGTTAATATTATCTGTCTCCCTGCTCAGGCCGGACCTTCCCCACCCACCAGTACTTCTCAGCCCAGCTGGGTGCAGGGCAGCTTTCCCTCTACAACCTCCTGAAAGCTTACTCTCTGCTGGATACAGAGGTACATACTGTAATCCCGTTCCCTTTCCCCACAGTGCACCACTGTAAGGCCATAGTGTGGTGAATGTCATGAAGTTGGTAGTACATATTGTGTGCTCTTTTTTTTTTTTTTTTGCGCCACACAGGTCGGCTACTGCCAGGGTATCAGCTTTGTGGCTGGAGTGCTGCTGCTGCACATGAGCGAAGAACAGGCCTTTGACATGCTGAAGTTCCTCATGTATGACCTTGGCATCAGGCAGCAGTACAGGCCTGACATGGTCTCTCTGCAGGTCAGTGCATGAACTGGTGAACGGACCACTGGAAGATGTTATTAGAATATGAGGGATCTCATTACTGAGTGGTAATACTTTAGCTACAGAATCCTCTACATTTTATTCCTGCAAGATAATTTCGGGTTTAACATCAGACATGATTACTTGTTGCACCGACATGATTACTTGTTGCACCAACATTCAATTTTCAAAATGATCAAATTAGAGCCAAATTACAGCTTTTACCAGACTATTAAATAAAGTGTTGTATTTGGTACTGCAGGAAAAACATTAAAGCCACTGTGAATATAATTTCAAATTCTGATGCTCTCCACTGGTAGTATCAGAAAAGACACTTTGCTATACAGCAATGCATTGGAATAATAAAAGAGCTATAATCACATAAAGACCCCATACCATAGTAAAGTATAGTTTAAATTTAAATGTTATAGTATTTTGCAGTACATTTCCAACCTATTAGTAACAATATGTGAGTAACAAGCACACTGGACTTTTACATTCACGTTTCTGTCACCTGCCTAGTGTGAGTGGCCTTGTGTGGGTTATTAGTTAGCAACAGCAAACAGTAGTCAAGTGTCTCCACCTCTTATTCAAGCCACACCTGCTCTGTTAGCTTCAGTTAAACATCAGCTGACCTCACCGGGCTGAAAGCATCAGCAGGCGTGGTAATGTTTAATCTACATCAGGTAACCATTAAATCAAGCAGTGGTTCTCTTTGTACTGCAGTTCTGTTCTTTTGTGACTAACCCAAAGGTTGCAAAGCACAGAGGATTTTGTGGCATTTTTCTCTGTGCAGTGGTACAGTACGAGGAGGTAAAGGTATTTCTTGTTTTCTTTGTAACTGTCAGGAAATTGTAAGACTGATAACAGTCTAATTTTGGCTCGAGCTAACTTCTGCTTCTCTTTTTTCTGTCTGGTGTTAATTTCACTGTAGCACTTGTCAGGATTACAGTAATGCATTGTTACAGAGTTAGTAGAGCTCACCAAATGCATGTCTGAGCAAGTCTCTAAAGCAACACTGGTGATACTAACGACGCTCACTGCTTGGGTAAAGGTTCATTTGCCAGCCAGTAAATCTTAGATTGCCCCGTGATACTCGTTCCCCTGCAGATCCAGATATACCAGTTTGTTCTAACACAGCCTGTTTGATCTGTGTGTGTATTATCTGTTTGAATGGGTCTGTTAATGCCTGTGCACACTGTCTGTGTTATCCCAGATTCAGATGTACCAGCTCTCCAGACTGTTACACGACTACCACCGCGAGTTGTACAATCACTTCGAGGAGCACGAGATCTGCCCGAGCCTCTACGCAGCGCCGTGGTTCCTCACTCTCTTCGCCTCACAGTTCCCCCTCAGCTTTGTGTCCCGCATCTTTGGTATATTTTTAGAATAATAGCCACTGTGTATGGACACACACAAAGGCTTACCAGCACAGTGCTATTTGTAAAAGAGGATGGCATTTAAATAGCCTTTCAATAATTACAGGTCCATAAAAGTGTGTAAAGATTTGGTGTTTTGATGGTTGTGTTTTTGATGTTTTTTTCTTTCAGATTTTGTATTTGTCCAAGGCACCGGGGTGATCTTTAAAGTGGCCCTCTGTCTTCTGAGCAGCCATGAGGGGGAGATAGTGGAGTGTGACAGCTTTGAGAGCATTGTGGACTATCTGAAAACTACACTTCCCACCCTCAGTCTGACACAGATGGAGCAGACCATTGCAAAGGTACAGAGTTGGAAGTTTAAATATACATGTCCAGGTGTCCAGATAATTGAGCCCAATGACGCATGTAAAGGTAATACTATGTGTATCATGGTGCACTGCACTTTATTACAGCTGATACATTCCTCACTCACCATGCGTCTTAAATGACAAGGTGGGAAGGTCCTCCATAACCTATAGAAGGGAGTTGCATTGGATTTTATTTATTTACTTACTTACTTACTTACTTACTTACTTACACACACACACACACACACACACACACACACACACACACACACACACACACATACGGCCTCACTACAAAAACTGCATCATTACCTCTGCTCTCTAATCTAATATAAATACAGTACTTGTCAGGCTACAGGATATTTTAACATTAGCTGTACAACGTGTTCATGCTGGGCTTGGAAGAACTAGTTTCAGATACTATGATCCTCACAAACGAAATGAGCTGCAAAAAACTGATATCACTTGATTTTAAAAGAGTTTCTTAATGTGAAACTAATATAACTTGTGTGTGTCTGTGTGAATTATGTCTGTGTGTTTGTCCATATTTAAACTGCATACTGTATGTTTATTATTGTACACAAGTCTCTCTTAAAAAAGAGAATCAATGAGACTGCCTGTCTAGATAAAGGATTAAATAAATCTGGAGAGGAGAGCAGATCATAAAACTTTAAGATTTATTGCAAATAAAACTTTAACAATAGCATTTTGATTTAATGTGGATTAACAGTATATAGAAGAACAATTGCTTTTGTTGTGTGCAGTCTTTAAGATGATACCTGGCACTTTACCTCAATACCATAAGCACATTTTCTGTTAAAGTGCCTACTAGCAAAACTAATGTTGCTGTATGTGCGTAGCCACAGTCACAAAAAAAAATTTTAAATATAATTTTAGTAGTCCAGTTTTTGTCTATGAGTAAATTGTACAAATATTATCCTGCAAATTAAAATTAAATTTCTTTGTCAACAAATCCCATGAAAATACCAAAACCAACAATGCGTTAGTCCGTCTCTCAATACTTTACAACTTTCCCTGTGTGTGTGTGTGTGTGTGTGTGTGTGTGTGTGTGTGTGTGTGTGTGTGGCACTCAACCCCAAGCCTGTTCACTCCTACTGGAGATGTGAATCTTTCAAAGTTGGCCACGAATATATACTTTGTGCAATGTTGTAGTTCAGTGACTCATCGTTTTTTTTACAACAATGGAGCTCTTCGACACAGAGGAATAAGCTTTATCAGGTTTTGGATATGCAGACAAGAGTTGTTAGTACGGATAATTAATTGTTGGTTTTGGTCTTTTCGTGGGATTTGTTGACAGTAAGAAAAAATATAAGATATCACAGACTTATCCTTCAAACTCCCTATACAGACTCATTTTGCTGGACCTTACTGTTAGTATTTGTAACGGTATTGATGTACTATAATGACTTGTCAGTGGATGGCATCTGTCTCACCGTGCAGCCTGTTGTTTGTTAGGTAATGGAGATGGACATCTCCAAGCAGCTGCATGCATACGAGGTGGAGTACCATGTCCTGCAGGATGAGATGTTAGATGCCGGACCGCTACCTGATGACTCTGACCGGCTTGACAAACTAGAAAAGACAAATGCGCAATTGAAGAAACAGAATATGGACCTGCTGGAAAAACTTCAGGTATGGAAGAGAAGAATCATACTAATCATAGATTTGGATCTGCAACAAGAACACTCTCCTTAATTGTTACCTTTCATACACTTTAGTGGAAATACGTTTTTGGGAAACAACAGCAAATGCTCGGAATATAATTTGTAATGATATTCATTATTTTAATGCTTGGTCATCGAGGGAATGTATGTGTAATTGTGGAAGGTATTAGTTGCCACTGATAGTGTCTCAGGCTACCCATAGATGGCACTAAAACACAAGTTAAAATCACAATAAAAACGATAGAAGACAAAAGGATTGGACACTATACGTTCTCCAAATAAAGTTGTGATCAGTAGTATGTGAATCTGTTCAGCAGGACTGGTATAGTCACACCTGCTGGTCTTCCATATTAATGAGGGTCAAAGAGATATTGAGCTGCTCTCACAACCGTTGTGACAAAGAAAAAAGAGTGGACTCTCAGACCTATGGTGTTGGATAACTGTTACTACAACATCTACAATCATATTTGATTGCACTTTTGTTGAGATTTTGTGCTGTGGTCCTGGTACAAAGTCATACTAGTCCCGACTTCTAGTTCTTAGAATTTGTAGCTTGTGCTTTTTGTTTACCCTATGTCCAAATGTCTGTCTTTGTATTGTACCCTGTATTTAATATGGTACAATGTCTCTGTCCTCCAGGCTTCACGGCAGAAGATTCAGACTCTAGAGACGAGTGTAGAGAACTTCCTTTCTCGGGAGAGCAAAATGAAGCACATGATTCGCTCTCTGGAGCAGGAGAGGGCAACTTACCAGAAGACCATTGAACGCATGCGCTCATGCCTTCCCCCTGACGCCCTGACAGATGTGGAGATGACCCAGATCAAAACAGGACCCAACGGGAAAGCCAAAACTGCAGCCAAGAAGCCCTGATGGCAACCAGGGGGCTGGCTGCTCCGGGCAGACACACAGGCAGACACTGAAGTGAACAATTGGAGACTGCTTTAGCGGAAGGCTGCTGAGCCCAACAGCAATTGTTGTACTGCTGCACAATAGTAGCAGAGTTCTGTAAATGTGTGATGTCTGGACGTGAGATGCGCAGACTTTATGGAAAATATCTACGTGATGTTTGGTGGGAGGAGGTTTCAGTTATATTAGCAAACAGACTGTTCCCTCGGTGCATCAAAGCTGCTGTTGTGTCTCATCTGTTTCACTGCCAGTTTGAAGGTGAGATCAAGATGCACAACATTTCTCTCCCTGTTCAGATCGTTTTTTGGTAATCATGGGGATTTTCTAGATTGACACAAGTGAGAGGTGTGTCATTATTATATTGTTGAGCACTGCCTTGATGTATTTGCTACCAGTGTCAGTAGCACCACAAAAGCAGTGAACAGAAGGTGCCTGTTGGCAAACAATCCTTTGGACCTCAGGTTCAACTTATAGCCATTACCAGTGTGTATGATCCTGGAGTTGATACTCCATTGTTTTTGTTGTTGTTGAACTCATGTCTGGGATGGAAACTCAGAGTAATCACAGTGCTTTGTTATTTCCTTTAATTCACTTGAAATTGTTGTGAATGTAATTTCCCTCCAAAGATCATTGTAATACCATTCTGCTTTTTAAAAGCAGAGACATCTGGGTGCACGTCTGCCATGTCAGGCTTTACATTTCAGCAGATGTACAGTATCTCCTTTCTCATCTCACAGCACAGCACCACTGCCTTCATGTGAGAGATCTTTAGTACACTTGCTGCTTTTGAGGAGGAAGTGTTTCTTCCAAAGCGCAGGCAGGATGTGAGGTCGTCTGCCTTCTCAGTTTCCTGTGTGACTGACCGCCGTGTCGCCTCGTTTTAGCACCACGTTCAGACACTAAAGCAGAGTTCACACTCCTCAGGAGGCACAGAAAAACAGACTAAGGTGGAGGAGTGAACTGAATGTACTTCACATGCTTCTGTTGTAAAAGTCTGTAGAACACCTTTGTCAGCCCAACGTTTGACAAAAGTAGCAACATCCTCTCCTCCTGCAGTTCTTGAAGACGGGACTACAAGCAGCTAGGGTTGTTTTGCTCAAAGTTTCAAGGCAACACATATCTGCAGTTGAATTGCCGTTGGTCACGCAGCCACTTTTATGTTTGCAGTGAAACTTCTGTTCCCTTTTGAGTGGGGATGAGTCTCTCCTGATACTGGTTAATACTGTATATACAGCATAAATACACACACTCACATACACACAAGCTGTGCAGTGAACTGGCTGACTGTATGGGCAGACAGTTCAAATGAGTTGAAAGTGTGTCCCTGGCTGTTTCCCCGGTTTTGTTTTATCCCACCTCCGTGTCTGACTCACCATCACTAGTTGAGATTGAAAGCAAAACAGTCTTGGGCTTCTCTCCACTTTCATAAAACACCCTTACATTAAAACCAAGGTGATGTCTATCATGAAAAAAGTACTTACTAAAAGTTTCTATCAGTCTTTTTGTCCTTGGTGACAAGTTGTGTGATACATTTGTGTCTGTTTCAGTGTAATTTTTTTATTCTCAAACTTTTGTCCAAGCAGACATATCATTTGGCATACAATGCAATATGTTTATGTTTAGCAATCCTGTGTATTTGCATATACTCTGAGCACTTGCCTACTTTTGCTAAGTTACAGGAGCTACAATAATTCACAAGTTTAATAGGTTGATAAATCCGGCCTGACTTTCCCTGTCATGGTGAAATGTTCTTGTGGTAATTTTGCCGTAAAGGTTTCTCATAAATGAAAGAGAAATAGTCACCTCTGAACAGCAGGGATTCTCGCAACAGTTCAGAAAGTAAAACATATCAATCAACTCATTTTGAAATCTGTCTAAGGATACGTAGGTAGGATACAGTCCTACACAGCTTTTCTGCCTGTTATTTAGTTTATCTACAGTATTTGTGAATCATATAAATCGACTATTGAACCAAAGATGTGGTAGTTTTTAAAAAATGAATGATTGAAATGAATGAATTCATCAAAAATGCTGTTATGTTTTGTATCTTAAATGTAATAACCTTTTTGTCACTACACCTTTTCAGCATTCTTAAGTTTGTACTAAGATAAAAGCTTGAAGAGATACCAAATATTGGCAGTAAAAACTTGACACACTAAAAAAAGAAAGGAAAGAAGACCATTGGCAGACTTTTTTACTTATCGTTGTGATATTATTGCTTTGTGCCAAAAGTTAATGATGGTAATGATGGCCTTTATTCTCCATTAATCTGAGATTTGATCGTTTTGTCTAATGTTAAGCACATCCTCGTCAGCGAGGGGTCTTTGTTTTACATCCGGTGCTGACTACTAAATAGTGCTTGTATCACTGTGTTTTAAGGAAATATACATAATAATAGATTGATTGTTTCTCTGTCAACATGAGGGCTACACAAAAGCAAAGAATCTTGAATTCTTCAATAAACTTCACCTTGCCTTGTTTTCTGTCTACTCATGTCCAAATGTCTGTCCTGTCCATTAAGCTCTCATAAAGATATCATGTTCCTTTACTTCTCTACAAGGAAGCACCTCAAGTGCAAGACGTAGCCTAAAGCACAAATGGTCTCTCTGTGTAGACGTATTATTGCGTAAAAGGCCAAGGTAGACTTAAACAGTTTTAGATAGTCTATTTAAAGGCCCTTCAAGAGTTGTACTCCGGTTAACGCCTTGGGCAATGAGAACTACAGGTCTCTAGTGGGACATTTTTTTTTTTTTCTGAAACTGTACCCTTTGCAAAGTATCTGAAACATTCAACTAGTGAACACTTCTGAAGTAGCCATAGTTTAGTGAATGAAATAAATATTCCTCACACGTTGCACGTTGCTAAGTTGTTTTGATGAAATCATTTTGAAGTAGTTCAGTGAGTCCCAACCATGTGTATCTGACTACTATGATTGAGGGTGCAAGGAAAACAAATTAGGAAGTTGAAACCGTATGTCTGAATGGTTAGTAATGGATGAATTGTTAAAATTAGTTAGCTAAAAGTAATCCATAAACAGTTGAAATAGGCTAATTAGTTAACATTAAAAGTACTGGATTGATATCGCTGGACTACATTCGTTCTCCAAAGAGCATATTTTATTAATCTACTTTTATTAAAGTAAATTGAGATAATATTCTATTGGGATAAAGAGTCTCAGCACTGCCATCGTTAAATGCATTTTAAAATGAATAGCATTTAGTTTAACAAAGATAACATTATTGTTTAATTCATTCTTTTGATGGAGGCAGTATTACTATCTAAAAGGTTGGATACTCATCCAAAATTGGTAATGGCCTAATGTCCGAATTAAAGTTGCTGTTCTTTTAATGCCCCCAAAACCATTGTAATGCAACCATCCTTCTTTGGAGAGAAGGGTTTTTTGTATTATCTTACCTATGGATGTTACATTCTTACCCAGAACAAATGAGGGCCTAATATTGTCATGTGTAATGGGCATTTCAGTGTACCCACTTAACACAGGTTTTTCTGCAGGTGGTGAGGGGCACACTAATCCACTATGTTTCCATCATCATTATTATTATTATTATTATTATTATTATTATTATTATTATTATAGATTGTTTGCTTTTGTACTGATAATATAGCCTTATCTCACTACTTTAATGCCGCATAGCTGTAGCTGTATGACTGCCCTCTTTATAGGCTGTTATACTTCAGAGTCACTGTCTAAGATCTTCATGTGTTGGGTTTGGTGCTTTTTGAGCACTTATGAGTGATGGCTGTTTACAGTCACCCTGGATGTGATTATTTTGAAGTTTTCTCTTTTGTTCTTTTCTTTTTTTGACGCTTTGCTTACAGTCTGTTGCTCAGCAATGATGGCCTCATTGATAGGTTATATCCTCTATTCACATTAGTCATTTGATCCATAAGAACCTCATGATGCAGGCTGATCAGGAAAGAGCATTAAACCTGATGACATGGAATATCTCGGGTCTTACCCACCCAATCAAAAA
The DNA here is from genome assembly GCA_031216445.1 of Lateolabrax maculatus. NCBI lineage: Eukaryota > Metazoa > Chordata > Actinopteri > Acropomatiformes > Lateolabracidae > Lateolabrax > Lateolabrax maculatus. The sequence goes on along the minus strand of CM062208.1, from coordinate 7,831,845 downwards.
GAAAAAAAATATGTTTATTAAATCAAAAAGATTTGATATTGTGTTTCTCCAGGAGACTTACTTACTGGCCAGGGCATCAAGGAAACTTTGCCGGGATTGGATGAGCCATGTCTCCGGCTTGTGTGATAGTAGCCGGAGCAAGGGTGTAGTGATCTTAACTCACAAACAGTTTCAGTTTAAGTGCATCAGGGAAAATGGGGATGGTGGGAAGATTCAGGGTTATGAGGTAATATACTTTATGACCCTGAGAGGAGGGAAATTGCTATTGGTGGGTGCTTTTAATGGGGTGCTTTTGAACAAGATATGTCTCCCTCAAATATAAAAAATATATATAAAAAAAGGAACTCAAAGGGCTGATTTCCCCCTGTTTAGAGCTAGGCAAAAACACACATAGCACGGCCAGGTATATTAAACAGAGAGAGGCACTAGTGATTAAAACAGGGTGATGCTCTGCTGTCCAACTCCACCGAGTTAAATAAGAGATTCAGGGAACACTTTACTGACAGAATCACAAGCCGATCAGCAGTAGATACACACATTCCTGACTCCCCAAGTGGAATTGCTGGACGCACAAATTATTAAAAAGGAGATTGTAGATGTTATTAGAGGTCTCCCATCTGTCTGAGGCACTTATTTCTCTTATTTTAAAGAAAGATAAGGAGAAAAGCTACAGACCAATCAGCTTGATTGACTGTGACAGGGAAATTCACTCCAATACCTCAGCTGTTAGACCAGACAAGGTGATAACTACTCTGATCCACCCCGACCAAGTTGGCTTCATTCGAACTTGCAGTTCCACTGATAATATTAGACGTCTGATTGACATCATGTGGGCCTCCCAGAATGAGGCCTCCCGGGTTGATGCCTCCCCTGCTGCGGCCCTCTCTCTGGATGTGGAGAAGGCATTCGATAGGGTAGAGTGGCAATACTTGTTCTCTGCCCTGGAAGCCTTGGGTTTTAGCTGGAAATGTATTAGTTGGGTCAATCTCTTGTACACCAATTCTAGAGCCTCAGTTGCAACAAACTGTGTTATCTCTGAGTCTTTCGAGCTTCACAGAGCTACCAGGCAGAGCTGCCTGATGAGTCCTCTACTTTTTGCGCTGATGCTGGAGACTCTGGAAGCAGCAATTTGCAGAGACCCTGACTTTCCAGGTATCCAAACAGGCAGTGGTAGTCAAAAGCTGATGCTTTATGCAGATGATGCTGAAGTTTTTATAATAAAACCAGTGCGCTCCCCCCCCCCCCCCCCCCCCTTTTTAAAACCATCAGTCTGTTTTCTAAATTATCTGGATATAAAGTGAACTGGACCAAATCAGAGTCACTTCCTCTGACACCCTATTGTCCTAAAACCTTAATCTAACCTGGCAACTTTACATGGCTTAGTGGACCGACATCACCAGGTTGCAATTAGGTTATTTCCCCAGTTGTTGTGCCCCCAAATTTTATTATCTATTACAGGCACTCTCAATGAAGATTTCCCTCAAATGTCAGTTTGAAATTTCTAAAAAAAAAAGGGATAAACGCCCTAGATTAAACTTCAGAAAATTGCTTCAGAAAACAGGGGTGAGAACCCATCCTATTATTTCACACATACAGTGGGCATCGAAGAGGGTTGCTTTCATGTTCAATTTCAAACCTTACCTTCACATTGCAGCCTCCATATGACTCAACCCTAAACTTCGCATACAAAAATCACAAATTCTCTGGAGGCCATGGGCTGATGGGGTAATCTTGGTCCTTGAGGACCTCCCCCAAAACACAAGACATAGACACAGACACAAATCATAGGGTGCGTTGTGCTTTTTTCCCCAGGTCTGTATATCCTGGGGGACCCGTCGCTCCTCAAGGACCCCCCACCCCCTGATGTAGAATGGATGCAGACTGCTGCGATGCTGGGGTGTAACCTCAATATTTCAGAATGGAAATCCCCCTCTACCCCTGTAAATCTTTGGCATAATCATTTATGTGGACTAACCCCACTGGAAGGCCTGTCATACAGACTTGTGAACAGAGTGGAAAGTTTCCATTTGAAATGGGAGAGTTACCTCTCCAACATTAAAAGGCCAGACTAGGGTGTAGGACTGGGAGGTGCCTGGGAAAAGCTAAAAGTAGCAAATAAATTGCTAAATTTATTTAAATTTTTAACTGAATTTTGACAAAATCAACAAAAGAAAATGTGAATGAATGCTTGTTTTCATCTATTACTATTTACCAATTATCAGTAGTTGGTTCACCGATATAAGCAGTAGGTGGCAGTCTGCAATGGTATCATTATACCACTGCAGAAGAAGAGGGCAAAACAAGATGACCTTATTAAAAAAGCACCAGTCAAAACCTCAAACTGTAAAAAACAATGTAGAAAACTCAATGGAAATATGACATTCCTGTTATTTTCATGTAATAATGTGAGAAAGGTTACATCAGATCTGTGTGGAGGGATGAGGAAACTGTAGCCATGTTTCCTCGCGTTATGGGAATACCCGAAAGACGCCAACAGCAGAAATAGCTGAACAGTCATGTGAGTTAAATTTTCGCTATTGTCAGAATGTATTCAACAAAGGTGTTTCCAGCTCCTGTTTTGTGCATTAAAATTTTTTGAAAAAGGCAAAAAACACCTTGAATTTTTCGCCTTTTCCATTTAACTTTTCTAACACGATACTTCAAAATGCGCATTCAAATATGTTGATTGAAACACGGCTTGTGTGGTAGAAGCTGGTTGAAATGTGTCCCATATTAGTATGAATGCAAACTTCACTAAACCATCCTGACATTAACAGTAAAAAAAAAAGATTATTTTAAAACTATCCACTTTTATATACGTAAATTATAGTGTCCAATACCATTCAGTTAAAAAACAATTCAAATAAACACTCGGAACATGTCAGGTGGTGTTGATGACGTGGTATTTGAGTTAATCTGACAAGACTTTAGGGGTATAGCAGACAATACACTGGGAAACACAGATGTAGTTGCCTTCTTAGCTCTTTGTTCAATCTGTAGTCTACGAATATGAACCACAGTGAGAGCCCAGTAAGAGCTCCATCAGCCAAGGAGGGGCTCTGAAAGATAGCAGCCACACGACCAGTCATTGTTTTCCTAGGAGGGTCTTACCCAGAAAGGACTGTTGAGTGTTGCTCTGATCAGCCTCTGCCAAGCCTGGAGCTTGTCACACATAAGACACACAAATGACCGCCAACCAGGAGCCTATCGCACACTAAACAAAAGGGGCCACATTCCTCACGTATTCCCACACGAGGTTACATCCTGCAGCAGGGGAAGAGTGGGATGCTGGGAGTCCACTGGGGATTGGCTGAGAACGACACTTCCTCTGCCGAAGGTCTTATCGGCTCTGTTTGTGTTTTTCTTCTCTCTCTCCGTCTTCACTATCTTCATCTTTCAATCCATCTCTACCTCCCACTCTTCCCGCTCTCCTCATCCCTCCCATTTGAATTGTGAGGCTTGATCTGAAGCTTTGGTTCAACATTTGCTGCATTGTAGAGCTTACAGAAGGAAATGCAGCATACAGATGTCTTGACAGGTATTTTTAAGTGAATGGCAGACTGAAAACACTAAATGACAAGTATCAGTACTCAAACTGAAAAAGCCACCAGTGTTTGAAACAGGACTATTGTTCTCAGGCAGCCCTCTATAAGATATGTGCCTGTGTGTGTGTGTGTGTGTCTTAAGGGCATTAGACCACGGTAGAAAGGGAAAAGTGAGCTGACAGTGTGAGTTGGTTGCAATGAAGAAGTGAAGGGGTAGGAGAGGGAGAGTAGAGGAGGAGGGAAAGAGAAAGGGTCCTCCTGCCTTATATGGGAATTCATACCGCTGCGCTTGTGGCGCAGTCTAAAAGCTGGAGTTGTTTCAGTAGAAAACCCTGGGCTAGAGCCATCAGTACAAAGTATTACAGGTCATAGGAAATCTATGCTCAACTTTTATTTTGCAGCACGATTATCCGCAATTCAAATCAATAATGTAGTTCGAAGGCAAAAACACAAACATTACACAACTGCAGAAATACATCAGTGCTGTACAGTAAATGGGCTTATCTGAGCATCACCAGGCTTGTAGCTGCAGACAGAAATTGGGAGTTACTGAATTTGGAGGATGGAGATAAGGGTGATGGGGGGGGGGGGGGGGGGGTGCGAGGGAAACAGCTGGAGGGGTGGGAAAGAGACTCAGGTGGGCTCAGTCTGGTCCAGAGAGAGGAGTTGGCTCCCCCTGAGGCCAGGAACACACACATACACACGGACACATTTCACCACGTCTCATAGTTTAGCTGTGCCTTGATTTTTTTCCCTATCTTTCCCCCCTGTCCCCCTACTTTGCACATACACTGGCTGCTCCAGCTCTTTCAAAGCTCCTTCCTTGTCTCTTGCTTCTCTAAAGCTGTGAAATAAACTCTTCACTATCGCAGCTCGGATTCCAATCAATATCCACACTGCACAGGCAAGCAGAAGTTTGCACCTAGACACACGGCACCACACTGATATGTTTTAGTTAGCTCGGTGACAGATTTGCTTCCTACAGAGTGCTTTTCTCTCTCTGTACCTGTCATGGATGTAGCTGCCAGAGGGGCTTATGGTAAATGGCCAGAGCCAGGAACGGCAGAAGGCATAGGGAATTGGGCAATAATGAAGCACCAGAAGATACACAGAACTAAACACACATATACACACACACACTCTTCCTATTCCCTTGACTAGTCCAGTCCATTCCTTTGGTTTCTTCCATCGAGAGCAGGTAGAGCCACGAACACTGCCGGGAGAATCTTGTGATTAATGACATGCCTGTCATGTCTATACCCTCTTCATCTTTTTCCTGACGAGAGTCACTCTTCCTCTCCTCCCCCTCCCCTCCCCCAGCGGTCTGGCAGACACACTACTCAAAATCCCCCGGGGCCAGGTGCAGCACATGCTGGGGAGTATCGCCCGGCTTACCTGATCCAATGCTTCATTCATCTGTGTAGCCTCTGGAGGCCTGAAAAACACACTCAGTATCCTTAGACGTACTCACACATGGGGATTACAAATATATATGTATGCCGACACACACACACACACACATGCACAGCCACAGACATACAGCCCAAGCCCTCCACTCCCTCTGGCCTCTATGCTCCATGGCCATGCTCACAGACATCTCGGGGCAGAGCTGGTGCATACAGAGTGACGCTTTTAAAAACAAGGCTACAAAGAGGTGAGGTGAGGCTCTAACACCGTAAGTAACATGAAGATCTTATTGAGGCCACTTTCCACCTGGAGATCCCCAACAAATGTGACTGAAGTCCCAGGTGACTGGAACGATCAGAGTACAGACTTGTGAGTCCCTTCTAATCACATTATCCACTGGCTGTGCCTGGCCCGAATCACCTCAGCAATGATTAAGACAAACACAGGCGAGAGAGGAGGAGAAAAAGACAGTGAGAGACACAAAGAGAGTACTGGCAGGCTAGAAGGAGGGGGTGGTCAGACAGACAAGGAGTGAGTCAGACAGGCAGATATCCTCCTACATGTAAGTCCATCCAATGAAAGTGCAAATAATATGTATAATAATAATATACAATATAAAGTCCAGTTCAGACTGTATTTGAGCTGACTTTATCTGTTTGTGTGTTCAGGGTTAAGCCATGTAAGACCTGGGTGTATGATATCAGCGATAAGGGATTTTGGGTGTGAGGTACTTCTGACATCATGCAATGTGTGTACGTACATCCTTTTCAAAAGGCCACTAAGGGCACAAACACAAAGACGAGGTGGTGAGCAGAGCCTGCATGTGTGTGACTCAGTGCGCTCTGGACAAATTCTGACGTCAGCCTCTGGAAACTCGATGAAAGCAAAGTGATTTGTCTAAGCAGAGGCTGCCAGAGGTTTAAGTGTCCACCACCAGCACTCGCGCCTTTCAAACCATAGTCTCCCTGTGCATCACTGGGATTTGTTCAAGAAACTCTACAAGCTGAAGGCAGAAATGATAGGATTTGGTGATGCACAATTCTCCTCTCCCTTCTTTCCCTCTTTTCGCCAAGCCGCCCAGCTGTTCCTGCGAGCACATACTAACACACTGGGTTTTATTATGCTGATCTGACATTGCTGAAGTTGGGAGGGGAGACAGCTGTACTTGTGTGGCCCTGGGCGCACCCGTCATTAGTGCCAACCTCGCTCCACTCCTCCTCCATCCCTCCCTTGTTCCAGATCACTCTCCCTCCCTCCCTTGCTCCTACATTGTTTCCAAAACAACACCACACCCTTTTGTAATATTTGCTGACCTAATTTTCTGCTAGTCCTCCCACCTGTCCATCCATCTTAACAAGACACTGCACCCTCGCACATCTTCACCTCCCCACTATCTGCCACCAAGATAACACAAAACAACCAGTATTATGTTGGTAAAAGGCTGAGTGCTGTGTGCTTGCCACTCAAGATTTTCTTGAATAGATAATTTCCAAATTGATTCAAGCTGGCCTCACATCTAATGGTCTGTGTGGGCTTTAATGTGAACAGGAGATAATAAACACCCTGAGTTTCTGCTCTGTTTGCCAGTCATTTATATTTCTATGACTGTCACTCCTGCCCATACCTTCTCATTACCTTCCTTCATTTTTCTCTCAGGATCTCATCATTTTCTCCTTCTCATATAGCCTAATTCTACCATTGTCTTCCACCTCTATAGCTCTCTATCCCATTTCCTGTGATACTATCTGTGATACTAAGAGGTTGATTTCCCACTGTGCGTCATTAACCTTTTCTCTCTACTCTTGGTTAAACCCAACGACTACATTCTGATGTTTGAGACGGAGGAGACTTGGGGAGCATGCTGCGCTCACTCTAGTGGGATGGGGGTTTCACCAGCGATCATAACTACATCCTTATTAGCCACTGAATTGATACTGTAAGGCACTTCTCTCTCTTATCGTATGCCAATATTTCCTTCTGCCTCGCTCAGTGTTACATAATTTCTCTCAAACCTTTGTTTTTATGTCTGCGCACAGAAGACATACTGTAGAGGTGTCAAGAAAATGAATCTATATTACACTAATATCGCCTCCAGGTAGACAAGAATGCACATGCACATATTGTTACTGTGGATGCAGTCAGATGATATGACCCAGTACAGGGCTTTGTCGTTCATAAGATGCTTCATGTCTCCGGGGAGAGAGAATAATAGATAATCTTTGTGCATAAAATAAAGAGTCTGTCGACTTCATCTAAAAGTGTGTTTAATCACAATGAGTGAGGTGTAATTAATGTTTCACTGGTGCACTGTGTATGTGCAGTCGAGGACCGTGGGTGAGAGGATGTAGTGTGCGGTCTCTCTAACAAGCTCCCACTCACCCCAGTGGAGGCAGGCAGGGAAGGCTGGAGTGACTGCAAGGCTGTTAGAGCAAGTGGGTTGCGTTGGACGTGTCCATGTCTCTCTCTCTCTCTCTCTCTCTCTCTCTCTCTGTGTGTGTGTGTGTGAATCTGTGAGTGTGTTCCTGTCACTGAGTGTGTGTTAGTGTGTGAAAAGTGTGCATGTGTGTCCTTTTGTGTGTGCTGTACTGGGATGTGGAAATTGAATGGAGCCTTTCAGTTCTACTGCTCGTCTCCCCGGGGGTGAGAGACTGGTTGCCATGGTTATCCTGGATTCCTGCCGCTAATGGGTGGGAGTTTGTGTAGCTCTGGCAACCTGGCCTGTCTAGGGTGGAATACGAGTGTGTGTGTGTGTGTGTGTGTGTGTGTGTGTGTGTGTCTGTGTGTGTGTGTGTACCAGGGGGTGTGGTTGGGTGGAGGCAACATTCTAGGACACAGGAGGTCACATATGTGAGAAACACAAGCTTCAGTTCCTGTGCGCTCCTGCACGTACAAACACAGATTCTTGTCGTGTATACATGTACTTTACAACATGCTGTAGATATTCGGCGCGCTTCAATATCAGATGAGACGTCCATGTCCACTGACAAACCTCAGTAAAGCTCTAAATCAGTAGCACAGTACCGCTTGGTGTCACTGTCATTGTCATCGTCATAGCCATCCACGATTTCAAAGATATTTTATTTACTCATCCTAAGTCAAATTACAAGCATGGTGGATATAATAATCGCGCAGTGATGAAATAATCTTCTACTTTTACTGCAGTATTGCAAGTGTAAAACATAATGCAGTGAAGTAGTTAAGCCTTTCTCTCCCGTCATCCCCATTACCATCCTTTTACCCTCAGGCTAGTGGTACTCTTAACTGGGCACAGAGACCCCACTGAACAGGAACACAGTGGATAGTGGAAAATGAAAACCTCCACACAGAGTAGATTAGTGTAGGGAAAGATACATTCTCACTGAGTGTTTCTCTTGCTACACAATTTCAGATATGATTATAAATGCTTGTCCACAAAAGAGTTCCACCTCACAAGTATGTGCTTGCATCTGACAGTACACGCTAATCAGGATGTATTATTCAAATTGTATTATGAATTTGACACAGAGCACTTTATGGATAGCAGCTATGCAGGGCATGTTTGCAGAAAATATATGCCTGTGATATGCAATGTAACTACATAATCCTGGTTTTCCTATTCCCAGTGTTCTGGTAGAGGGGCTCAGTCCCTGCTAGTCACACAGATGTCTTGGCTCCTGTTCCCTTGGAAGACTGATCCATACGTTGCGTGAACCCCTGTGGATTTATAGGAACTTGGCTGAGGAATTTACTCTCCTCCATTCCAGTCATTATATATGGCCTATTCACTGTAGCCTGGACACATTAGGAAAATGTTTCTCTTGTAGAGGATCCAACATGCATAAAAATAGAAAATGCAAAGTGTAGATTACGATCAAACATGATACTATCAGTGTGTGCTCTGGATCAGAGATCAGGGGCGCTGGGATGAAATCATCTGTTGAGAAACTTGCTGCTGACAAGTTTTATGCGTTTTGATCCATTTTTGTATTGAGCCCCTTTTCAGAGCATGACCCGTGAAAAGTGCACAGATCCCCTCAAAACGCAGTGAGCAGAAGCTAAAGAATGTGGGCTGGACTTGTGGTCAAACCCAGCAAGTCATGGGGGGTAGAAGGACCTTGTAGACCCACCCCTTGCTCCTTAGCCCAGATTTATGCCACATGGTTATATAATTCAATAAACACTTCCAACTCTGTTGCCGAAGTCCAGCCACATGCCATCTTACCCTCAGACAACCACATGATCAGCATTTTTAGTTGTGTTTCTACTAACTAATTATAGAGCAATTGTAAACAATTAAGCAACTATTGCATAATTTGGATGATGGATGCTGATATGTTTTTATATAGCTGGATAATAGGTATTTATTATCTTTGTAAAACATGAACAAATATATTTCAGCCTCCCCTGTTCACGTATAGATGGCCACTGAACATGGTGACACTAACTCTGTGTATGTCATGTTGAGTTCATATCTTATCTTATGTAATGCATTCCTTCCCAGTGTGCTTCCATACAAGCAGCCAAAGGAGCAGTGACAGTGGACTTAATAGATTTGCATTACTACAGAATACACCCACATCCATTTCCTAACTGTCCCTCACCAAAAACCCAGAAACCTTCTCACCAGGTCATTATGAGAGTTTCTTCTAATCCTTTATTTTGCATGTTCCACTCTCCCCTCCCCAACCCTTAGACTTTTTTGAGATTTCCACTCACTAACCCAGACAGCCTTAGCCTTGACTCGGGGCCACCCCATGCTCTCACTGTCCAACTATTTAACTAACCGCAGTGAAACAGCTTTAATTTCAGCTTACTGCTCAGTCTGGCCGAATGCAGCATCGCTTGGGGGTCTTTCTGGAAAGCCGTGGTATGGGGCCCAACAGGCCAGGCAGGCAGACAAGGGAGAACAACAGCCCTGTGCAGTTAGATCTGAGAGACCCCAGAGACACATATGTCAGTCAGAGCAGCCTCCCTCAGGAGTCGTTCAGTTAGTTATGGCTCTTTTAAATGCTTCTCTGCACCTCTGCTTGATACATGGAGGTGAGAGTTATTGGATAGCCAATAGTTAACGGCTGGATAAAAAACACATTTAAGACTCACCATCTTTCGAGTTTGCCTGCAGTATTTTTTTCACATGACCATTTTTGGTTGGCCTGTTATGTTGTATTGCAGCTACAAATTACTTATGTAACAGACTTGAAAGGAAGAAAACAAGACCTGGGTATGTTTTCATAGTTATGGCCATCATTCCCATTTATGATCACATTGTAGCTGGACAGTGAGAACTTGAGGTGGGGGGTGGGGTGCCCAAGTCAAATCTTATTGCATGGACACAGGGACGTGGCAACACCCCTGGCCTGGCATTGCTCTGGTAACATGAATGTTCTAAAATAATCGAAAACGAAAATGAAGGCACAGGAAAATTTGTTGTAATCTTAAACTGCATGTTAAAATAGTGTTGTTGCCATAGACTGTATAAGATAAGTGAACATAGCCACCGTGACGTCACCCACTGGTTTGTCTTCTATCATTTTGAAGCCTTGAGTTTTGGCTGTCGCCTTCTTGGTTTTTTTGGAGTCAGAGGAGTCGCCCTCTGCAGGCCATTAGATGTAATGCAGGTTTAAGGCACTTGGGCATTGGCCTCAGTTTCAGACAGGGAGGCTTATTATTATACAGTCTATGGTCAAAGTTCTAAGACAAAAACAAAGACAACACCCAAAAGCCAAAATGTGCACAGTGCCATGGATACACATTGCTACGCCTCTTTCGTGATTAACAGGTCGGGATGGTAGCTCTGTTCAAACGTAACAAAATCCGCCCATCAGCAACTCAGTTTCTTATCCAGGACCATTAACTTCCTGAAGTCTCTGCTGGTTGCTTGGCAACTAGTACCGGCCAAGAAATGATTTAGCACATAAACCTTTGTGATGGTGAGTTCTCATTTTTACACTTCGGTTTTACATATTAAACAAGACAGATATAACATGTTTGTGAGCTTTAGAGATGCTGCCCAGTAGGCGGAACCTTTGGAAAGACACAGGATAGTGGTTTTCCCTTTTCCAGTGTTCGTGCTAAGCTAAGCTAAATGGCTGCTGGCTCCAGCTACATATTTATCAGAGAGGTATCAGTCTTCTATCTAACTCAAAAAAAAAAAAAAAAAAAAAAAAATGTGTATTTCCCAAAATATTAAACTTAATGTCAGACTGAAAAGCAATGTTTCATTGCACTCATTGAAAGTTTGAAATCTGTTGCACCTGATGATGGATGCGGTTGGGGGACCTTAGAAGTTAAGAAGTTAAGTTACCTTAAACCAAGGAACACGTAACCAAACACCACCTAAGAGTGATGTCACAGTGTAATGACACACCCTGGGGTACACTTCTACATCACTGCAGAAAAGTGAGAAGCAAAACCACCGGAGGTCAGCAAAACGAGATTTGTGTTTTGGATGATATGGATTTGGTTTTTAAGGCGTGTCTGATGGTTGCCCTGCAAAAGTCCAGCATAGTAAAATAGTTCCTGAGTAAAATATTATTGTGTTAATTATCGGATTATTAGCAAAAAACTCAAGAAACAAGACCCTGGTTGTAAAATGTTTCCTTATCCTATATTTCAAGTTGTGAATACAGTATAAGGTAAAACAAAAAGTGAAGAGTCTAGGTTCCATTAAAGGTGGATATGTGTGTATATATTTGCTGACACAGTAGAATGTGGATTTGTCTGGATAAAGGGGAATACATTTATGGTTTTTGAGGAGTAAGGGCCCACACCAGCCACCCTAGGGTCTTGTTATCCTCTCCCATGCCTGTGCTCTTGGGGCAACTTTAATGAATACTCCTGCTCCAGCCCTCTTCTGGCTCCAGTCAGGCTATCTACAGGGCTGCCCCCCCCCCCCCCTCTTCCCTGACTGCGTCTGCCTGTACAGCAGAGCAGGTCCTTCTGCTGCAAGAAGGAAGATTAAGATGGAGACAGCGAGGAGGCTAGGTGATCGAACTGAATAATTGATGTGCATAGTTCACTCGGGAACACCTCAAGTTTGTCTGAACATGCTGCCCATCATATGTGCACTTGCTCCTGAACAAATTTGAACTGGAAAGCACTCAGATGGCGTATGGGTTAAAACTTTTGCGGAGCAGGAATTATTGAATTTACCTACATTACATATATAAAAATTAAAAAACAGAGATTTGATCATAAACAAAATGTCACTGATTACTCAATTTCAAATTGATTGCATCAGATTAGAATATAAATGAATGTAAACAGCATGGTAAGCATTGAAATCATTCCCATTGCCTAGACTGATAAGAGACACCAAGTGTCTCAAATGTGTACTACTGATAGGGCCAAGCAACAAGTGCTGGGGCACCTCCCATTACCTCATGGGTAATGGGAGTTGACAGTGTAAAACAGCCAAGAAACATGAGGCAGAAAGATGAAGTGAAGAAATGTTTCAACACAATATCTCCCTTTTATGATATAATAAAAAGAGTTCAAAACCATCTCACAAATGTTTGCGATAAAGGTTCTGTACACTGTAGCTTAACTGAGTTGAAGACACATGCTTCTTTTGAGAAGTCAAGTGAGAGGTGAAGCGACAACTACAGATAAACGTGATGTTATAGAATCTGTCAATGGTCAGTTCTTTCAATAGTTTGTGGGCTCAAAGGGATCACAGACACATTGATTGCGGATCTCCAATTGACAAAATTACACATGTATCTAAACATTTGTCTAGATAAGACAGCATTGGGTATTACTGATATTATGTAGCCAAAATTTGTAAAAAATGAACCAACTGTGAGTCATTATGGTGTATGATTCTGTTGCAGTCTTAAAGCACAAGTGAGTTTCTTGTATTTTTAGGGCAAGGGTAACTGCAAAGTGTGTCTGCATGTACAGTATGTCTGCGTGTGTGTCTTTGAATGTAGAGGAAGGCTCAGAAAACTAACACTTCTGGAATGCCCCCTGCAGAGTGAGGACTTCAGGGTTGGATGTGTGTTTATGGGAGCGTTTTGGCAGGAAGAGGCAGGGACCCGGTCCAGAATAACGGAACAACAGTGGAATGTGGTACAGCGGGGAATATCCTGAGTCAAACACAAGGCAGTCCTGGGGTCTGAGGAGGAGCACTTTGTGGCAAGACTTTTATAAACTGCATTTTTATGTTAACATAAATGACACCCAGCACACCATTCTCTTGTGCGAGTGACAACGCAACATGGATGCCTGCAATCGGTTTTCATTTGACTCTTTTCATTTCACACCACAACTAAATTAGAAGACCATGTCCCATGGAATATCTTTCAAACCTGTGACTCATTTGCCGAAAATCTCTATCCAAATGTGAGAGCCTCAACTGTGGCGGTGTTGAAGTCACAGTGAATATGAAGTGTTAGTATTTCTCTTCAGGCTGTGCATTAGGCCGGATGCCACGCACCTTCGCCCACATGCCTCCCACGACCCAGCGCCCGTATATAGAGGGCAGAATCTGAGCCCAAGCTGCAAGCAGGCAGATAAAGACAATCTCATTGATGTAGGAGCAGCTCACTGGTAAAAAGAGACATCTCTGACACAACCCTGCTTGCGTTACCCTTGCTACAGAATCAGATTAACTACCGCAAAAATATTGTGCTAAGGCTTGAAGGCGTAGAGTCAGCTTTTACATACATATCAAGCAGTTATGGTGTATCTGTATATGTGAATTGTGTGTGTACATGGCCATAAACCTGGTGGTTGGAAAGACCTTTAACTGAAACATCGTCAAGCTCAATCCATCAATTCCTTCAAGAACCTTGTCTATGCTTGTAATGACATAAATATGCAATGTGGTGCCTATGAATGACATGTTCCACCCACAATTCAGTCTACAAACTACACATTTCAAAACTTTATGGCCTTTCTTTTCTTAAACATAAGAATTAACAAAACGTTAAAATGTAAACCTGAACATCTCTCTTGGGAATCAACTCACCAGTACCACCAACATTACACCAAAGGATATTTGACAAACATCACCAACATCCCTGTGCTGTACCTCTTAAGCTAAACCTGCCTCCTATTCCACCTGCTTTGTCTGGGTTTTTTTTATCACTTTACAACAAGATTTGTGTGGAGTGTGATGAGCAACGGTTCAGGGCTGGGCTGGCTTCTCTTGCTTAGTCTGCCTTTTACCAACTTATATGCCTTGTCTCTTTTACTCTTTTTCTCCCCCTCTCACTCCCGGTCTGTTTCCTCTCACTCTCTTTGTCTTTGCTGTTTTCTCTTGCTCTGCCTCTGCCAGACCTCTACTTTACACTCCCTCCTCCCCCCTCCCCCCCTTTGCCTCCTCCCTGAAACCAACTCCTTGGCAACCAGTTGCAGCGTCTCCCAGAAAGGTAGACAGCCTCCCTGTTGTGCCACAGCAACCCAATGCAACATCAGACAGTGAGGCATGATACATTATTAACCAGAGACAGCCAAGAGGGGCTGTCAAGGACAGGATTGTGGACATGAGAAAGAGAGAGCGAAAGAGAGAGAGAGAGAGAGAGAGAGAGAGAGAGAGAGAGAGAGAGAGAGAGAGAGAGAGAATCAGGTGGGGAACTAGTCCCAAACTGCTGGTTGTTGCAATATAAACTTCAGAGGGGAAACAGCACTTCCAGCTTTGACTGGACATGCATGACCAAATGTATAAGCACAGAGTAACATATACACACAGTGTGAGCAGTGAGAGAGAGAGAGAGAGAGAGAGAGAGAGAGAGAGAGAGAGAGCGAGAGAGATTTTGGAGCGGTTACATTCAGCCAACTCCACAGGGGGATCAATAAGGAACATCTGGGTCTGGGGTGGACAGGGCGGCTTTTGTTTGCAGGCAGTACATTGGCCTGACACCTCACCCAGATTCTCTCTGGGTTTCTACATGGAGGGAAAGAGGGAGGGGAGGAGAAATTGCTGTGGGGTGCGATTGGGGAGAGAAAGGTGTTTGCTTTTCTGCAGGCAAAACTTGTCTGTTCTAAGGCCAAGGATATATTACCACGAGTGCTCATACCATAGTATTTGTGGGAAAATGGATTTAGTTCCTGAACCAACTGTGCGCTGGTGATACGTCAGATTCATAGGAACAGGATCATTTCCTCAAAATGCCAAATCTGTAGAATATATCACATGTCAAATTATTTAATTGATGTCAATCACACTGGAGAGTATAGTGGAAGGTCAAACTGCAAATGTCACAGCGGAGCTAGCATTCTCAAACAATATATTTCAGAAATTTGTTTTTTGGCAAATCTGCCATAATTTCTCTGTATTTTTAATTTGGACCAAATAATAGTTTATTGTAAAAACATAAAACAGGACTAAGAACCTTCAGCCATGCTACCAGCTCTGCAAGGCTGTATTTGACACAGTGGTGCTTTGAGATAATGTCAGCGTGCTAACATGCTCACAATAAACATGCAGATATTAAGCAGATACAATGTTCACTATCTAAATTTAGAGTGTAAGCATGTTAACATATGCAAATTAGCGGCAAACACAAAGTACAGCTGAGGCTGATAGGAATGTCAGTTGAAGTTGCAGAAAATCACCAAAGTTTTTATATTAATTGTATCATTTAAAAGTTGGGTTGCTGGCATGAACGACGACCAGGCGTGGATAACCCCCGTGTGATTTATATGTATCTTGTTGCCTTTGAGTACACATCAGGTACAGTGCACACTATAGACTACACATGGCAGCTTCAATATTATCTTGCCCAGACCCACTATAACCAGCCAGTACTTCTGTTCTGGAACACTACAATGCCCCAGCTGTTGCCGTCTCTAAAATCACATCATATTTAACATATAGTGCACTACGTCTCCAGCTGTTTTGACACATCTGGGCCCCTGCTCCCTTAAATCGCTCATAACGTCACTTGATATTGTACTTCAGTGGTGCAAATCCCGAAACAAATTTTCAAAATGCAATTTGTCAAATTACTAGAACATAATTGGTGGACTGTACCTGGGGAAGTTGGGGCCCCTGGGGGTCTGAGGCCCCAGGGCAGTTGCCTGCTTTCACTGGCTTGTAATCAGCCTCGGAACAGACAATGAGAATGCCACCTATAGATATTCCAACTCCAACAGAAAATCAAGAGTAAAGACATCATAGTAGAGTTTGAGTACTCAGTAAGACACACTGTCAGAATATAAAAACTATTCTGTAGTTAGAAAACACTGGAAAAACTGTTGAAAGCCAGAAGGCTCAAGAGGATGTGGATGACACAAACAAAGAATCTATGAACTTTATGAATAAACATGTTTCATTGTTGACCATATTACAAATAGTTATTGTATGTTGAAGTGCATCTCTCAGTTAAGGTCTGAATATGATCAATATGCAAATCAATGCTATAAAGATTTCTGTATTTTATTAGCAGTATCCTTGACTGTGCTGAACTACAGAGCTCCACAGACACACAGCAACAAAAGTGAAACATGAATGTACTTTCCTCAATCTACTCTGCACTTTAAACAGGAGAAAATACACAAATGTTGAAATGGAGACACAGACAGAGAGAGCACAAATAAAGGCAGGGGAGGACTGAAATGGAAAAAAGTGGAGGAGATGAGAGAGGGGCTGAAGTGGATAGAGAGGGGAAAACTAAAAAACAGACAGAAAGAGAGTTGGAGGGTGGTTTACTCTGAGAGAGAGAGAGAGAGGGGGGAAAGAGAGGAGGAGAGAGGAGAGGTAATGAGGCCAGTGACTGGCTTTACACCTCGTCTCTGTGGAAACTAATTGGGAGAGAGCTGGAGGGCACTAATTTGAGCACTCTGCTGGGTAAATGTAGTGCAACGAACTATGAAGGGTAAATCAATGTACTACCTCTCCCTACACCTCGCTTTCTCTCTTTCTCCACCTCATACCCTCCCTACCATTATTGTTTCCTAATAAAAATTCCATTGACTTCAACTATGCTTGTGGGCATAAAGGTATCGACCTCGGTAGACATCGTGCGTGCTGATGAGGTACAACTCACCAATGAAGAGTTCAGCTAAGTAGCCAGCCAAAAAAAAAAACCCCCAAAAAACAGTCACATCATGAGTAAGATCGCTGTCCAATCAAACTAGCACCGTGACATGTCGACATGTGGCATTGTTCCTAACTGAGCTGAACTTTACTGTAGACTACATACTTTAAGGTTGTAGTACTGTATGATTAGCCAGTACCTTTCCCATCAGCTTGGAGAAACATTTTCTCCCCACATCCGCTGAGTATCAGAAGGATGTAATGATCGAAACGTAGCAATGCTTGCTTGGAATGTATTATGTACAGCATGTGTGTGTTCTCTCCCAGGGCGGTATGCTGTCTGATGGGAGAAAAGGAAGCAGAATGTATAGTTACACCCTGTAGTGAGCCCAAGGGTGGCTGAACAAGGAGCCAGAATTTGGGAGGTCTTAGGGGGAATTATCCTCACCCTCAGGCTCGGGGATACAGCAGGCTTTTCAGCCTCACATAAGAGAGGAGCCCTGCTCTAACTGACATACACAGTGAGACTCGACAACGCTGAAAGATAAAAGGGAAACAAAGACTGAGCTATTTGGTTTAAATAGAAAGAGAAGTTTGCTTGGTTATTCATGGGATACAGTGGTTCTGATTTGAAGTGCTTTATTCGTCAATTCTTGAAAATATAAAATGAAAAGGACAAAAAAAGTTGCTGACTGTGAGCGAGAACGCACTACACTGAGTGATGTGTGTGTTTGTCTAACTCCACCTTTCATTGTGGTACTTGAAGGATGCTGATCTGCTCTGCTCAGTGCCATCTGCCCCCCTCTCTCTGCGACTGTGCCTTGCAGCTCGGCCCCTTGGGAAATAGCTGTGGATAAGTTATTCAATTAGAGGGGCATTATTGGCCCGCTCTCTCAGAGGACAGAGTTGATGATGCTGTGATTATACCGCTCTGCATTCCTTTATGGCTCGGCACCCTCTGTCTTTGTGTGCGCACACTTGAGCGCGTGTGTGTGTGTGTGTGTGTGTGTGCTTAGACTTCTACACATGCACACTCATGCGGTGTGAGTGTCTGTTTCTGGGTGTATGTGTGTTATTTCAAATCAACAAATAATGTTTGTATGGCGAGTGGATGTGGAGAGGAGGTGGGGGTTAAAAATAGGGGTCTATCAGAGATGCTTGGATGATTTCAAATGACCCCCTTCCAATATTGAATTGAAATACACACTCACACGACACATATGGGCTGACCAGGCATCATCTTGGAGAGGATGGAGACGTGCCCCTTCTGAGTGACTAATCAGTGTGAGATGGAGAGTCTCAACAACTCCCACTGACTTTCAATTACGAGTTTGTTTGAAAATCTTCCTTTATTGCAGGAAAGATGTAAGTTACAGATGTGTTACCATACAGTACATTGTCATCATGATTTCCTGATAATAGTAAGCAATCATTACAACTCAGATCAGATCAGATCATATTGGAGTCAGGGGACTTCTTTTGTCATCAGAAATGTGCTCAGAAAAAGAAACAACACCACTTGAGACAAAGAAATAGAAGGAGAGACATCTCAGCAGGCCAACACAGAGGCCCACACACCCACATCCAAACACATTCCCTCTCTGCGGACCAGTGAGGTGGTCTTTAAAGTGCTGCCATGATGGGTCTGCCCTATCTGCCCAGTGCAGCCCCACAGATGCCCTCCCGGGGGGACAGGCTAGAGGGGAGCAGGGCAGCGGGCCTGGAGCCTCATCTGCTCTGCCCAGAACACAAATAGGTCAGTGTGTGGTGGGAGAGGAGGGGCACAGGGAGGGCCACACACACACACACACACACACACACACACACACACACACACACACACACACACACACACACTGACCATGAACAAGAAGGGGTCCTGCCAGCTGAATTCCTCCATTGGCCATGATGGGAAGGGCCATCTGGTGTCAATGTGGGGAAGTCAAGCAAGCTTGTGAGAGCGCCCCCCCACCCCCACTCCCCCACCACACACACACACACACACACACACACACACACGCGTGATTTTGAATCTTTAAGAAACTCGGGGCAGAACCTGAACATGTCAGTGACCTCTCGTTCAGAGTGTCCGATGCAGTACTCGCCTCCCAATGGTGAGACACCCCGTCACCTTTTACACCATTCAACTTAGATACGCTAAGCATGCAGCTGTCTGTTGCTTGACTAATGCAAATGTCATGTCCACTTCATGAAAGCATCCTTTTAATGACGTAATGCATTTGCTTCTGCACATTTGCTTGTCTTTTTCATTCATGAACCGTCTTTTTACTTTAATCATAAAACAGTTACACTTACAAAATGTTAGAGAGATAGGATTCATTCTTACACTTTTACATATCATAAAGGACGAAACTACACTGTAAGTCAAGCCAATTCAGAATCAATGCAATTATACTGTATTTGAAGTTAGAATATTGTTTTTAGAATGTTAGTTTATATAATAATGTATTACAGCTTTATCAACAATAAAACTCTCCAAGACAGAAACCAGGAACGAGTTACCTTTACAAGGACTCCTAACCCCCTTCCAGACACCTCTGGAAATTGTTTAATTAAATTCCTGTTTTGTCCTTGCTTTTATGACTGCAGTCTCATTTATTTTTTGCACCACTCTGCTTAATCTTTGAGATGTCTCCTGTTTTGGAAATTCCTGGAAGTAAGAAAAACTTTAGCTTGGGTAAAAATAGACATTGTTTGGCTGTGATGTAATCCTGTGGCTGTATTCTAAAGTTTTCTTTCTGCTGCTGGTGCAGGCTCAACATATCGCTGAAAAGGGAAACTGATTTATTTTGGCTTAATATCAGAACCCTGGCCTGATGAGGGAAGGCTTGCACAGAGTAAATCAAGTAGAAAATAAGCAGGGTTGAATTATTTTCAAAAGCCAGCATGCTATTAAGCCAGAGCAGGCCCGTGGCAGCAGCTCATGAAAAGAAAACATTTCTGGGTTTTCCATCATACACTTTCTTGTTCTTAATATCAGCACCTCTTCGTAGATACATAAACTTTCAGAAGAACGGCAAGAGCATTACATCAGCCTGCTGCCGAAGTGTGTAGAAACATGTGCACCATAAAAAGTGTGTAAGACCCGTGCTGTACAGTATACATATGAGCAAATTAGAGTTGAAGAGGTCTGGATAAGCACTACTGTTCATGTACTGTGTGCTGATGTTTCAGACTCTAAACTAGAAGTTACAGAGATGGATCTGGAAATTAACCTTCGAAATCACATTAACAGTGAGCTTGGAACAAGGAATTGATTTGTCTCCCAGACATTCACATCCTCTCACTGAGACGCAGCAATTGAAATTATTACAACTTGAGCCTTCCCTCCTGCACTTGCATTAGCGAGATAAGTTCTGCACCATGGCTCGCAAATATCTCAAGCATCCTCGTCTCCACCCACCACAGTCTTATGTCTGGAAAAAAAATCATTTGTTGTGCAGCAATCTGCGTCTTTTTGATTAGCACCCCCATTCTACTTCCTTGGCGTGCCCCCGCCTCACCTCTCTTTCTTCCTCCCTCTCCCTCTACGCACATCCATCTCTATGATTATTTAAACGGGTGCCAGAAAAACACTGTGACCCGTCTAATTTGGGCTGTGTGAGAGTGTAGAGAGGAGAGAGGGGCCCTGCGATTTTCCACACTCCCTTTTACCGAGCGGGGAAGTGGCGGGTGAGAGAGAAGCTGTTGCCATGGCTACCTGCTGGCAGCTTCTGTCCTTGTGTTTGTAGAGCACTGGCTGTTCCCTCTCTACCCAACGCCTGGGAGGGAGTGGAGGGAGGTGAGGGAGAAGGAGGTGAGGAGAGGAAGGAGGTGAGGAGGGGAGAGTCTGGGAGGGGTCGTGCTGCCAAAGGGGAACAACACGAGGTCTCGCCGCCACAAAACCAAAGGGCTGCTGGCTGGGAAAAGAGCAACAAAGGAGCAACACTGAAGGCTCTGGTGGCTGATCAGCCCCTCTTCCACACACACACACACCCACCTTCACACACACACACACACCTACACACACACACACACACACACACATAGTGTTGATGACAGGCTTGACAGCAGTAGGGGGATGTGGAGGAGTGGCAGTGGATAATTGCTTCAATGCTGCCATACAATTCAGGTGTCTCCATTGCCGTGTGCAGAGGCTTATCGCTTAGCCACTGCTCACTGTCTCTCCTGGTTAAAACTCAGAGCAACGTAAAGTAAGCCAGAGGATTGATATTTTCATCTTCAGACCTTTACAGGTTTGGTTCAAATACAACCATCATCGCCACAAGGTGTTCCATTTGCACTTGGTGGTTTGCGTTGAGGCTCGATATTTTCCTTACAACCTTTTCGTGGTATTCCTTGCAGCACTTCTTGTGTATACATAATGGGCTCAGGTATTTCAGGATGGCTTCAGTGTCGCAGGCTCCACCCTGGGTCTAGCCACCTAGTAAGTTGATCCAGGTAATGGATAGCTATGGAATGGACATAATACGGAGCAAGCTGTTTTAACACACACAGGTCGCCTTGTTACTTTCCTAGCTACCCTTTCATCCTCTTAAGCTCAGGAACTATAGTTACTTTGTCAGCTAATCCAAACTCTTTCCGTTTATTTGTGCTTTTTCTTTGTCTTATCTTATTTGTAGAGTAAAAAATGTCTTGCTGCCCCCCCACCCCCCTTAAATGTGTCCCTATGTCTATCAGCGTTTGCTTGTTTGCGACTTTGTGTCTAAGTATTGGTGTTAAAGTTCACTGAAGGAGTGTGTGTGCAAGAGCTTTGCGGTTGCTATTAGACACAGTGTGCTGAGGCCCCGGTGGTCAGGCTGAAGCGTCCCCCTCCCCGCCCCCGCTCTCTCCCTCCCCCCTGGCAAGAGGCTGACCTTGGCAGGGCCTGACAGAGAGCTGGCCTGGAGGGGGATCCACGGAGCTCCACGCCAGCCCACTGAGCCAACCCACTCAGTCTGTGCAGGTGTACTGACGCCTGGACAAACACACACGCACACACACACACACACACACACACACACAGACACACATGCCGGCATAGCCAGTAGACCAGGGGAGGCCCCCTGAGCAAGCAGATGTCCTAACGCTCCATTGCGCTGTGTTACCTTTCTTCTGAATTTCTCATGGTCACTCTCTTTTTATCTCCATTTTATTGTCCATTTTAATTGTTTATCATTGCTGGTTCTTATTTTGTTTTCTATATCCGCTTTTTGTTTGTCACTACCTTATTCTATTCTTGGCTTCTAGTTATTGTGAAGGTACATAGGGGAAAATAAAAGTCCACAGAGTGTGTTACAAGTGTTACATTCCAATATCTTGTTTCATATTCAAGCACAAGATCATTTCACTTATTTCAGTCTATTCTGTCTGTTTAATGCACCAGCCAATGTCCCAGACCATACACTTCTGCATACTTGCAATCTATTAGTTTATGACGGATGTAAATTAATAAATAGATGTATAAATGTATGTATGAATCAATAATTTTACTCCTTACAAACATAATAAAATAAAAGGAAGAGGGCACTTCAACTTTATCAGTACATTGAGGACAGGTCATCATTCCCAGTCCTTTATAGTATTTTGTCAATACAGTCCATTTCCTGTTAATTAAGTAGTGAAGACATTTCGTTATGAATTAATAAGAAGGTAAGGTCTGTTTTACAGAAAAAATAAAAAAATTATAATGCAACTGCAATAAAATAATTTCAGGATTAAGACATCTAAAAAACAGTTACTTTAAAAAAAAAAAAAAGAAACAGGCACCCACCAGTTGATTATATTATTTATTACCCCGCCCGATGAAGATGATGAAGTCTTTGGTATAAGTATTAAAGTATTTTAAAGTTCCCCTCCACTCAAAAAAAAAAAGCTTTTCTAATTGTTACTTACTAATTACCAATGTTTGACCTTCACCGTGCAAAGTTTGGCACGAAATGGCTGTTTTCACATTCATTTACTGAAATGGCAAAGTTTCTCTGTGCTCTCTGTGTTGTGTGTTCTGTGCTGTCACAGAAAGAGAGTCATGACATGCATCATTCCCCAAAGTTTTGTCAAAAGATGGAAGATATTGTGCATGACAGGCGGGCAGACAAACAAACAAGCATTGTACTTCTCAGATTTCATTCTGGAGGACAAAAAGTCCTTGACTTGTGAAGCTGAGAGCAAGCACTTCTTATTTTTGTGTTGCCTTATTGTGTTGGACATTCACAGTGGGAACAGAGTGGGACTGCAGAAGATAAAGAGAAGCTCCAGGTGAGCACTCTATTGCCTAGAAACCAGGGCTGTCTGACAGTATGAATATGCTGTATATTCTTGCCCATCCTTCTGTCAAGGTTTCACATTGATTCTTCACCCTCACTTCTCTCACAGCCACATTACTTTTTGTATTTTTATTCGCATCCTGTTTTTCACCCTTTCATTATTCCATTTAAAGCTAATGACAAAAAAAATAAGAAAATGACCTATCAATCATATTCCACAGTGTGTCCTCTTTTTCGAAAGAGAAAGTAAAGGAAGGGCAAACAACATGTGTTTTAGCAGATACATATTGATTATAACTCAACCCAACAATATAGAGAACATCATCCGTTTTCTTGAGTGTTTTTTCTCTGCCTGTTCCCACTCCCCCCCCCTCCTCCCTCCCACATGACTGTGCAGTAACAGGTTGTGTTTAGCTTCTCTGCTCCCTACTTCCTCGCCTGGCATGTCTGTTCTTTCAGTCCAGAGTCTAAAGTTCAGCCAGAGACAACAGGAAGGGAGCATCACATCGCTCACTTGCAGCATTTCACAACACTCACACACTTTTTCTTTTTTCCACGACAGATACAGGCTTCCTTTGCACAGTAAGAATGCTCGCCCCCTCAGTGTATACATTTTGTAGTGTGTGACTAAATGATGAATGGTGTTACAATAATTTGATGAGATTGAGTCAGATGATGCAAGGGAGAAGTGTGTAATGATAATGCTCTACTTGATGTTTTACATCTTATTATGTTGCTCCTCGAATGATCCCCCCAGCCACCCACGCCATCTTTGAACTGCTCCCACCTCAGTGTGACACATCAGCAACCTATCAGGAGTTGGGTTAGTCTTGGGAGAGGTGCTTGTGTCTCAGGTGTTTAATAAGCTCTACTAAGGGTACCAGGATGAAGCTGTGATCTCTGACTCGAGCACCCGACCCGATATCTCCCTTCCCATGCCTGCTCCATCCCTCTCGTGACCCCTCCCCCATGTCTCTCAGACCATCATCCTCTCTCATTCTTCCTCCTCTTCATACCCTCCTCAACAGATCTCTGTAGCTTCCTCCCCCCTTTTCCGTCCACACTCCTCCCTCCTCCGACTCCCTCGAAGCGCCTGTTTGCGCTCCACTCTGCCTGCCTTCCTTCAACACATGCCAGGACTCCTGGGGCACCAGTTACACAGCAAGGATTTCATTTGAAAGAGCTCCTCAGGACGTCATTATAAAGATCATCACTGCGACTTACGGCTGATGTTACATTAGTGTTCCATCACATGCAGAGCCTTCAAAGCGCCTTTTAACTAGCCAGTCCCCTCATCCCGCAAATCAGAATTTTTCTCTGAGATTAAGTAATGTCATATTAATCTGTAATTGATCATTGTCATGTATCAATGCACTCAAGACCATGAAATGAACCAAATCTGTGATATGAAGTGTCCGCAGTTTTTATGCAATTGTACAGCAATGTGCAGATTCACTGATTTCTTGAAACAACTCGTAATTGGATAGCAGGTATGTTGGATTATGCTGAGAAAATACTGACAGTGGAGGAAGTTTGATAGTGTTTTGCAACCAAAACATGTTGCATAGGCTTCAACTGCCACAATGTGCACAGACTTGATGTTCTCACAAAGCTCCAGGTGCACGCCACCCTCCGATAGTGAGCAATATGTCACATTATTGAGTTTTTTCACAATGCATGCATCTGTTTCACCACTTTTATGGGTTATTTATTTTGTTTGCAATGTGTTCCTCTTACATCTGCTCATTTCTAAGAAAAATGTGTGTCTGAGTGTGAAAGGATTTGTGTACTGACCATTCCAGTATTTATTTATTTTATTTTTTTTTGTAGTTTTTTTTTCACCCAAAGAGCTGTGATTGGTTGGTAGGTGGCTGTGCTTATGGGTATTGTAGTAGGTGCCATGGAAACCACACACAAAAAAGCTTATTTGGAAGTATACTGACGATATAAAAAAACAGGGGTTAAACTCTCAATTGAATTTAAAATGCATTAAAACATATAATCATTGGACAATGACGTACAATCACTACCCATCATAAAACTCCAGATGTACTTATACAAGTCTTTATCAAAAAGAGAGATTTAACTACCCTACTCTATAGCTGAATGGTTTTGTAGTCTGCAATTATATCCCATTAGAATTTATACCACGGTCAGATCATTCCTCCTCTCCATTATTCCATCCATCCATTCATCCATTCATTCAACCATCCCCTCTTCCCATTGGACACCTAGAGCCCCTCCTATCCAGGCTCTTCTACACTTCTTAATTCACCCGCGTACAATCACCCAACCATCCCTCTATCCAGCCTATCCAACCTTATTAATCTCATCCTCCATCCCTTTCGTTCCATCCTCTCGCCTCAACCCAACCATTTTATCCTCCATTCATTGCGAACAGAAGACATACAGTATCTGAAGTGAAACAGAATGAATATTAAGTGGGTAGCAGTTGGACCAGGCTCACTGTACTACTGTAAGCAGTCTGTTTTCCTCTCAGTCTCTCTCAGTCATTCTTCTCCAGCTCCATAATAAAGAGTGGTTTGAGCTCCATCAGCCATGCAGATGAGTCCTGCTTCCTTTACCTTAATTAGAGCTCCCAAGGGACTAGCTGTGGGCGCTGAGCAGCATCAGCAGCAGCCTTCCATACCACAGAGATACCTTTCATCAAGCCAGAGAACACCAGGATGTAAAATGGCATGGGCACAATGGCTCAGGCACTATACAGAAGAGAATTTAAAAGCAGTCATTATGGGGAAATGTTCCAGCATGTTATTCAAGGCTGGTCATTTAAACAGCAGGCATGTGGCATTTAACTAAAGGAACAAAAACTAAAGTCCAACCGAAAGGAGAAAAATAGTATGTCTATGGAAGGTTTTATTCATGCAAATGTATGCATACAAATCTGGTGATAATTTCGTTCAGCCAGTTAGCGTTGAAACAATTAGTCGATTAATTGGTGAGATGATCAACAGAAAATTAATCTGCATCAATTTTGAGGATCAATTCATTGTTAATTTCTTGAGCAAAAATGCACAATATTCACAGGTTGCAGCTTCTCACACGTGAATGTTTGCAGTTTTTCTGGGACTTTAACAGAAGTAAATTGAACATCTTTGGGATTTGGGCTCACTTGGTCAATCAAAACAAGCACATTGAAAATACCAACTTTGATGCACTATTTGTACTATTTTCTGACATTTTATAGAGTAAAGGATACATTGATGAACCAAGAAAATAACTGATATTAATAATCAACTAAATACTGTATTAATTGATGTAATATATGTGTTTATACTTAGATTTTTTAATGTTTTCTCTTTATGTTTTGAATAAAGATTAGAGATGTAATGTTTGTAAACACAGGTGTAAAACCAAGTACTGAACTATGAAAATTAGGGCTGCAATTAACTTATATTTGCATTAGTGTTTAATCATTGTTTAAGAATTGTTTTCTAAATCCATCGACTTAATTAATCGCTTGGTCTATAAAACATTGGGAAAAAAAGTGAAAATTTCCATTTTTTTGTCCGACCATCTGTTTAAAATCCCAAGGTGTTCAGTTTACTATAACATGAGGAGGGGACGCAGCAAATCCTCACATTTAGGAAGCTGGAACCATCACATGATGAGAGGCAAACCACTCTTTTATTATTTTCTCATCCGCATGGATTGATCAGCTCTAATTAACGTTTTGATTCCAAACAACAAACCGAACAATGTCACCGTACCCGCAGCAACCGTCAAACTGTCCAATTCTCAAAAAGAAAAAAAAAAAAAAACAGAAAAAAAAAAAAAACTAAACTAATGAGTTGAAATAATGAAGTGCTTCCCCTTTTTCCCTCGCGTACACCTTCCTCTCCGTCCCCTTTAAACGGGGAGGCGCTCCGGTGCTCACCCCCGGGCCGCAGCTCTCCGCTGCGCTCCGGGAGGGGCAGACAGGGAGCTCGGGCTGGCTGTGAGCGGACGCGTCGGAAACCTCCCCGGAGGGGCCCCGTGTAATTCGATGCATGCTGTTAAAGCTTAGAGTATATTGTCTTCCCCTCGCCTGTGAAGCCTCCACCCACCGGCCCACCCTACATTTAGCGGATCATGTGACTCGGGGTAAGTCATTTGCAAGTACAACAGTTCTCTGTGCGCTCCCATTCATTTCCTGAGAACTGCCTGAGCCCAGCAGCTGAGAGGCAGAAGGGGAGGGAGCTGCTCACTCGCACTCACTCAGAGGCTCACTCACTCACTCTCTCTCTCTCTCTCTCTCTCACACACACACACACACACACACACACACACACACCTATACACACTTACATACAGGCAGAGTGAGAGGAGAGAAGAGGAGAGGAGAGGGAGAGAGGGAGAGGAGACAGAGAGGACTGTAGAAAGGGAAACAGTCTCCTAGTCTCCACGGCTCTGCAGCTTCTGACAAGGTCTGTGCAATTTTTTTTTTTTTTTTTTCTCTCTCTCTCCGTCCTGTTCCTGTGCTGAGCTGCTGCTGTGTGCCTCGTTTGTCACGTTGCCGGGCTTTGTGCTTGTGTGCGGTGCGTCTCGTTCAGCTGTCATTTCTCTGTCAGAGCAGATGACAGCTCAGATCACCTATGGCATTGTGTTTGGTGTCTGTCACAGTGGGGGAAAACGCGAGACCCTGCACGGTGCTGACTGGACACGCAGCACCTAGTCACAATGTAAATTCAGAAGCTGTCATGAAAAAAAAGTGATTATACACTGAATGACCATGGACATGAGAACCATCCGGACTTTACAGTGCCGTCCCCGGTTTTTAAATCCCTTATGTTTCACTTATTTACCTCTTAAGCAACTTCAAAACATATCATCTTAGCAGTGCTGTAGAGTAATACTGACTGAATGTGTTGGTGGTGAATATAAGAGTGTGAAGTGAGACACCGCTGCAACCAAACTCTCTCTCAGCACTTCTTGCTGGAAAAAAGTTTGCTGCTTGTCAGAGTTTTGTGCATGCCTTAAGAGAGTTGTGTGTGTGTATATGTGTGTGTGTGTGTGTGTGTGGGTGTGCATTTGTGTGAAGCATTGTGGTGTGTGTGTGCGAGACAGGCTTGTTTGCCTACTGTTGCCTACTGTAGCGGCTCAGAGACACAGAAACGAGGCTGTTAGCAACGGGTTAAACATTAGGAGGCTCGGGTAGCGGAGGAAGGACACTGGGGGGGAGGTGTGTGTGTGTGTGTGTGTGTGTGTGTGGGAGTGTTACAGGGGTGGTGTCTTGGATGTCATCGGCAGTGCTCTCACTTCCAGGGTAATAGTCATTGGTATTGATGGGTGGCTGTCAGAGAGGCAGAGAGCCACCAGGTTGGGGAGAGTGGCCGGGGGCTGGCCCTTGGCTGTTATTTTCAATTACAGGGGACTGGGGCAGAGCTGACAGCAAAGGCATTTGTACATCCAGCAAGGGGGAGGAGGAGGGTGTGCGCGTGTGTGTGTGTGTGTGTGTGTGGGGTGGGGTGGGAGGGTGG
The DNA here is from genome assembly GCA_031216445.1 of Lateolabrax maculatus. Taxonomy (NCBI): domain Eukaryota; kingdom Metazoa; phylum Chordata; class Actinopteri; order Acropomatiformes; family Lateolabracidae; genus Lateolabrax; species Lateolabrax maculatus. The sequence goes on along the minus strand of CM062208.1, from coordinate 7,803,185 downwards.
CAAGCGGAGGGGAGGGGTGGGAGCAGGGGAGAGCAGGAGGGAGGGAGGCAGAAGAGTGGGAGGGGGATGAGACTGGCCTCTGCTCCTGGGTTTGATGTGGAAACTGAGCACTGACCTCTGTGACTTTACCCCCGCGTTGTGGAGAGGCCCTGCCTTGCCTTTAACTGCGTGACAGCGGTAGGGTATGCGTTTGTGTGTGTTCAAGTGTGGGTCTCATCCACCAAAAAAAAAAAAGTGGGGTGGGGGGGGGGGGGGGGGGGTGGTTGGGGAGAGGGGTGTTCATGTGTGTATGGATGAGACCCCCAGCAGCTCACGGATGTTCAGTGAGTGAGATTAGTGCCCCTTTAAACTCTCACTTAAATCCATTTACAATGAGGCCTTCTCACCGTGCATAAATAAGCAGGCTGATATTACCACACATGTAGAGAAGACTCTGTACACTGTGCATGAACAGCGAAGAAGAGGAATATTTGGAGCACGGAAATAGGCAACATGCAAATATTTCCTGGCGTTGATGACCAAATCAGTGAAGGTTGTTATTAGGAGAAGATGATATTAGCTGAAAATAATATCATAATTGTGCAGGGTATTAACAGTATTCATGACAATATGATAAAATGCTGAACAACACTTTAATGTTAATTGCTGCCACACTGAGCCATATGTTTGCGGTTGAGGTGTCATAGTCAGCATGAGATAGTGTTGCAGATTGAAAGACCTAAAAAGCCACTGAAAGAAGTCATAAACTGTGCTCGTCTAGGGTAGTTTCTAAACTAAACTGAGCCAGCAACAGGCTGTACGTACCACTGAACTGAGAGCAGTCTGAATCAGCGCTGAGCGTCGCTGCAGTATGAACAGTGTTGTGTTCACTTACTGATGTGCAGCCGTAAAATTCATTTGAACAATGATGCGATTGGTTCATTTTAAAATACGAACGAAATACAGTCAGATACATTTTGTTGACCCATCCGTCCACCCTGACCTCCGAGTCAAGACTTTGTGGCTTTATAATAATAATAATTTGTTCCCGAAGGCCAGTAGAGGGCTTCATCAAGTAAACATATGTCATTTTTTATTTGCTGAAATTACCCTGTTGTTGTTTTTTCCTGGGTGGACAATCTCAATAATTTGGTTCTGCTAGGATGCGCCAATTTAGTTTGTCTGAAGTTTGTCTCTTCACACACATTTTCTGGCTCTCCTCATACTCAACCAGGTGCTTCAGCTTGAGATGGTGAAATAGGTTTTTTGCGCAGTCTCTTTTTGCTGCTGTATACACACTGCAATTCTGTTGAAATCCTGATATTTTTATAAAATCAAAACCAACATTATCATGAACAATGTGATGTGGTACACCCCTAGCTGTTTCCACTCACAACCTCATCAAGCTGCTACTGCCACTCAATGGCTCAAGCCCCCACCCTAGACACGGTCCAAGGGCTTATGATAGAGATCAGTGCAGGTGGGGGGACTCAATTAAAAAGCCAATCATCAACAGATAGACTCTATCTGTCCATCAACACCGCTCTGCCCAGCGCATTTAATTGCGCGGCAGGATTCCCCCTCTGAAGACATCATCTGTCTGCCACAGATCACAACGCACAAATTGGGCAAATGTTGACAGATTGAATCTTTCAGAAAGAAGTGCTGGGCTCTAGTATGTGCAATCTAACAACATGTACACCCACGGTCTTATTCAGGGAGATGTGAAATTCCCTGTATTACCCCTAATCAGCTGGGTTAACTGCTGGCATATTGACTGACTGCTGTATCATTGATCCAGGTGGGTGTTATGGAGTGTATCGTCATTGATTGCAGATAGACTGCAGTGCACTCTATGGCTGGATGCATTCGGGTCCCCGACTGTAAGCCAAGGCCAAAGAGGAGTGAGGCAGATTGCAGAGGTTGGGGTATGCTCAAGGTGCATTGTTGGACATCCTGTGGCCCCTGGTCAAAGAGGTGGCATTGCGTCAAACCCACATTTTTAGCCACAGGAAACCCACCCTGAAACACATACACGACACACACACACACCCACACACCCACAGGCTATTACAGCAGAGTAGCATGTCAAGGGCATGCATATACAATGTGTGAGACAAACTGCACCCAAATAGATGGATGACTTTGTATATTGATAGATTCACCTGCCCACAAAAGCGACCTAAATCGACAGGACAAAAAGGTCATGGATTTAGAGGGTTAGACATCCAAAACATCTGCAGTTATTTCTGCAGAGTGAGACTAATATTAATAGGTGATGGCCGTGAGCTGAACTCCCTGTGCTGTTATTTCACCATAAGATGACAAACTGTTCTCTCCCTTTGCAATTTTTTTTCTTGTGGATCCAACCTTTGACCCCAGTGTCCAGCCCATGTTTGTTTACCAAAATTGAGTTAAGGATGTACACGGAGTGCTACAGCATGTGTGTTCTGTGACTGAGTGTGTGTGTGTGTGTGTGTGTGTTTGTGTGTGTGTGTGTGTGGTTGAGAGAGAGAGAGAGAGAGCACGGAAAGTATTGTGCAACAGCCAGTGACTCTGAGGTTGATAGTCAAACAAACAGAAAGAACTACAATCTAACATGGGTGATTACAGCTTGTCAAAGATCAATGTGGGTATTTTGAATTTTTCCTGCATTGCTCTGTGGAATACTTAAAAGGAGGATTTTGTTATTTGAAGCCCCTCTAGAGCAATCCAGTTTATCTTTTTATAGACATGAAAACTGCCATTAAACAACAAACAGACTTTAATATGATATTGCCTGACCAGCGCATTGATCCAAGTTTTCTCTCTGTCAGTATGACACTATCTCTAGAGCAGCACACTCAGTGCTTACTGGAAGTGACTCATTAAGCAGAGCTTGCCCCCAGACTCCGATTTAAGGTTGCTCAACATGTTTCCATGGCTAGGATGGAAAGGTATGTCAATGGAAGGCCTGTCTATCTGTGGTGATGTTTCTCCTTTCAACCTAGTGTGTATTTTACTTTAGCCAAATATGGTCAGTGAACAGGGGGAAGAAGAAAAGGAAGGAAGCCAAGAAAAGAGGATGGACGAGTATTCAGAGTCAGCATTTTCTGAGTGTTTTGGACCCTTTTTGAGCTGGTTTTACAGGAAGAGTTTCCCTTTACAGAATCTTTGGGGAGCTGCACCACAGTGCAGATGGTTTCAGCAGACCTGCGTAAGGATGCTGCATCGATCACTGTGAACTTTGTTTCTAGCTGTACTGTAAGTCAACTGTTAGGAAAGGAAATTATGCAAACAACATGTGGAATCCATTTGGGGTGCCCGTGGCATTCCACAGGCTCTTTGGCTTGTTCCGAATGTACGTTCATGCTGTGGACCATGACTCCTCTCAATTAGCTGCTTCAACCAGGTATCAGCACGGCACAGCATCAGTTGAAAAATAGAGGAAAAATAATCGAAGTTAAGGCGTGAGTAGATGAGTAATAGAGGTAAACACAGCTGCTGGCTTTTATTGAGTGGTGTTGGAGAGCTGGAATGGGTCAAACCAAGGGGAAAAACTCGGAGCGAAAATAACTGCGCGCACATTTGATGTAACAAGTGTCAGTGTGTTGGAATGTTTTGGTTGGCCCGTTATTGTCTGTTTCCATGTGCCATGCATTGGGACGGATTTGGTTGTGTCAGCACAAAGTGAGGTTAGATAGGGTAGGCACTTTGTGATGCTGCATCGAGAGGACTCTGCAAGACTGTTAAGCACCAAGCGAAATGCATGTGTGCTTGTGTGTTTGTGTATATGCCCCGCATACATAGCTTTGTTTGTATCACAAGAGATAGCGAGTGAGAAAAAAAGGGCACAGGGAGAAAAGTGAAAAAAAAAAATTATGCGTTTAAGTGTTTGAGTTGATATTATTTATATGTGACTTGTTTACAGAAGATACTGTAGATGAGTCAGTGTATTGGTTCCTCTGCCTGCTAGCATTGTACAGTTATTGTAAAACATCTAGGTCGATATTTGAGAGTGCATGTGAGTGCACATGTGCTGTGATGCATTCAGTAGACAAGCCATTGTGAGTAGTACGTACACAGTGCATATGTTGGGGGAAGGGGGATCGCTCACACACACACACACACATACAACATATACATGTTGTAACACAAGCATGAATACACACACATACACTACCAGAGCCTAGGGGGATAAAAGGCAGTAACCTACTCAAAAAAAAAAACCCCATTAGGGCAGGAGTGTACTATCATCCCTCGGGGAAGGCAGTGAAAAAGAGAGAGTATGTAGGTGGTTGGTGGTGGGAAGGATGCAGGTTATTGTGAGGATGCAAATCTAATGCAACCTGTTAGGGCAAGAGATGAGAGAAGGGTTTCAGTCTGACCCTCTGCTCCAGTATGCAGAAGGCAGCTATAACCTTTGCATGAGAGGAGCAATGACTGGGTGTCGTGATTCACTGGCTTATACCTTCACGGTATGTTCTCATGAGGTTTTATTCTGAACGCAGACTCTCTACAATATTTGTTATTCCTCCATTTTTTTGTGGTTTCCGTAGAATGTAGCTATCAGAGCATTCATAAGAAGATAATCACAGGTTTTTCCAATACTTTTTTAAAATGTGAATTCTGTACAGGACTGTGCCCACGATGCACCTCTGGCAGTTTGAGAGGCTTGTACTGCAGTGTGGTCACCTCAACCTAGGACCTGTGCACTGAGAGTAAATAAGAGACGAGAACAGTGTCACTGAGTGCGTTTTATATTGATTCACTGGAGCTAACCTCGGTCTCTCTAGCTCCCTTTTCTCTCATGGACACACACAATATAGCCCTACAGTGTGTAAACTTCACCATAAACATGCACAGAATATTGCAGTATCTTCCTGAAAGGTTGTGCTAATTACTCCACGTGCTTATCCTGGTTTGCTCTGCTCCACCTCCCCCTCCAAGTGAGGTTTTTGTGTCAGAGGCTATTTTAGATGCACAGCCACTGACCCTCCTGCATTTACTGAGGTGTGTTTGTGTGTGTGGGGGTGTGTGTGTGTGTGTGAAGGGTGTTCTAGAGAGGTCACCCGATTATGCTGAAGCAAGAAGACCTCATAGTGTATTCTTTAGGAGCTGTTTTGTGGCATCTGTTTGCGGTTTCTTTTGCGCCAAACTCAATCCAGCCCTCACCCAGGATATGCAACGTATTCATTCTCATGATTACATCCAAATGATCTTCAATTGGACATAAACTGTCTATAACGGTGTCACAAATTGCTTTGACTTCTAAGTCGAAGCTCACTTGTGTAATGCCACCTCACTGTAGCGCTGTCACGGTCACAGCTTGTTTAGCTGTTTCTCCGCTGCATTTGAGGCACATGATGCAAGAGGATGTCAGACTCTTCTGTTTACCTCTCTCTGGAGCACTGTGGAGGAGTGTGTGTGTGTGTGTATGTGTTTGTGTGTTTGTGCATGCTTTTGGTGTGTGCGTCTTAGTTTGTGTGTGCATACTGTAGGTGTGTGTGGGTGGCTGTTTGTGTTGAATGGGCATCTTTATTCTTCTTTCATGAGCAGAGCTGCAATATTGAGCGACACAGTTTGTGTGTGTGTGTGTGTGTGTGTGTGTGTCTGTCTCATAATCTAAGATAAATATGGTTCATTGTGGGTGCAGGCACAGGTCACAAGGTTTGTGTGTGGTAGCCAGATTGTAGAACAGAGCAGGGGCTCAGGAAGTCAGCTTTATATGAAGTGCGTCTGACACACAGACGGAGACACAGACAAACCAGACAGTGACCAAGTCTTCTTTTCGCTTTGAGTGTTTCCTCTCAGAATAAATAGCTTCTTCATTTCCCACAGTTTCACAAGCCTTACAAGGGACGCGGCGGTAATGGCGGAGGTGGGGAGCTTTCACAAAAACAAAAAGTCACAAAAAAATCAAAAGATTTGCCTTTCGTCCTTTAAAAACTGATATTTTAGACTAAAAGCTTAAAAAATAAAGCAACACTAGAGACATATCTGAAGTATTATTACTGACACAACTTACATTTAACATCTACTTGGTTTAAATGACTGTGTTTGGGCTGACATAAAGTGTATGAGAATGAAAGTATGTGAGATTTTTTCATTGTTGTTCAATATGTGTAGCTGTGTTTCTGCCATTTGAGCACGTTTTTATTAAAAACTGTACATTTCTTTCTTGTGTAGACATACTGACACAGTTGCGTTGCTGTATGTAATGTCCACCCAGCAAAGTGTTCCTGCAAATTATTTTCATGTGTATGTGTGTGTGGTAGTGAAGGCAGTGGACTTGAGCTGCATCCGGCGACCTCATCCCCCTCATCCCGACAGGATTACTGACACAGGATCCCCCTGCCCCTGGCAGAAATAGCAAGGACCCAAGGGCAATCCACCAGAATATGGGAACTTCCGTGGGCCTCGCTAGTGTGCAAATGTGTTTTGGTTGTGTGTGTGTGTGTGTGTGTGTGTGTGTGTGTGTACGTGTGTTAACATGGTTATCAACTCTCTATAAATGGAGCTGGTTTCCTCCCAGGTGCTGTGCAAGAACAGTGTGTTCACTGCTCTCTCTCACACACACACACACACACACACACACACACACACACCCTCCAACCTCGATTTACCTATGTGACTCTTCATTGCTCCTGCTATATAGAGAATTCCCTGTATATTGGCCTGTATATTGTATATGAAGGAGTTATTTTGTCAGAGATGTGTACAGGATCTGACATAGTGAGATTATTGTGCAGGGATATAACAATTGGCATTCCACATTGATGATGAACCCATTTCCACTTACAGGTACTGTATCAAACCCCTGAACCCAACCTTGTTTAACCCTACATGGAACCCATCCTGCATTGCACAAAATACATTTTTTTGTTTAAATAACTTGCTGCTGTCCACAATGGAGCTTGATTTGTATTCTGACGTACGGATCAATAAGATCAATATTCACCCTTTGCCATCTCCATTCAGCATGTGCAAATTGTTTAGTGTCCATCTTTGGGGCTGTCTCAGTCTATTCTCCTCTGTGTCTGTGGTTTAATAAATGCGTATTCTTTCCTATACATTGCATTTTTTGACAAGCATTTTGTCAATAACATCCTCCGTCACAACTAGCTTTAATAGTGGTCATGCAAGTTATATTCGATTAAGTTATGAGTCTTAGAGTATTCTGTTGCTGGTGACAGGCTATTTAAATAAAATGATCCTTTATTATGTGTTTATTGTGCCATCGAGTTTTGTGACGTGACTAAACTGGACCATTAGTTGTTTTTTGAATTGGAGGCTACATGTCTGTGTGCAGTAGGGAGCCCGGTGATTCATGTACGCCACATCAAATTCAACAACAAGTGAAGCCCAGACAGTATCAGACAGACCGAGGATGACGTGTAGCTTAAATTGATGGGACCTGATAAGCTCCCCAAGCTTGGCTGTATGTCCCAGACATGAAAACCTCCAACACATGAGAAGTGTATTCTGTCTAATAATAGCTGTGTTCATGAAGAAAGATGTGTTTTCCCTCTGCGGAACTGATTTATTCCCAGAGGAAAGGGCAGGGTGTTTTGAGGTAAAGTGCACTAGTTGAGTGCATGTCTAAGGGGTTTTTAACCCTAAAGCAAACTTTTTTTCTCTTTTTAAAGGGTAGTGCATATAAACTGTGATTTAATGCTATTGTGCTTGTCGGGGGTTAGAGAAGTCCACGCCTCTATGAGCAGTGAGGTAGCAGCACTCTGCTCTCTTGAGCCCTGTTCAAAAATGTCCCAGAAGCATCCAAAAGACTTCGCTTGCTGCTCCTGCCAAGGAAAATACAGCTTATGAAATGGAAATTCTGAGACCATTCACAGAGTGCCAGGAATGATTAGAAAAAAAGACTATGTCCATCTCAGTACATCCAGGAGTGAAGTCTGAGGGAAAACACACATCCCCATCGTGCTGACACAGACACACACACATAACAAACCACATCTCAACTGTTTACCTGTTTATGTGCTGTTTGGGGTTAGAAAGTCATTAAAGGGGAACTCCATTTATACATAAAGGTCAGTTAACTCGTCATGGGGAGTACTACTCAGCCTGTGAAAACAGTTGTTATGTGTCTTCTGTGGCTCTTATCAAGTCTGACAAAATATGTTGGAGGTTGGAGACAAATTTATAACATTATGTCTGTGTAACAAATCGGGGACATCAATTTAAAACCTGGACATTTAAAACGCACGGGGGGTCTAAGGAAAAAAAATAGTATTGGTTTCATTATGGGAAATGCCGAAGTTTGCCCCATACTAACGACTAAAAGCCATGACATTTCTATATATAAGTCAGCCTTTTTTGGAGTTTTCAGTTTCCTCTTCTTAAAGAGTAACTTCACATTTTATTGTGTGTGGAGGAAAAGCATTGCAGCACTCCACCTTACAAAGTGTTATGATTACATTTAGCCTTATTTATGTGGTATAATAAACTCGATCACTAGATGTGGGAGCATCTAAATAGATTTTTTAGCATAACTTTTGCCAAGGCTAGCTGTGACTGCACTCCAGCTGGTCAAGGCTAGATGTTTGGTTTTTACCTCTGATTTACAGTTCCTACAAATATTACGTGCTGTTTTTTTTAGTCTTCCAAAATGACACATTTCCATGACAATATATTTTTTTATACAGTAAAACAAAGTCAGAGTCTGGTTTTGACTAAATGTGTAGTTAATGCATTGTGACTTTGTAGGGCAATCCCTGACCTCTTTGGGTTGAAGGTTCAAGTCTGTTGAGCCTTTGATCACACATCACAAGTGTCGTTATTTGAGTGCAGTACTCTTTAAGTAGTAACTTGCAGGGAACTATTTGAATGGGCTCTCAAGACCAGAATGAGGCCAATGAGATGAGGTCATGAACAGACAGGGCTTAACATGAAGCAGACTGAGGTTGTGATCGAAAATCAGCTGTGATTCAGCTGTGGCTCTATTATGTCTACACCGCTAGGAGATAAATGATTTGTACTAAACATATATTAGACCTTTTTATTTTCCAGGGTGTACAAAAACAAAAAACTCCCAGCCAATTCTCTTTTTTTTTCCTCTCTAATGAGCATGTTGTGAACGCTGTCAGCTTTCACTACTTTTCTAAAAGTTGTTGCTGAGCGACTCAAAAGAGAGGAAGTGGAGGAGTGCGCTGGTGAGTTAGCAGTTGTAGGCTGGTTATCAGGCCAGTGTGTCACATTGGGGTGTCCAGGGGCACAGAAGAGGGAAGTGAGTCGTGGCAAAGAGGCCAAAGGCGCACAATACAGGCGAAACACAGGAAATGCTCATCTCACATCACCCACAGCTCTGTCCTTTTTATGCTTTCGCACATATAGCACTAGTAAATCATTTGTTTTTGATTTGCAACATTTTTTTCCTTGCGGTCTCCCTCTTTTGCTTTCCCTGCTTCTTTCTCTCTTCTCTGTGGAAGAGGACTGGGCGGGAGGGGGTCTGTTGGCATTCTTGCACCGTGTGCTTTGCGCTCGACCGGGCCTTGGCTGGGGTCCATATCCCCTCTCTACCCTCTCTCGCTTCTCTGACTCCCGCCCCTCCTCCTCCCCACTAAACACCCTTCCCCCCCTCCTCAACCTCTTCAACTCCCCTCGGTTGCTTCCCTAACCACTGCTCCTGCCAGCAACTCGCTGCTCTCCAACAAGCCCCCACCCTCACTCACTTCTCTTGCTATCACCTTCTTTAACACTTCCTCATGTATCTCCCATAATTTATTGCCCTCTTCCCTTCCCCTCACCCTTTTCCATCTCTCTTCCACCCCAGCCCGTGGCAGCAGGTCCAGCCTCTGTGACACAGATGCACCCAGTTGCTCTGGGCGCTCGACATGGGAACGAAGCATTGGCGGGGCCGTCTGTTACAGTGTGTTTCAGGGTGTGTGGTGTTCATGCGTATGTGTGCAAGTATGTGCACACGAGGGAGAGAGAGATGAGAGAGAAAGCTGAGATGGTACACACAGCCAGATACTAAATCTGGTTTCTTTAGTTTGTTTAAGCTGAACTTTCACTTTAACGAAAAAAAAACGTGTTTCATTGTTGTGTGAGTGAACACCCAGAGACAGTATTAAGTAGGATCTGTCGTCACACTCGCATGTGCTGAGAGAACATGAACTCACAGCACAGGTAAGATAAAGCTAAAAGGCATGTCATGAATGAGCCAGAGACCTGCTCTCGCTGATTGTTTTTTTCTGGCTGGGTATTTTTGCAATTTTTCCTTTTGAAATGTTTTGTGTGCTACGTGTGTGTGTGTGTGTACACATCTGCACGTGTGTAGGCGTCGATGATGTCATTTGTATATGAGGTCAACATTTGGTATTTCTAGAGAGGTTTGTCACCTCTAATTGATCCAGTTAGTCTAGTCTGGGTTGGTTTACCTCGGCTTTATCCGTCCACTCCATCTAGTTGCTATCGCCTCCATTAGCACAGAGCTGATAGCCATCAACTTGGAGGTAGTGGACCTGAGGTCATAGATACGGCAATGTGGTGGGAGTTTCAGTTCATACTCTAAAATGCATTAACAGACGCAAATAACCACAAACAGAAAAGCGAAGAGAGCAGCAGACACTGAAATATGTATATTTCAATGGCCTCGATCTTAACCTGCTCCTCCCTTTACCTTTTTTCTATTCTAGGGATTTTGGTGGGGACGGGAGGGCGGGTAGGAGAGAGAAATGAGATGCCTCAACACTCCACTGCCCTCCTCTCTCCATCCAACTCCCCCACACACCTGGGATGGCCATTTCATTTCAGAGTGCAGCAAATGGAAAGGTGATCTTAATCTACCCTGTTTCCCTCTAACCCCCCTCCCTCTCTCCATCTCCCACACACAGAGCCTCATACCGCTGATAGACACCACACTGCTGGTTGCCTAAGCCTGCCGCCAGCAGACCAAATTTAGTGATAGAGAATACTGGATACACATTGGTTTATTACCTTGAACAAATTCTCTTCATTTTAAACTCAGTCTTGGGTTATATTATTATCTTTTTGGTGTGTGATCCTGAAAGACTAACTGGCAGACTTGATCATTTCACGGGAGCAAAATCAGTTGACAGTTGACTTTGGTCAAAGTATTTTGACATGACCTCTTCAATACACAGCATCCGTCTGTTAGCTCATTACTCAGTGTTAGGTCTCTCTCACTGCTGTAAGCTCTTTGGTCGTTACAGTCACAAGCAGAGGTATGCAATGGCCATTGATTTCCTATGAATAGCCTGCTGCAGGCCAGTTCATTAAGAAGGTGATCACAAACCACTGGATTAACTGGATTGTAGGCACATTGAGAAAGGGTTTTTGCTTTTCAGTTACAGGAGTGTGCACATTTAGCAGAACAAATAAGTTTGGATGAGGTAAACTTTTTTGAGGCTCAAAAAAACCTTTTAAAAATGTGTCCATTAGAAAATCAAGTCTCCTTTTGAAATATTTTTATTTTCTTAGAGGAGAATATGCCTCTGTCGGAATGATGGTCATCTTGAGGAAAACAAACCTCACTTTTTGTCTGTCTTAGTGCAGTCATCTCTCTTCTTCTCCTCAACACATGGCTTGAGGCTGGACTGAGGCTGCAGCTCCACCCGCCCAGCCGTTACTATGGCAACGCTATCTGGGCCTACCAAGACCTGAAGCCGAAGGACATCCTGGACAACAATACAATAGCAGCACAGCCAGGGTACCTGAGGGACTTAGACCTGAGAGGCGAGATCTGGGGGGTTGCAGATTGAGAGAGTAAATCCTCCCTCTTTCTCTACCTCCCTCACACACAAACACAGTCAGGATTAGCTTTTTGCTTGAGAATCTAAGAGGTTGTGGAACAATGCGTGGCATTAAACAATTAAACAGAGAAAAGATATACAGTAGGTCATTCATGATTGGCTGAGCTTTTTTAAAATTCCGCACAAGAGTGGTCACGATGGCCGAAGTGCTGCTGACTGCAAGGATTGGGCCACACATCCCGCTGCTGGTGCCAGCAGCGGAGAGTAATAGAGATGTTTAGAGTCTATTTGCCGTGCTTGCATTCCTCCATGTACTGCTGCTAAAATAATAAGAGGGAGGGTTACCTCAGGTCGGCCCCAGCTGAGGGATACGGAACATGCATTGTTGTCATTGGCTCCATCTGAGTATCCCTCTTAAAGCCACAGCACGGAGCTGAGGAGTCGGGCACTGCTGCCCACTTTGCAGAGGCACAGTGCTCAGAGGCAGCAAAGGGAAGGATGAATGTCTAGGTGTACAAAGAAGTGTGTTTTTGTGTGTGTTTGCATGTGTGTATGTGTCATAATGGGGTAATAATATTACATATATCATCATGAGCGTACATTATTATCTTTAGAAGTGTCAAACATGTCAAAATTTAACTCAAGTATCAATTATTGTTTTATTATGTCGGTGGTTAAAGGAGAAAAGTTGTCTGGTTGTGCTGTTGCCATTAATGTTGAGTAACTGTACCAAAGCAAGTATTTGTACTCCTTTGAAGTCTTCAGAGGATTTTATTCAGCATTATGAAGTGTTATTAGCCCTGCAGCAGCCTGACAGGCAATTGAAAATCTTTATTATGGAGAAGAGGGAGTCATGCTGTGCGCTGACTGAGTTTACACAGTTTATGTGCATCTTTTGTCTGTCAGCTTCTGATGGTTTTGAAACATGAATTTGTGTCTATTTAAAATGTGTTTATTTCTCAGTGGGTGCACAACATTGTAGATGGCCATGTGTGAATAACTGAGTGTGGGACCTGCTTAGTCATGCTAAAACACCCGTCTTACACCTCCTCTGTATCCCTTCACAGGCAGCCTAAGAAACAGGATGTTAATGCTTGACGGAATGCCTGCAGTCCGAGTCAAAGCTGAGCCCCTGGAATCGGAACAAGGGGTAAGAGAGCAGTTGTTTTCCAGACAATTCCCTTTTTTTTTTTTTTTTTCCCTCCCTGCTTTCCTTTCCGTCTTTCCTCCTCCCGGCAATGGGCCGATAATCACTCCCAGGCCCGAGCAAGTGAGTGAGAGAGCGAGTGAGTGTGGGGGCTAAGAGGAGTGGTCGGAGAGCATGGTAGTAAGCATGAAGAGGAGAAGAACCAAGAAGAGGAGGAGAGCCACAGCTGGATCAGGAATGCTTTGGGGAGTTTCGGGGAGGTGACTAGGGCCAGCAGCGTCCGTGCTGGCTGAGGGTGATTGCGCAGATGTAGTCACCGCTCCGGGGAGGAGGGTCACATGGGAAACTCTAAATCTTATCAGTCTGTGTCCGTTCCTGCCCCTTTACGTCTCTCAATTTCCGTTTATCCTCCCATACCCTTCTTTCTCCCTAGCACACATGAATAATCGCTCTCTCTTCCACACATACGCAAACACACACAGACAAACACAGCACACTACACCACACTCTCCCTCTTCAAACACTATCACAGATCCATCTCTTCCTCTACTGTATCTCATGCATGCCTCCACTCGCTCGCAGTGCTCTCTGTCACCTCTGTGTTGTTCCATCACTCAAAATGAATTTATCACGGAGAAGAAGGGAATTGTCACTCCAAGAACTGTGACAGTTCTTCTTAAATGTGCACCAGCAATGTTTTGTCTTTGATGAATTTGTTTTTTGCGAAAGGCCAAATTGCACAGTTCAGTCTCATTTTTGAGTATTATGCTCAATTCTCTGTATGTTCTCTGTACGTTGACCATGTTAGGAATAATGGAGTTACCTCATGCAGGGTTTTCATGGCCCACATACAGTATCAGTACTCTCTGGTCCAACATACCTAGAAATAAAGTGGTCTTGTTATGGAGAAGCTGTTGCTAGGTTACAAGTGCTTTGTGTTGCTGCCACAGCTGTGTGTGCAGTGGGTGCAGGCCACTTAATATTTGTTATCATGATGAATTAGTGTTCAGTTATTATTGATTTCCATTCATACCATATCAATAATGTCTTGGCCCCTAATATATTACCTAGAGCGCTTCGTGGGAGAAGAGCAAAATAGTTTCTGTTGAAATGAACCTGAGAGCATTAGCCCATGATGGATAAGAAAAATACCAGCTGCTGATCAACCATCAGGTTACCTTGAGTCTTATAGAGAATTGTCTGGCTGTGTAGGTGCTTTGTATTGATAAAGAATTGAATCCATCTGTCCACATCCAAGAGAGGCAGCAGGTGGTTACTTTCTGGGTGTCCTGCTCTCAGCTGTGGCTCAAGGGTTTGAGAGTATTGCTCCTGTGCTGCTAGATAATACATGGGTTTTGAAGTCATTCTCCATACGTGTAGTGATGTCAGTCACAGACAGGATGTGAGCACTGCAGCCCACACGGCTTTGAAGTGCACCGAGATCCAATCTTGCCCTAACAGACTGTGCTTTCCTTTAGACGGCAGACACAGACAGACAGTTTAGGCTGCTGCAGAAATGTGGACTTCATTTGGGTGGCGGGGGGCCAAGGGCTTGCTGGAAATGGTCTGCCTCGTTAGACAATTCGCCCGCAAGGGGCTGGAAAATCTGCCCCGCTAACCAGTATCCCCTAATAAAGACAATGGCATGAGGACAGAGGCAGGCAGGCGGGTCGAGCATATCTTTATACGTGTGTCAGCGTGTGTGAGTATGTGTAGGTTTGAGCGCATGCATGAGTTTGTATCTGTCAAAATGAGAGTGGGGGTGGCTTAAGTTTTCCATTAGATGTGTCTGAGAATCTAACCCTAAATGCAAATAACTTTCTGTTTTTCACTTCTGTGTAACATAAACACTTTGTTTTGACCTTTCCACACAAGTGTCCCTCTTTTTTTACACAGGAGCCACACAGTTTTACCAGGTTGTCAGTAACTGACAACACTGTCTTGATCATGATAACTCCTCCAACAAACAGAAAAGGTACAATGAAAGTGAGCCTAACACTTTGTATCAGCGGAAACAATCACCCGTCTTCAATTCAGTTCACTCAGGTGCTTTGCCACAACAACTATTGGTCAGCTGTCACTTTAAAAAATAAACTACTCTATTGGATATCACAACTGGCTACAATTACCTTATATCAATGTCGCTGTTAAACCGATGTTATTGGGTCAGTTTACTAAATTAGTTCTTCTGTGCTACCTGACTTTAAACAATGAGGCACATGATTTGTCGACTTTTGGTGTCTCTTTTTTTTTTTTTTCAATCACCTGCTTTTCATAAAAGCAGTAGGTCAGTTGAAGACATGTTATGTGTTTTGTGAAACTGATTATACCACAGTTAAAGGGGTCAGGTGCCAGCGAGCACAAAAGCTTACAATGTCTTTCCTTTGCAGCTGTCAGGCTCAATATAATCACATGCCACAAGTAACAACCCTTTAAATTGGTCTTTTAAGGAAAATGTTTTTTCAAAAAAATTAAAAATACATCTGTCAGTGCTCTCTGGTGGACAAACTATATATTGGTAACACTTTCTAAATAACCTCGCTCATATCTTTAGCATTTCTAATCTGCTATGTCGTGTTACTCACTAATTTGACATAAACGCTTATACTGATATATATTTGCCACAACAGCTTCAAACATGACTCGGAGTTTAGGACTGGAACGACATATCTGTTTTGTTAATCATGAGTTGTTACTGAACAGCATTCAGATTACCTCTATTAATTATTTTTTTCAGTGGCAAGGAGAACTGGCAATACTGCAGATCTTTAGCAGACATACTCTGAGGGCCCTTACTGAGAAAGACAAGATTTCCAAAACCCTGAGATCAGCCTCAATGGGTCTAATGACTTCAAAGCCTTCAGGCAGTATAGCTCCAGGCAGTCCGTCACACTCGCGTCCTATACAGAACATGCAAACAGAGATCACAAGCAAAAGCAGCTGGATGATTGCCTGAGGGTCTGTCAAGAAAGGCTACATGGAGTTGTTGCAAGAGAAGCGCAATGGACATTTGGCATCATAAACATATATATTATCGATTAAATGATATTTCTTATATGTTTTTGAAGGTGTGGAAAAACAAATATAGATAGATAGTTAGATAGCAGATATACAGAAATACAAAATCTAATGAGAACTTAGATAGAACAAAGAACAAACACTTCATTTAAGTCCCCCTATTTAGCATTTATAAGAACTATATAAACATTTCATAAATAGTCCATAACACACTGTAATCTAGTGGTAAATTATAAGTGTTTGTTAATGAATTTTTTAACATTTTATAACTGGTCCTGTGGGCACCCAAGTGAAGGCCCATGGGATAATGAATAACAATATAGTAAAATGCTGTTGTAATAATATAAAATATGTTTTCGTAGGAGAAG
Organism: Lateolabrax maculatus; assembly: GCA_031216445.1. NCBI lineage: Eukaryota > Metazoa > Chordata > Actinopteri > Acropomatiformes > Lateolabracidae > Lateolabrax > Lateolabrax maculatus. Next base: position 7,786,962 of record CM062208.1, on the reverse strand, counting down.
TTATAATAATTGACAACTAGCCTACTGTACATTAATAAGCTCTTGAAAACTCTGCAATGAGGCTCTGCAAACACGGGGATCAACGGTGACTCTGATTAAATGCAAGGAACTCTGTTGTGAGAATAACAGTGAGCACAACTAATTATTTTTCAGCAAACTCAGTGTCACATGATTATGTTTAAATTAAGCTTTTGGTATTGTTGACTTTGCTATCTAATAATTCTGTATGAATGTCTTTATTAAGCGGCATTAGTTCTTCCAGAAGAATACTCATTGCCGTTTGGATTTGCCACTTGGATTTTAGATCCCCTCTAAGAGCAGAGCCCTTTCTTCCAAATATAACTTTATAACTATTTGCTATAAATGGTTCATTCCTTGAGGGAAGTGCCTCTAACTGAATAGTACTAGAAAGAAACTAAGAGGTTTCCACAAAGGAGGCATGATGATTTCTTCACCACTGCACAACAAAAATTATCATCTCTTCCAATTTTCACAAAGACTGGGGTTAAGCTTTTTTCAGTTGTGATACCTAAGGCTGTTTATATTCTTATGATGTGTAAAAAAGCCTTAAATCAAAATAATAAAAAAAAAAAAAAATTCCCAAAAAAGCATAATTACATTACAAAACCCACAAAAAAATGCTTGGTGGGTGGTATGATGAAGGAGACCATAATGTGCCATGAACCTTGACCTGACACCACTGACCCTGAGTTGAACCCCGGCAAGGTCCAGAGGTCATCAGAGGGCATGTTTCATGGGGTAGGGTTTGTTTTCCAACTGAGGAGGAGTTACACAGGGAGAAGCACGTTTTGATTCATGGGGTCGTAACATTTCCTGTAGGCCGAAAACTAGTATACAAGTCTGGAGTAAAAATAGTAGGCTACTACATAAAAGAACAAACACACAGACACACACACACACACACACACACACACACACACACCACTCAGAAAAATCCGTAATTCACCACAGATCCACTCTCAGCCAGCATTACATAAGGGGAAAGAAATGTGAGTCTCAAAAACAAAAGCGAGGATGAACATCCACGGTACAGAACATTTTTCATCTCTGCTGCAGCTGCGGTTGCAGTGCGAGTTGCTCAGTTAGTTATATTTACCTTCACTTTAATGCGCTTTTCCTGTACAATTAGTAAAAATCCTGTATGTGATTCGCTCCCTGATGGCCCTAACTGTGACTCAGCCTCTGAAAGGCTCCACTGTGAGGATCAACACCACTCACCACACACTCTAGAAAACCCCTCCCACATCGAACATAGTGAGTCTAGATCTGCTACATCACATGTAACGTGGTTCATTTGACATTGTAACAAAAATGGTGACATCAAAGAAGGTCCACAGTATGGGAGTCCGGAGAAACAAATAGCTAGTAGCAGGGTGAGTGTCGTTTTTCTACTGTGTATGTTCTTCATTATCTTTTCCAAGTAAACAGGTTCCTGAAACTCATGCAGACAGATGGAGCGGTTGTGTTACAGTCTGCTTGGTGTTAAGTGAAAGATGTGTTGAGGGATACACTGAGCCACCAGCGTTGGCCTTATGAGGCCCATCGCTGAGAGACAGAGACGGTCAGGAAATTGAGCCCATATGATGTTTTTCCACCGTCACAAAGGAGATTTAGGAGAGATACAAGGGGAGCCAAGAGAGCTAAGTTTCTGTGGGAGTGATGGAAAACAGGAGGAAAAGAGAGAGAGCAGCCCACGCCAAGAGAAAAAGAGAGAGAAAGTATACGAAGAAGACTATCTTTAAGTTTCATCTGCGTATGACATCATGCTCACCAAGGGGACTTCACAGGGGGAGCTGAATGCTTGAATGAACATTAGATTTAATGCTCCTTTCTCAATAAATGTCACTGCATATACCTTTATGACACATCTCTTTTATCCAGTATTATCATTCCTGAAGCTGAATACTTGCACAAAAACAATCTTCCTTGACCTGAATTCATTAACATATCACTTTCTTACCATAAATACATAATGAATTATTTTTTTTCTTCCCTGTTGTGTGTGACAGTCTAGTGCACTTTTAAGGCATTAAAATGACAAAAATGAACTATTGTTGGAAAAATCTAACACCAGTGCTTCTTTTCCTCCCACAGTCACCTAAAGTGCGCCCTTATTCTGCGATGGACAGCGTCCCCTTCTTCCTCAGCAGAGTTAAACCTGAGCCTCCTGAAGACCTGCTCGCTCACGACCTGCACTTCCACACACAGACCGAGCCTGTCGACCTGTCAATCAACAAACCCCGTCCCTCCTCTTCATCCACAACCCCCACCACCACCTCATCATCTTCCCCTCTCAGATCCGCTTTCTCCCCGTCGTCCTTATCGTCGTCATCCTCCTCCTCCTCCTCTCCATCAGTAATCACCTCAGCCTCATCGGTGCTCACACCAGGCCCTCTGGTTGCCCCCGGAACCGGGATGAGAGGTCAGCCGTATTTGCACATCCTGCACTCTGTGCCGCCGCCTCCATCCAGCCCTCTGAGCCTGCAGGGAGCAGGGAAGCTGGCCAGCCATGTTCACCGCATCCCAGTTGTGGTACAGTCACTGCCGCTCATGTACACCACTGCCGTTCGATCACCCTCCAGCCTCAACAACGCCATCATGCTACCTCTGCTGGAAGAGGCCAAAAGCCTGGGCAAAGGTGAGACCATGCTTTCTGAATGTACTCCATATTTATATGTGTGACTTGGTTGTTTTCGGATTCATTATTTAAGCACTGATAGAACTGTACAGGAAATGAAGATGCTTCATACTTTGTGCTACTGCCTCATGCTTATATTATTTTTACATAGCAACATGAGCCACATCTCATGTGTCTCCAGCTTTGAGAGACAATTTCTCCACCTACTACGAAAGATCAATTTGAAAAAATCAATTATCTCATGAAAAATCAATACGGTTGAAATTTTCAAATATCAGATGTCAACCATCACAACACACTTCACCAATTTTCTCATTAAAGGGTGCTTAAAATCCTCCCGAAATAATGAAACACCCAAAAACTTTCATTGGAAACCTATACAGAAATGGAATAAAAAAGGGTCCATGTCTGATGAGTCTGTTTCTGGGTCAAAAACAAGGGATGACAGAGACAGATCCATGCTTGCATCAGGCAAAAGTAACTGCGATACCTATGTGATGTGGCTTGAAATATTCCAATGAAATGCTGTTTTGTTTTGAAGTCTTACAGTCTTTAGTCAAAGAACTTGCAGACACAACGCTGTGAAAGCTGACTGTGTGTGTACGTTCTTTTAGAGACAGCCCCTCAGGCGATAATGTTCAGCCTTCAGAGCGAAGATGAAGTTCACAGGTTGAAAGGCTCTCCCATCTTTAACTGACAGAGATTTTGCTTGGCTGTCTGAAATAGCCTCTGGTGCAGGTAACCAGGGTCACACCGGTTGCTACCTTTCTTTTTTGACGAGCAAACATCTGGGGCAGTTTGAGCATTAGACCTCGCTGGCCTAGCCTAGACTGTGTTATTGGTTTTCTCTCTGGGTGTGGTTTTACTGCCAACCACTGGGAGTGAGCCCACACTAGGTGTTTCTGTCCAACTCTGAGCCGTACACAGGGCAACTGTTGGTTGTAAAAGAGGTTGCTTCTTGTCACTCCCTGCAGGATGGACGGACACACTTAGACTTTACTTAGACTCAAGCAAACAGAGATGTGTAATTAGAGCATGTGATCAGACGGACACTTGGCCGGCTGGGTGGGGTGGTCCCCTTAGAGATGGGCGTTTTAAACGCTGCATGTCTGCTCCCAAGGAGAGGAGAGGAATGAAGGAAGGACAGGAAAAACAAGGCTTGCATAAGAGGGTGTGGATGGATATTGAAGATGGGTGGCACTTACACAAACACATGCACGCACACACACACACACTGTATACACAGTCCAACACCAGCTCTGCCCAGCTCTGAACGCACCAAACACAAAGGAAATGGGGTGAATAAGTGTTGAATGTTGGGTGTGGTGGATACAGCAACTTTTAATGAAATAGCAACCAGTAGACAAACATTTGGCTATTTATTGCACTTGCAAATGTGACTTAATGAGAACATTTAGATAAAAATTCCCACAGTCAAAGTTAAATTTAAAAATAATTAGGCACTACAAGATATCATATTTTTTTTTGGATATAAGTAGATTTTTTTTGGTCCCATCTTATATGGAGTTTTCCCTTTCAGGTGTCACTATTGGTTTGTGGCTAGAAAATTAAGTTGTTGACATCAGGGGAGTCATTAACTAAAGCCCGTCCCAGTTTAACGTGAGGGTCAAGAGCCCAGATTTACCTTGTTTGACTTGATACAAACCCAACAACCATGTGCAATGATGCAAGCCTCAGTCATACTGAAGCTTTCAACATAGATACAAAAATACTCGCAAGCACACACATACACACACACACACACACACTTCCACTCACCCACATGCACACGCGCACACACACAGGTTGGCCATCCTCTTTAAGAGAGGGCGGGTACCCTTCCTTTCACTGCTGTCTCCCTGTCTCTGGCAGGAGGTTGCCATGGAAACAGGGCTTGACTGGAAACAACAGGAGGGAAAGAAAGAAAGAAATCCGGTGCTCTGCCCACCTCTCCACCACTCCTCCTTTGTGTCCCTCGCTCAAAATACCCCTTTCCAATACACGATGCATTTCTAACTAATTACAGGTTTTCTATAGGGTAGGCGAGCTAGTGACCACTCTACATGTCTTAGTCTACGTCAACAGTTAGAAACCTTTAAAGCAAAAGCTCCAACAGACTTACAGCATTATTTCTATGCCCCCCCACCCTCCCAGTAATAACACCATGTCTGTTCCTAACTGTAGACCCTTATTATGGGCCATTATGGCCACAGTCTCGGCTGAGAGGGCAAGGGGGTGAAGTTCTGATAGCTTATAAAAGCACCAGGCTTAAAGTAAATGGGTATGCACAATACACAATATATTTGGTGTTTGCGATGATTACATCCTTAGAAACAAGAATAGTTATAAGTTATTATAATGTCTGAGCCATGCTGTTTCCAAGTTGTGTAGTCAAATGCATTTTTTCTAAATTACTATATGACTGAATCAGTGTTTAATCCAGTGGATTTCCTGCAACTTTCCTTTGACAAGTAGTCTCCGAAAGATTTTTTTTTTGTTTTTCTTTTACATTCATCTCTCGAGTTATCCAGGATGTACGCAGCCTGTGTCCATGGAGACAGAGATGACAGAATGGCTGCAGGCTCTGGCAATATATCCAATGAGTTGTCCAGGGGAGAAGTTGTCACAACTTGGTAGATGTAACTTTGTCATGGTTGATAGCATGCTGGCCAGTCTAATGTTTGACATGTTTTTTCTTGGTTACTGTACGAAAGAGAAGAATCAAAGATGGGACAAAGCCAGCTTGCTAATTATCAGGATGTTCTGTGTAAAGAATAGAGTAGCGAATTGACTTTTGTGTTGTCTTTAGGCCTTTTTATGTGAAAGTTTGTTATCATCGTGAATATGATTCTCTGTCAGTTGCACATGTAGGGGTACAGAGAACAGAGAACTATTCACTATTCACTGTTCACACACTCAATAACAATTGCATAAATGTTCCCACTGAGTCCTGTGTCCATGTCCCGTCCTCACAGCACACGCAGACCACAACGGCCTGTCGCCAAGGCAGATCAAAAGTGACAGCGACGACGACGACCTGCCAAATGTGACTTTGGACAGTGTTAACGAGACCGGCTCCACCGCGCTGTCTATAGCCCGCGCCGTACAAGAGTGAGTATCATGATCTGTATGTGTGTGTGTGTGTGTGTGTGTGTGTGTGTGGGAGATGTTGGATCTCTACTGACTTCTCCTCAACTCTAACAGCTCTAAAAAAAATTGTCCTAAACTGTTTTTGCGTTTCTGTCATGTCACAGAAAGATGATTAGGAGGTATGGTCTTGATCCCTACTGTTGACTGCTGTAAAATGTGGTGATATGGGAGTTTCAATTTGTTCCACTTCTTTGTGCTGGACAAAGCTTTACTGCACCTTGTAAGTTACTCACCAAACAAATTGAAAAAAAAAAAACAACTAGTTGAGGAAGGATTACACAAATTACCAACATGAAAGTTTGTATAAACTGTACAAATTAAAAAAGTACAATGCACACTAAGTTGAAAAATCAGAGCTCTGACATGACATTACAGAGTACAGAGGTTTAAAATGTTTCCTTGACTTTGCTCATTATTAGTCACCCTTGGTGAGAGCATCATTTACATATAAACCCAGTGTATATAGCATTGTGCATTTCTGTGTGCTTTTGTAACTGCTCTTCCACATTTGGATGTATCTGCGTGGGTGTGCATCTATATGCCTGATTGCATATGGCTCAGACATACTTTATGCCCTGTTCGGCCTACAGACATCACAACTCCTGTGGTGCCAGTCCATCTGTGTTGCATGAAAAGACTTCCCTCTCCAGTGGATGACAGCTTACAGTACCCTGATCAGAAACAGGAAATCAGGCGCAGAGAAACATTTGGCCCTCCTCCCCCTGCTGCCCATAAACCCAGAACAGTCATAACTAGCAGCCTGGCCAGACTCAAGTTAATGCCCGTAGGACTTTTATTTAGACTAACTGTAAGGAAAGTATTTCAGGACTCTGTGAGAATCCTGCTAATGATGTTGCAACACTAACAAGGCTGAGGCTGACGGTAGCCCAACCCCAACTGGCTGTGTTTTGGTGGTAACAGCCCAGCTTAAGGCGTGGATATTGTGTACAAGACATTGTATTGTTTGTTTGTGCACTGCTGGCTGTGTGAACATATACAGTAATGAAACTAAATGAGAGTTATTGTGGTGGCACTGTGCAACACATTGTGGTAAAAACTAGTACCAACTCTCTGGCTGTTCTTGTTCAGTGGTACACGTAGAGGTTGCCATGTTTGAGGGAAGACACACACACACACACACACACACACGGACACTCACTGGAGGATTCAGGTTTCGATGCAGGTTATTGAAGGGGACAGGCGTGCCCCTGAGTGCCACACGTGGGCACCGGGTGGTCAGAGGAGAATAGAGGTTGGCAGGACCCAACCTTTCACTGCCCAAGCTTTCACTATGGAGAGAAATCACCAGCCAGGCTTAGCAATGCCCTGCCAGGGCCTGCCCACACACTCACTTCTCTGTGTGCAAAGTGCAGACTGTGCTGCGTGGAAACTGTGCTCCTTTGCGCGCACTATGCGTGTGAAAAAGTATCTGTGCACCTCTGTAACTATTAAACCCTCCGGTGTATGTGTGTTCGTACTGTATGCATGCACATGTTTCTGCACAGTGGACAGAACAGCTGGTTCCAGAAGGAGGTCAGCCATTGTCAACAGGAACACAGACTTGCATGTTTGTCTGTGAAAAACAAAGCAGTCTGTAGTCTTCTTGAGTTACACGCCAGTTTGGTCACATAGAGGAAGAATGTGCGTTCTGTATTGACACAACACATGCGCTCTGTGGACATCTGCACTGCAACAGAAGCCGGCAGCACTTCTTTGAAATATATCAGTCCGTTGTGTTGCTGTATTTCTTGTCATTGGAACGTTGGCACTGTGAATGTAGAAAGAGCTGCTTTATGTAATTTAGTATCCACATTTACACAAGCAGTCATCCGGAGAGCATCAGAGAAGAGAAGTGTAAGGGCGGTGGATGGGAGTGCCTGCAGCTTCCAATCCAGGTATCCATATATAAATAAATGAGTGAAAGGAGAGAGTGAGATAGAAAGAGAGAGAGAGAGAGAGAGAGAGAGAGAGAGAGTGTGTGTGTCATGTGCTTCTTGGGCAGCCTCCTCCATATTCATGCGTTTCCCTGGGGACGGGTGGATAGGCTATTGTGGGAGAGCACGAGTGGAAGAGAGGAAGACAGTTAGAGAGAGAGAGGAGAGGGAGAGAAGGTGTGTGTGTGTGTGTGTGTGTGTGTGTGTGTGTGTGTGTGTGTGTGTGTGTATGTTGAGGTTTAGGGGCTTGTGTTGGAAGGGTTGTCTCTGCTGAAGTCTGGCTGGTCCCCAGGGACCTGGGGCCACGGAGCAGAGCAGGTGGAGGGAAAGGAGGGGGGTGAGGCAAGGGGTAGTATCCTCGGACAGGTACAGGAATGCCCAGTGGGCAGTCTTCCAGTGCACACACACACACACACACACACACAGTCACACACTCTCCTTTTCCTGTTTTCCTGATGAATCCACTATTACTGCAGGTCTGTTTAAGAACCGTGCAGTTCTTTTGCGGAGTTGAAACAATCTGTTGTTATGACTTTGTTTCCTATGAGAAGTTAAAAAAATATGTATTGTGTTTGCATTGTGGGAAATCCCTGTTACAGGTGACGCACCCTCCTGATCTCTTTCTCTTCTTCCGTGTCTCGCTGTCGTACTCGCGGAGAGCAGCGTATAAATAGGGGAAAAAAGGGAAAAAACAAAGGAACTAAAACAGAGGTCAGCTCTGTTTGAAATCGTTCTCAGCTGTACTTCCCATTTCTCTCTGCTGCTTTGAGGGACACAAACAGACACATTCACACAGCCATGATGCTGTGGTGACACAGGGTTCAAGGCAGTGTGAGTTTCCCCCTGGGCTCACATGAGAAAATACAACAAATTGATTCTCATAAAACAGCCACAATGCATATGGGAAGAGATGTGGTATTAAAGACACATGGACATATTGTTTATGCGAATAAATGCACCCTACTCACAACTTTGTGTTTACTGTTTTTTACTAATATCGTCTACTAATATCGCCACATTTTTGAGAAAGTTATTCAGCTGAGCCCATGATAAAGAGACAACCTCTAATAGCAACTTGACACTGCTAGCAGCATCTTTTTAAGAAGCTGAGCAGAATAGACCAGTAGTGGTGAAATGTATTCAACCCTCAGAGAAGCATGAAAATCCTGCACAAACTGTATTTTAAAACATGACAAGCTACGAGTCTTTTTTTAACATGATGAGAGCAACATGGGAAATCTTGAAATTGATGCTTGCTTTTAGGGCTGCAGCTAACATTATTTTCTTTGTTGCGTGACCCTGTTATCTTTTATGTCAACCGTTTAGCCCTAGTATGTCAGAAAAATGTCCATCGTGGTTTCCCAGAGCCTTCAAATGTCAACTTTGTGCAACCAACAATTGAAAGGCCAGATTTTCAGTTTAGTATTATAAATAGTAGACAAGCAGAAAAGTCTCACATTTGCAAAGCTGAAACCAGATTACTTAAACTTAATGACTCAAGTTTCTGTCAGTTGACCAGCTGATTAATCAGAAGTCTTAAAGAATTAAATCTATTTGATTTTATTGCTTTATCTCTTTATTTTATCCTTTAAGTTTAATGCTTACATTTTATCTTCACACTGAATTCTTTTCTGTCATGACATGATTTCTCACATGGATTGTTAAAATGTCATCGAAGTGGATTTTGAAGTTTGTAACTGTTTACCTTTGTTTCATCTTGTACTCAGACTAAATTAAACTAAATTATATCATAATCATGGAGTCACATCGTGGATGAAGTCAGAATGTAAACATCCGCCTCATGCGCTACATGTCTGAGCTCAGAGTGTTTCCACACACACACACACACACACACACACACACACACACACACACACACACACACACACACACACACACGCACACACACACACACACACAGGCCCATGGCACCTCAGATTCTGAAGCTTGTCTACGTTTCTCTGTTAGATTAGTAGATGGCCTGGTTATCTCATCAATCATCTCTGATGGAAAATTTACTGTTGTCCTTCAGCGTTATGAATACACTTCTTTGTCTAAATGTGCAGTTTTGACATCACATTGCTGTGCGATATTTAGACTCACACTGTAAGAGAGAGAGCGAGAGAGAGAGACATGTGAGGGGAGTTGGAGTCCACTTCATATCTGACCCATGTGCTCATTTCCTGTACAGCTTCAGATTGGCAGTTGGCCAAGAGCAACAGGTGATCTGTATGTACAGTTTTTTTGTGTACTTCTGTGTTTGTGTAGCCTGTGTGTATGTGTGTATCTTGACTGCATATGTGTGAGTCTGCCTTTGACAAATTGTGCTTCGACGAAACACAGAGAGACAGGAAGTGGGTTGTGTGTGGTGGAGACAGTTCACTGGGGGGCCTGTCTGGCAGCCCCTGCTCCTCTTTCAAATCCCTCAAACACGACCGAAGCTGTTCCTTTCGTAGTCACCCTCTTTCCCTTTTCCCCCTTTGCCCTCTTGTTTTTCAATATCCACAGCAGAGACTGAGACCTGAAAGAAAAGCAACTTTGCTCCACCTCTGCTGACAGTTAAATATATCCCACAGATATTACTCCTCCCTTCTAGTAAACAGAGATGTTCTTGTTTTCTGTCTCTACTGTATACTTCTCTTTCTTGCCCATTTGTTGTGTGTGTGCAGCAGTCATGTTTTTACCGCTGTGTGAAAGGTGCTCGCTGTTTCAGAGTCGACAATTACTGTCAACACATGAACTACTGACTTTCCACCACAACCCTACCCTCTTTTTGTTCCTTCCTGGATTTCTTTGTGTGTGTGTGTGAGTGAGTGTGTGCGCCTGTGCAGCATTATATTCAGAGAAGAGATGTGTGAGCACCCTGCAAATACTCACACAAACACTTTGCTACAGGGCTTCACTGTTAGAAGTGACAAATTATATAATCAGCAGTGATATTGACTAGTTATTGGAGAGGAAATGTCATGCCAAAATGTATTGATGGCAGAAATAAGTAAGGAGTCATTAACTTCATTGAGCAACATTGAGAAATAAAACTCCTCTATCCTTCCACCTTTGATTGATGAAAGTATAGGAGCAATAAGAATACCAGTCTTCTTACCTCATCTATTTCCTCAATTATTGCACAGCAGTCTTGCACTGCCACCTGCTGGCAAAGCTACTGTTTCACTACCTTACATCGTAATTGTCTGTATGTATTATATACTACAGTAATCTTTATAATATGCTGTTATTACCAGTTGTATACAGGAAATTAACATACTTAACTGTTATACCAACAAAAAAAAATCATACAACACTTGCATCGTTGGAGATCAATTACAGTTTTTACATGTATTTCTCTATACTAAATTCACTTTTTCTATTTTTTGAATAAATCAAGTATCCATTACAATAAAAAAGTGCTTTGAATAAAAATAATGGCACCTCCTTACTGCATGGGTTGTGCTACCTTACAATATATGAATCAGAAATGTTGCAATATGCTTCGGTAGGTTTTATTTTCTTAAACTGGCGTAAACCATTGACACTGCCAACTAAACTTCACAAAGTGACAATAAAATGTTTTGTTCCAAAAATGTAATAGTTATTTCATGTTTTCTGAGCCTCTTCATCACATCCACAATTACTTTTGTTTTTTGCAGCTGTGTGCAAAAAAAGTTATTTCCTTTGTGCATTGCAATGTGTGAGAATAGTGTCTATCTACAGTATGTTTCACTTTTTCAGTATCAACACACTACGCACTTAAAACCTGCTTAGATTCAGTGTGCCCCACATTGATGTGGGACAATCATCACCACAGGTCTAGTAGTGCTTTATGTTCACTTTATGTTTAATTTATATTGCTTCTTTTTCTCCCGTTGCAGTTCCATGTCCCCGTTCAGTATTGACAGCATACGACGCCCCCGGCGGTCAGAGTCACCAGATTCCAAAAAGAGAAGAATCCACAGATGTGACTTTGAGGGCTGCAATAAGGTGTACACCAAAAGTTCCCATTTAAAAGCACACCGGAGGACGCATACAGGTCAGTAGGTCTGGGTCTGCTGTTGTCTCAACACTCTTATTTGTGTTACCCAGTGCCATGGGCTTGCAAATATGAAACCAAGGTAATAGTGTTTCACATAAAACCACCTTAGAGTCTGAGTCACTTGGAAGAACTGATAAAGTCAAAAGATCAAGAATATCTGTGAACTGACTAATCTGTGCATAGACGTACTGTATGTAGACACTTTCACACGTTGGTTTCAACTGGACCAAAAATCAATAAGACAAAGGTCAATAATTGAAAACTAGCCAGACCTAAATCCACAAAACCAAAACAAGTCACAATAATAAGCATCCTAGAGATTGGACTCAAAACAATGATCATGAAAAACTTCCCTGACTTATTTTGCTACTGAGCGATTGTGGCATGTAAACACCTTTGTCCCTTTTTTTCTATTTTTTGTCATCTGCCCAAATTCAGACTCGCACAGAGGAACATTTTGATGCCATGTTAGGAATTTGTAAAGAGAGCAAAAAAAAAAAAATTGCACCCGTCACTCCTAGGATCATCATTGTTATTGGTTAGTCAGACATAAAGTCAGACAACATCTGGCACATTCTCTATTAAGTCTGTATCTGTAATGCATATATATAGATAGTACATAACACATTAAAACACATTTGAAGCTTTATAAGATGAACACATTTAATAATGCATTGTCATGTCTTATAACAGTAGTGGTGAGGCATTATGTATAATTATAATACTTTCGAAGGGCAGAAATCTCAATTTTTCATAATCACTTACTCTCTTATGAACATCATGGGGCTTTCTGTAACCAGAATGGAGGGAGACTATGGCTTTAACTATCATGAGGCCTTCCTGGCTCATTGTCTACTTTAAGTAAAAAGGTGAATACTGATATTAACAAAACCATCATACCATTTTTTACCACTTCCTGTCTATTTCTCTCCTCCACTCATGCATCACGCTGCATATAGCCAAATACAGCACACATTCATGATCACGTGTTCATGGTGAAATTTTAGCTTTTTACATTTACCAGTGTTCTGGTTGACAGGATGTAATATAGCATTTGGCTTAATCTAGGGACCCCGTTTTTTTTTTTTTTTTTTTGTGATTTTAAATACTTTTTAAATAATAAACAAACGTGATAAAAGAATGTTGCTACAACAGCAGACAGCACAAACACATTTTTTGTCTGGCCAGCATCATCATCAAATCAAATTCTGGCCTTTGTTCCGTGGTGCTGCTATTTAGCCAAATTATATAGTTTCATAGAGCCTTAAAGAATTATACCAGTGATATGGTTTAGCCCATTAACTACAAATCACTTCGATTTTTACAATACAGCTAATCTTTTTTCTAATTTGAATTAATTCTTTTTTTCATTCCAGATATCCATTGATTTTCAAACATACTGAAAATCTATTAACGACTCCTGAAACTTGCATGAGTTGTTTAATCCATTAGAGTGGACATCAATTCAGCAGTCAGCACAGACTTGATGTTCACTGTGATGGATTAGACAACTCAAGCATACCGTACTAAAATGAATGGAAACCACTAGATGTCTGAAAACACATACAAAAATGTAAAACAAAGAATCTGTAGCATGCATTCAAAAGTGGTCAGCAAAAATGTTATTTACTTTAAAATTACTTTAAAGTGAGTTTAGCTCCTAACTTACGGAGCATGTGTGCAAGTAAGGAGCAAAACACACTGGTGTGGTCTTTAACTAACCAATGAACTGTTATAAAGGTGCTATGGGATGCAATCACCAAACCCTCTGTCTATTATGGCGACAGTTTCAAGACTTTATGAACCTTTATGAACATTAGATAGTGATTTCTGTACAAGCAATTGTGATGTTTGACCTTTTTATAACATATTATGATCTTACAATACCTTAGCATTTTAATAAGATATTATAATATGCTATGAAGGCTTTTAGCAATTCTTATTATGCATTCTAGATGTGAACTGCATAGCAACTTTTTTGGAGAAATACCATCATTTATTAAGCATCAAGGCAAAAGTATGGCCACTAGCTGGGTAATTAGCAGAGAAACGTGTGACCTACAAGCCACTGACCACACACTGTGTTTTCTGTCTTCCTCTCCAGGGGAAAAGCCATACAAATGCACCTGGGACGGCTGCACATGGAAGTTTGCCCGCTCTGATGAGCTGACGAGGCATTACAGAAAACACACAGGGGTGAAGCCCTTCAAGTGTGCAGACTGTGACCGCAGCTTCTCCAGATCTGACCACTTGGCCCTGCACCGACGGAGACACATGCTGGTGTGAACCAGATGGAGAGCGATAAAGAGAGAGAGATCAATGGAACAGACACACACACACACACACACACACACACACACACACACACACACACACCCACACACCCACACACACTCACATGCACTCACACACACACACACACATACACAGGCAGCCGGGGGAGCGGGATCTCCCTATGAATGTTTTTCAGCTGGCCTGGACGCACACGCATATACACATACATAGATGCACACACACATTCTCATCCGTCGTAAGAAGAGAAGATGGAGAGATGCACAGAGCTTGTGGAGCACAAAACAGGGTCACTTCTGGATCCTCTTTGGGTTGGAAGGAATAGACGGCAGGATCTGTTATTGTCATTGTTTGGAGTATAATAGGGAACTGTCTTTTACAGCACTGTTTGTAAATGTTTCACTTAGATTTTTAAGATGAACTCGCACTCTTTATTTGGACAAAAAAAAATATATAATGCAATCGCAGCTGTCTCTTTTTTGGTATCTTTCTTTTCATTATTGTTCAAATGGCTGCTTTTTCCAGCATTCATAATGTGAAAGACCCCATTGTATGGAATGGATTTCCTGTGTGAGCAGAAAGAAGTTAGGCCTGGAGCGGATCACAGGAAAGGACTTGGGCCTAGTTGGAGTTACAGGCAGTATTGTTACGCCGTGCCTCCCTGTGAGTCTGATTTGTGACCAGCAGAGGGCGCCATTTTGTCAAGGATGGTTTCCTTTGCCCGCTGGAGCCTGCTGTTATATCGGAGGCATGCCATATAGAAGCTAAGAGAGGGCTGGACTTTCACCTTTGTCATAGCCAGCAAACAATAAATGACATTAACTCAAATAGCTACAACCTTAATGGATCAACCTCATCAACGCATCCACTGTTCCAGATATTCATTGCTTTCTTTCAAACAATGAAAACTGGAAATGCATATCATCACACCAGCAAAGAAACACAACGTTTATGACCCACTCACAGGGCTGGACAACCCCAAATCTCATCAGTGCTATTCTTTATGTTGAGCCTCTTGAAAGCATTTTCTTAACAAAAAAATCTTTGGTGGATTTTGTGCTGTGATTAGCAATCAGTAAAGTGCAATCTTAAAGGATAAATATACTTTCAGTATGACAACGTTTTGTTTATTGAATCTTGCTTTTTTTTTTTATGCCTGCTTATTGCTTATGTTTGACTCAGAAAAATACAACCCCTCATGTACAGTGAACTTTGAAACAATCAGAGGAGATTTCCAGTATGTGAAAAAAAAAAAAAAATAGAGGCACCTTACAGACAGCTTACATTCTGTCCTGATCTATCAGTTTTTCTTATTCAGCTCTGTTTTCTCATCTGGGTTTGACAGTTGAAGGAACTTGCGTTGTGGTTTTGCACAGCAGCACTTGACCATAAGCTGAAACTGACGTCGGCTACAGTGTTACAGGGATATTGTGGTACCTAATGTACAATACAGAAGAGCAATACATACTGGACAAAGTAATGAGAAGGATTGTCAACCTCCTCTTTGTTCTGTTTGCTGATGTCAATATCGGAGGAGAAGTTTCTAACTCGGCCAACTCCTCACTCTGTACCACGACTCCCTCTGTTGATTGGTTTGTAGCTCCAGCACAAAGCTCTAATCTGATGTGTCTCAGTTAGTGAGTTACTCCAAATCATGTTATTTTATTTTATTTTGTTTGTCTTAAAAATACATTCACTTGAAATGTTCTCACCTCAGAACAAATATATGTTAAGATTGTTATCTGATGTACCTGAGATTTGGCTATACACAATGCTGAAAAATAAAGGAATCACATACCTCCACATACATACATAGAACATATTTTAAAAATACACGTGTACATACATGAATACATTATAAATGTACAGTAAGACTAAATTTTAGATGCAGTTACTGGCAGAAAGATGTTAACTCTTAAAGAACACCACTTAACCTAATCAGGAAATGTAACCCAAAAGTATAATTTTACAGTCATAATAACATTTTTGCAAGTATTTCCAATACTCTTCATGCGGTGTAAGACCTGCAGACATGAACTCAGAGTATCAAGCCAACCCATATTATCTGAGAGTGCTGCTAAATGCATTTATTGGAGCGAAGCCAGTAAAATGAAATGGTAACCTTTTTGATAATAGCACCTTGAAAACCACACACTCATGCACATATACACACACATCTGCACACTTGCATTGAACAGTAAAATAGCCAAATCCAGGAAGTCATTTCAACACATGCACCCAGCGTATGTGACACCCCTAATGGAGAATGGTAATGTATGTTATCATAATTTATGTATATTGTTTGCGCACATGTCATTATGCCCAGTTGTATTATCATTTTGGCAAAAGCATATCAGCACCTTGTTTGTTTAATAGTATGATTTTCAAATTATTTTATTTCAGATGTCAATTTATAAACAAATAATCATCATATTTTATCATCCATATAATGTATGAGAACATTTTATTATTGAGGGGCACTTCATCATTGCATATAACTCTTTTTCTCTTGTAAAAAGGATCTTTTGAAATGTTGTAATATATGTGATAGTGAAGATAAAACTTATTACAAAGTTCTACAGCCTGTATATACATTGGAAAAATAGGGCTTTTGATTAGTAGATGCAGGAAATACATTTATACATGTAAAGTCTTTTTCAGAGACTGTAATTTATCTAATTTGATATACAGTGAAATGGGGCTAATGGTATTCATCATGTGTGATGTTATATAACAGTTTGCTTTCTTTGGTTTGTGGTTAACTAAGTTCATGATCAAATCATTTTTATTCCCAAGGCTGAATCAGTGTTTGCTGTAATCAACAAATTATTTATATACATTGACCGTATTAAGGTACTCGATTCCCTGTGTTGCTATTTTGATATACCTGGACAAGAAATTATATTGATCAAGCACATATCAACAACACGTGTACTCTCGTAATCAGTATATGACGTTGCATGCCTTAATACACCAGTTTTTGCTAAATTCAATTAGACTTGAATATGGTGTCTCCACAGGACAGGGTGTATTATATTTCCCTTCAGCATGTCTTTCCTCATTTTAAAGCATAATTTTGTAACGGTTACCAGGGTCAAAGTTATGCAATAATAATGAATAGTGCCTCATATTGCAAACTTGTAATATCAACTGCTCTGTGCAGAGTTTAGATTACAACAGGTGTGCTCAAATTAATACATTTCAAATGGAAAACCATGGATCTTGGAAAAAGCACAAACATTATTATGCAAGTCGGACCTCTAATGTTCAACTTTCTTTTCGCACTGAGCCTTATGCCATTGTGTCAAATGCAGCATCCTCCCATAACACTTTCACAGGCTGTTTATAGCTCGCGTTATTACTTTGCTTGCAATAAGTCACTTCCTCTAAGGGGAACAAAACTGAGTAACAAAGGCCTCTTGATGTTTCAGCTTCATCACACGATTTCAACATATTGATTCCATGGAAGATAATGAAGACTCTCACTCACAGAAAAAAATCCTGTGGCTTGGATTCCGGTTATAGAGTGACGCCTTTGTTAATGAATACTGATCTCACACTTCTCTATTAGTTCAATATCTATTTTACTTTCTCTGTAACATCTGCTTTTGATTTCCCGGTTTTGAAATTTTAAGTAGTGAAGCCAATGCCTATGTTTCAAGTTTGCTGATATTACGTACAGTAATCGTTGTTCCTGTATTTATGTAAAGTGAGTGTAGTGTAAATATATTCAGATCTTTTCATTCTTACCGTTAAAAAAAAAAAAAATGTGATATTGCTCAGCATCGCTTGAAAAGGGAGATTCTGCTCATGGAATTCCACATCTGTAAAAGAAATTTTTAATCCTAATATTTTTCAAAACTTCAAGAACAGGTGTCCTTTTTTCTGTTACACTTTTCGTTTCTCCGAGAGTTGTTTAGGTATCCAGTCAGTGTTTTGCCTATTTTCTCTGTATTTTTCATATGGATGGAGCTGTGAAATTAAAATAAGTTCAAACATATACATGTATATCAATATGAATGGAGGCATGAAGGTTAATAAAGTTGCATTTTGTATGTAACACACTGGTATGGAGCTAGTTGCTATCTATGACTGAGATGGATGGTATGTGGTTTCGATGTCACTTAGACATCTGAGTACTGTACTCACATTCGCTGGCATTCAGAAACCTAATCTTGGTATTAGGGAAGCCACTTTAAATTATAGGTGATATACAGTACAGTAGCTTGTAGACAGAGTACATCTGATCACTACAAGAAGAACTTGGAAGAAATCTTGGACAACCATTGATTCACCTGCTTATTTCAATTTACTGTATGTATTTAAAAAATCTTTGGTACCCACAAATCCTCACTCACATATTTAAACATCCAAGTGAAACATTGTGTACTTCTGTGTAATATCATATT
Organism: Lateolabrax maculatus; assembly: GCA_031216445.1. Lineage (NCBI taxonomy): Eukaryota > Metazoa > Chordata > Actinopteri > Acropomatiformes > Lateolabracidae > Lateolabrax > Lateolabrax maculatus. Next base: position 7,768,488 of record CM062208.1, on the reverse strand, counting down.
GCTTTGTTATTATCTAGTACGAACAGGGAGTGGTATTTTAAGACGTGGTAGGTTTTAACACAGCATGTAGTGAATACAGTTTCTGAGAACAGGTTGCACTTAAAAGAAATGCCCCATACATCCTGTACAGTGCTCTATTATAACTGGATCTGGATGAATGTTTCTGTCAGCCAGCAAAGGATTCAGATGATTACTGTAACTAGGTTTCAATTCCCACTCCACTAAGCATTCCTGTGTGCAGTATATCACATGCGTGATTTATCTCTCACAAGAGCCTATACTGTGTAGGCTATACGAGTAAAGTACAGTTAAAAGAAGCTAAAAGCAAATAAAGGTGATATTAGAACAATCTTCACAGGGAACTGCCTCTGCAATCAGGACAAGCTCAGACAACTTCTCTGGTTTGTACAGCTTCTCTTGGCAACTTTTGTCAGCACCTCTGCTATGACTCATGTCAAGGACACTTTTCAAAAAATAAAAGAAACAAAAGAAGAAGTAATCTTGTTTTGTTTTGACTACATAGAATTGTTAATACGACCAAGTGCATTAAGGGTGTGACTCTGAGTAATTATTAAATACTAAAGCTAAATTCTGTGTAGCTGTTCCATAAAGAACCAAAAATAACTTGAGCAGCACCAGCGATCTAACACTGATGTGAAGGAAGAGTCTGATTTGCGGACCAATTTTGAATTAAAAAAAAAACTGCATCTGTCAAATTTAACAAATATTTCACATAAATATCTGTTCTGTTCTCTTCATTCCTTATTTTAAGTGGTTTTCTATCAGTGTTCCTTCCTCACTAGCATTTATAATCAGAAAATACCTTTGAATAACACATTTTCAACCTGTAACTGTGTGATCATTTTATACTACATCCAAACTATTTTCATACAAAATGCAAAAAAAAAAAAAAAGTTAAGATAATGGATGATGTAGAGTAACACTTCCGAATGTTATTTGTATTGTATTTAACAATATTTTAAAAAATCAGACATTAAAAAAGGAATATTCAACACAAAACCTTTATTTGCACTGTGAGGGTCACATGGCTTCGTAGCACATCTGATCAATTTAGGCTACATCTTCATGAAACTATGCCACAAAATATTGTTCATGTCATGTATGTATATAAGTATTGCAATAATTCACTGGCTGGAGAAAGTGATGACAGTGTAGACTGTAACAATATTCTATAATTTGATCCTCCTTAGATTTTCCAAAAAATAAAAATAAACAGTCTCTGCAATTTAAAACAAAAAGTTTAAAATCTTTATATACCCAAAAACAATCAATGGATTGCATCCTTAAACAGCAGATACAAAATATATACATCATTACAAATTATAGAGACTCCAAAAATCAATTTTGTTCAACATGTCTCAAATTATTAAGAAACTTGGTCATAAAAAGAGATCGCTATATTGTGGAAATAAGGAGGGGAGGCCAACATATAGAATCATTTGAGCAGAGTTAAGTACCTGATAAAAGAACATTGGCCCAATGGGGCAGCTTTTCATTAATCAAAAAAAACAAAAAACAAAAAAAAAAAACAGTTAAAGGCACTTTCAGAAGGTTTTTGAATATGTGGATTATAGTTAAAGAGACCAAAAGCTCATGGACATCACTTTGAAACCACTTATAAAGACAAATCATCAGTAATATGATGCTGTAATCCAGTTATAAGATAACTAATGTTGGGGCCCATAAATTGCAATGAAAACAAAGTAAAGGTGAAGGATTCTCAATTCATCCACCATAACAACTTCCAGGAGAAAGAAAATAACTCTGACCTGCTGCTGAAATTTCATGTACTCAAAGCTGTCATCTCTTATACAATCCTTAGTGTAAAATGAGATATTGCTGTGTGGCTGAAGTTAACATGGGGCAAAACAAGCCCATAAAAATAAGTTAAACCTTTTGAATAAATTAAAGTAAATCCTGCGGTGTCCATTAATATCCTGAAATCAAAAATGCACTATTTGGATCTATATCCTGCACCTGTCTGAAAGACAACTAACACTTTCTGTAATGACCATATCTATGTTACAATTTAGGGGCATAGATATAGAACATTCATAATGCTGTCCAAATGAAAATGATTAATATCTCATAACCATTAACTTCCTTTTATTTCAGTGCTACAGTATGAGTAAATAGAACTTTTTGTCCTGAGTAAAGTTATTCTCAGTGGCAAAGTAACCCATAAATCTGGCAGTGTGAAAGTCATGCTGTGAGCACTGACCACATGGCTTGCAAACAGTGTTCATCCCAATATGTATTTCTCCTGCTGTATCTTTCAGTAAATCCACAATGTGTTTACATACAACTTTAACTACCTGCTTTTACTTTCTATATTACGCACACACGCACACGCACACACACAAAAACAAACACACACACACAATCAATCCTTTGACCCGCTGGCTAAAACAACATATCCTTTTACCTTCCAGTTAACAGCAATACTATATCTGCACTTACTCTATGGCAGTCCAGTTAATTAAATAAATGCCCATACCCTGACACATTGTTGATGTTGCTCTGTAGAATGAAAAAAGTGAAAAATTGAATATTGATATTTAAAGTTGTTTATGTACTTCGCAGCACAACAAAATCTAATGAAAACAAAAGCTTAAAAAGATGAAACATTATTTAACTACTACATTTGGCAACTTATTTTTGACTGACAACTTTTTCAAATGTCCTCCTATGTTGGGGAATATGTGTGGAAATAAAATAAGGCTATAATAATAATCAATCTTTTTACAATAAAAGAAACAATTACTTGTGGGCCAGCACTACTAAGAATGTCTCCACTGGGGAGTGAGTGAAACAATCCACACTTTTTCATTTGTTTCTTTGCTGATATAAGTGCCAGTTCTTTGTCCTTGTTTACAAAAGAATAAAAACATTGACTTGGTTTTCAGGAGGGGGGTTTTTAGCTCTGGTGTCTCTTCATGTGGAGGGCCAGGTGATCAGAGCGGGAGAAACAGCGGTTACACACACCGCACTGGAAAGGCTTCGCCCCGGTGTGTTTCCTGAAATGGCGAGTCAGCTCATCAGAACGGGCGAAGCGCCACTCACATCCCTCCCAGGAGCATTGGTACGGCTTCTCTCCTTCAGCAGACAAAAAAAAAAAAAAAAAAAAAGACACATATTTGGATTCATTCACTAAATAAATAACATTACTTAAAAGTATGGAATATTTTGACATCTCAAATAGCTAATAAATGAGTTTTGATGATGAAAAAGCTGATTTCATACATGCGCCCCAACTGTGAGCCATAAATCACAGCATGTCCCGTCTTTTTCCATGCCCTCCTTATGAGAGCTTTATTTGACAGCAGTGAGATGTGGGCCAGGTCTGTCAGCAGGCAGAATGCATCTGCATGCCAAGTACATTTTTCTGCATGGCAACATCACCACTTTCACCCCAAAATAAGAAGTGCAGCTCAAAACATTTTACCTGTGTGGGTCCGTAGATGGGCTTTCAAATGAGAAGACTTGGTGTATACTTTCTTGCACCCTAAAGGAAAAAGAAGCTCATTAAGATCAAAATACTGTCATCTCTGGTCTAAAAATAGAGACATTTCAGTTTTAGTGTTACAAAACTCAAGTTCATTGATGTTGGGCAGACTGGACTCACCTGGGACATCACAGTGGTGAATCCGCCGTCTCTCCAGATCAGGATTATTCCTTCGATTGTACTTGCCTGGAGCCGACTGGGCCAACACTGGGGACACCGGGCCAACACCCGGCATCATCTGAACTGGTGTTAGACTTGAACGCTGGACTGGTCCAGCACCTGGGCTTTGGACTAATCCAAGATTGGAATTCTGGTCTGCGCTTTGGATTGGAGCTACACTAGAAGTATGTCCTGGATCGAGATTCGGGGTCTGAAAAGTTAACTTTGAGGCGATGCTGGCTTCGTAGGAGGGAGGCGGGGACAGATTGTGAAGGAGCTCTTTCCCCCTGTCTGGACTTGAGGGCTCAGAGTTTGGCGGAGAAGGTGGCAAATAGGTTGGTCTCTGCTGGTGGCCTAAGTGTCGGTTAAATGGAAAACACTCGTTCTGAGGACCGCTTGTGGGTTTGGCAGAGCTCTGCACTGGGCCTACGTGGACGTTCCCAATAGGAAGACTTAACGGGGCCATGGGGACGGAGTTCAGCTGTGACCCGTGAACGAGCTGCTCCAAGTCAGAGTTCAAAAGCTGAAACAGGGGAACATCCTGGAAATCTGGCACTTCCTGTTTGATGAAAAAGTTGCCGCTAGCGGCGTCGGCTGTACTAAAAGCACCGGGGTATTCTGGGAGTGTTGGTGGCACTCCGTTGCCCTGACAGGTGGGGTGCATCAGAGAGTGCGATGGCTCTGTTTTGATGGGTCTCATAGTCCTGCAAAGACCGGGGTGCAGGTATGTGACGTCGGGAAGGAGCAGGCTCATGTTGACGCTGTAAGGGGAGGCGAAGTCCTCGGTGTAAGGCGGCTCTAGCATCAGAGCGCCGTCCCTGCACAACATTTTGGAATTTACTATGTCCTGCGGGTGCGGAGACAGGTAGCTGTCCATCTCTGATTTGGCCTGAAAAACCAAAAAGAGAAGGAAATGATCAGGTCAGCCATGGTAAATTTGTGGTAATCCAAATGCAATGGTGTTAGAAAAACAAAAGTGTAATTGAGTCAGTCCTGCATGGTGTTTACTATATTTTCCTTTAGCACTTGATATTGCAAAAGCAGAAAGATATATGCAGAGCCAGCACTTAATGTATCATGGACCCTGAACGCCTCAGTGGTTTTCTACTGTTGTTGATCTTATAAAAATAATGATTTCAGTGCCACAAAAACAAAAAAAAAAAGACATAATGCCAAATAAAAACCATAAGAAAAACTACCCACCATTCTCCCTTTTTGATGCTGAAGCATTAAAAGCATCATAGCTTACAAAACCAACTGGTGTGAATAAATTTGGGGATGCATTTGGGGCCTGCAGTTGTGTACACACTGCCACATCAAAAACACCCCCCCCACCCCACCCCCTCCCTTTCACAAGCAGCAGACGCCCTTCTGAAACGCTCCAGCCAAAGCTGTTTGGAAATACATGGCTGAAATTAGAACATCCAGTTGCTCCGCAGCGCCATGCATCTCTTCCTCACAAGTTTCGGGCGCGGGTGCAACGTTTCACATCCCGGCCGTGCCCCCGCCGGCGATTCAACCTCGCCACCGCATGTCAGCATCAGCACTGACCCGAATTTCAGTCCCGCGTTGGGACAGAAGCCGTGCCTACTGTGACAGCCACGCACACCGGCCTACCGCCAACGTCAGGCTCACATCTTTAAATGAAAAGCGCCTGTTTTGCTCTGATCAGCAACAGAACGAACCAAACCAGCAGGCGTCAGCGGACAGTGTGATGCTCTGAGGCGGATGCAAAAGAAACAAACAAAAAAAAATAAAAATCAGCCCCCCTACCAAATTGTAGTCGTGAAAAGAGGAAGTTCCCGGGATGGCATCCCTCGCGCTGCAGGCTTGTCCATGATCTTCACCTCTCAGACCGTCGGCGCTTCTGTGGACAAACTGCGCGTCCTGCCCCGGAGCGACCCACGCGTTATTCCTCACGGCGGCGGCCATAAAAGCAAAAGGTAGCCCACCGTCTGACTATCCGAAATCTTTAACAAATAAATTAAGCATATGTGTTGTTTAGTTTCGAAACAATCCGTGCGCGCAAGGAGCCAGCTGTCAAACGTTCATTCTGCCTATTTTGCGCTGGCTTGTCAAATTACGCAACGGCGTGATATCAGCGCGTCTGCAGGGCGGGGCTGAACATGTACAACATAAACAGGACGGGCAGGCGAGCGGGATACACCTATAGTGTGGTGAGAGCTGGGGTTTGTGTGATGAGGTGAAATGGCCGAGGGTAGAAATAACAGTAAACACGTGCGGGACGGGGAGGCGATGGAGAAAGACGAACGTTGTCAAGTGTTGGTGTCCATAAATGAGCAGACCTCAGCGTAAAGTGAGGCAGTGAATCAGTGGTTTAATCAGTGCAGTGTTCCTCAGGATCACGTTGAAAAGGCTGGGTGCTTTCTTTAACTTTCATTTGACTTGTGATTTGAGGTAAAACCTGAACAAAATCCTATTTTTTTTTTAAACACATATTAGTACAAAGGCTGATTAAATTAGTCATTTTGGGACGTTTTAAGACTTTTATGGACAGATCCAGCCTGATGGTTCATCAGTGCCTCGCCTGCCGCCACAGTGAATCAAGTTAATAAGTTTTTTGCACTTGCAGGTTTGATGCAATTTCTTTAGAGCCTCCAGCAAGCTTGGGTCCTGGTCTGGCATGTTAAAAACGCCACTGCAGTGCAGCTGTCTGTCAGGACTGCATACTTGATGCCAACATTCCTGAGCCAGCAGTGAAGCCTGCACACATATACTGGCAGTGGATGTTTCCATCAAAATAGCTCAGCATTTCACTCAAATACATTGTGTGCCATACTTACATTCAGCAGTGATGATCTGTGCTGAACCTGCCAGCAGTTGTCATAACTTTGCCCTGTGAACTGAACCAAACCTCAAGCGCATTCATTTATTAATTCGATTCTTTACAAACCTTTTGTTGTGACCTTGTGACTTTGACGTACGTATGATGTTTTTATCTGCCTTTTTTCACCTTTATATCCTTGTGGATGTACTCTAGATATCTGGCTCAGCAATGAAAAAGAAGCAGTAATCCAACCTTCAGCCCTCTTGAGATCACAGTGGCAGCAGCTTTATACCTCAGCTTAATAAAACAGAAGTAGCTTGACTGGGTTTAGTTTTTTTTCCCACACAGGTGTATGTAGTATTATTCCATGTCAATGATGTTACCGGTGCAACATGCTGGAACTAGAAACACAGGCATGCCACAAAATTGGCACGGATGTGAACAAGGATAAGCAACATTTCAACAAAAGAAAAAAAAAATCTGTGTGTGTCAAAGGATTTTTTTAATGTGACTTTTACTGCCACTCCCATCCATGTTTTTCTTCAGGCAGTTTTTGTCCTCTTATTAAGATGTTGTAACTGCACCAACTGTAGACGTGACTGAGCACGTTTTAAATGTGACTCCAACTCTGAGGTTAGATAGGGTCACAATTAAAACCAACATGTTGAAAAAAAGGTTGATACGGTATGTGTTATAGAAATTATTTTTTACCATTCATACACTGTAAAATTATATTCACCCACTGCTCTTTATTTCAGGTTTATAAGTGATAGGTCTTTGCTGTCCAGGTTCTTCAGCTGTGAAGCTCAGAGGCAAAGTCTTCTTCCTCTCACTCCTAAAAACAAATGTTTATCTTATAGAGGTGAAGGCCATACAACTCACTGTAATTTGTTATATTTGTTTTAATTATATCTCATTTTACTTCCTCCATCATTTTAATTTAATTTATTTGTTTTTAACATACTAACTGTTATCCTTGTTTTGTTGTAAAGCACTTTGTAATGTTTTTTAAAAATACATTATAAATAAAAGTTATTATCATCATTATTGCTCATATTAGATATTGTTTGTGTCTACTTCATTTTGATCATATGATGATATCATTAGGGATGCCACACAATTGAAATTCTTTAAAGTACTAATATTATCAGAATGAGTGTTTACCAAGAAAATGTTCTTATATTCGTATTTTTCACGATACAGTAAAACAATCTGAAACATATTCAAAAGACTGCTGATCATCCAATTAGGAGCTGACTGATTGCCTGTCATGTGCTGACCTTTCAAAGTGCAATTTAAATCCATGGATGTCTCAGCTCCAAGAGGAGCAACTGTCATTCTTGGCCGTGGTTCTTCCTGTACAGCGAATGTGAGCCGAGCCCTCCTCCATATCCCCCGTATTAAAACCTCACAATATGCCCAACAACTGCACAGCGGAGGAGAGAGAATGCACGGTATGTGCTTACAGCATCACAACTCCTCTCTCCTCTCACATGGACTAATATGGCCAAGCCAAGAGGGGATAGGACAATAAACACATGCAGCACATTGCTACTGTAAGCACAGTGTGTTTTCGTATTTAAAGCTACAATAACTTTCAATAAGTGCATCAAATTATTTGGTGTGTTTTGTTTGTGAAATTAATATGACTAATGCTGTGTATATTTGTGTGCAGCTATCTTATCTTTGTTTGTCTGCAAATAATCTTAAATGTTACAGTATGACATTTAGTGTGACACAAGAAATACAAACAAATCTCATGCTCTATATAATCTATCTTCAAGCAGGTTCTTGGTGCTCCCAGCAGAGGGCAATGGTCAGCTGCAGAGGAACTTCATTTGTGCCGCTTTGTACTGCTGAACCATCAAAGTAACACTGTTAATGCATTCCAGTTTTATATTGTGTATAATTACCTCCTATAGCCAGTGAGTGGAAACAGCAATGGGGTGCTATTTTACACAATCAACTAACACTTTCATTTTACACGTTTTTTTTTTGTCTAAATGTGTTTGCGATGAAGTACATTTTAAAACACTAGTTATTTTCATTATGAATTAAAATCTTGACGTATGTATTGATACAAGGACAATTATTTCAAAAAGCTTGCTTAATACATAGTTTGTTTGAGTCTCTATATTCTCTTTTAAAACCTCGAGTAGGCACTCAGAATTATAATTTATTTGATTTTAGCTTTACAAAGCCTGCCCTTGAAAAAATACAATCAATAATTTTCTTCTTTGGCTTTATTATTTTGTCTCAAGTTTGGCTGTGTTACAAGCTTGGCTTGTTGACTCTGTACAGCATTTATCTGATCTGACACAGTTTCATTAGGCATTAGTAATCATTTCCATAGCACACAACATTAGAGTACTCCTGTTTGTAAAACAGCAGATGAGGCTAATGCCGTCCTCTGGGGAGAAATTCAATATAATTCGTTAATTAAATGGAATAATTTAATTACAGTAACTTAGAAAGCATTCATCAATATAATTGTTTCTGGAGCCACCATTATAATTGAGGTTTAAGTGAAAACAAGTCCGTTTCTAATGTTGGTAATGTGCTGACATAGTTCTCCCACCCTCCATTTGTTCCTCTCTCTGATCTTCCACCATGCCGTTTCTCCACAGTGTTTTCGTTTGATAGCCAGCCATACCACATCAGCAAGACCAAAACATTTATTACAGCCATTTAATTTAACCTCTCTACAGGCACGGACAAGAAGACAGAGATGATAGCACAGCCGCACTGAAAGACTCTCGCTGTTCAGCTTCTAATCTGATCCTCTCTGTTGCCCTTTCATAAAGACACCGGAGTATTACCCTGACTCCAAACATACCTCTGCCATTTAAACTGTCTTGGATTTCACCACAAAGACGACCAAATAGAGTCCAATTCATTCTTCAGGGCCCAAATAATAAAACATAATTTTAGTCTAATCTGCCTAAAGAATGTCCTCCGTTTGAAGTTGACAGTGCTCTATCTTCTGAGAGGAATAATTGCCTTTTGAGTACAGCAGGAGAGGCCACTGAGGTAAGCCTGTCGAGGGTCTGCACCTTACAGGTGTGCCCTTGGACAGACAACCTCCTCGTTGTTCTAGAGAGAGAGAGAAAGAGACGGGGGAAAGCCAGACTAAAAGAATTCATCTGCCAGTTGAAACTTTACAAGGCACCGGCACAGCAGCACCGCTCTGCATTCTCAAATCACTGTGTGGCCAAAGTGAAATGAACAAAGAGACACTGATCTCCAGTAATTCCTCCTGTCTGATACAGCTGACAAATTCTTGTCATTAAAGTTTTATCATTTTGTTGGACAGTTTTGTGAAATTGACCTGGTTGTAATCTGTTTGATTTGGACAACTGCATTCGTGACGAAGTTACTGACAGTTATTGTCTCGAAATGTAAAAGACACTCCTCATATAGTACAGGCTTTGTGTGCCTACAGAGGCAGATTTCAATACATCAGCCCAGTTTGCCTACATGTCCATTGAAATCCTGGCTGGGCCATTGATTATGAAGTTAAACATTAATTTTCCAATCATTTCGGTTGTAGCTGTTTTTTCCAGCCTAATGAGATAGTTATTTTGAAGCCTTCTTCCCAAGACAAACTAAATCTCTGCTTCATTTGTCAAACTTCTCCCCGATTTTTAATGGGGCCTATTAATTGAGCAGAGAAATCTGTCCCTTTCTGAACATGGCACTGAAAGCTGCTGAACAGCTGTCCCAGCTCTGGAGAATCATATGGAAGAATGCATTATCGGCCTTGTTTGAATATTCCCTTAGATTTGGAATAATCAGGCAGCTATTCAGCAGTGAGATGGCCATGCACAGATGCCAAAGCACAGCTGAGGGGAGCACAACGGTGTAATGCCGCTCAAACACACACAAAACCAGCGGCATGAAAAACGTGAATAATGCAGGTGTGCTTTATTTCTGTATAGTGTGCTTATCATACATAATAGCTAAGACACTTTCTTTCAGTCCTTTTATCTCCCCTTTTTCTTTCTTCTTGCCATGTTCAAGGTGATCCTAGCTTTGCATATGGCTGATTAATCTTATTGCACAGTAGCTAACATTGATCACAGAAATGATTAGAAATGCATTAGTCAGCAGACTGTTTGGAGTGGTTGGGTTTAAGTGCTAGTGCCAAGCCATTTTCCATAGGTGTCCATGTTTTTAATTTTGTTATATAGAATTTTGCAAATGGATGCATGCATGCCGCCCAAATACAGCATCAAAGCTTTAATGCCTACAGACATAATTTAATCTTCTAGATGGCAGGCCTGATGGACTGTGTAGAGAAGGCATCCCTGCTAAATTCATTATGCTAAAAGTTGCTAGATCTCACGAGCTGATGAGAGAGACAGAGTAGCATCGCCTGTGTTTGTATTTTGTGCTGTACTGTATAAGAAATCCTGGCTCTGCATTGAGATGTTGATGAAAGCAGATCTCCTCTATCAGAGTGTTTGCACATTTTAACCAGAGAGCTTTCACCAAGTTAAGTGAAGGGTACCGACTTCTACACACAGTAGCTGTAATACTTGGTTCTAGTGTGTTTCTCTTTGTCTCCACACAAATAAACTAAGCATTGTAATCCGGTGCCCTGTACAGTTGTTGACCGCGTGTTGTATAACTCAGTGCTACTCAAGTGGTAATGTGTTTAAAAAGTGACACTGCCACCTAGTGAACCAATGTAAGATGATCTGTAGTTTCTCACTTGAAAGTAACATTCAGAAGTACAAGCAACTAGGAAATCCGTTTGCTTTCGAAAGGGCCGTTCCTTAATCCCTACAAAATAAAAGTTAAATGCAGAAAACTCTGCCTTCATCCCAACACACTTTTTGAAGTCATTCTTCATTTTCCCCTGACCTCACTGACTGCAGCCCCTCCTCCTCACTCATGGCTCAGATGCCTCCTTTAATCATTAAACAAAGTCTTTCTTTATTCACAACATTTCTTTCTTCTTACGATTTCAGAGGTATTGGAGGTCAAAGTTAATTTTAAATGCCTTTTAGCTTTTATATTTACTGTACTTTGTTATACAAGAACACCCATACCAAAGCTAGACTAAGTTGGGTTCATTAGAAATCATAAGCATAGGGGAATGTATGCAGAAAATGAATTATTTATACCATTACATTTACAAAACAGGAAACTGTGGTCAGTTTACAGCAAAAAGAACTCACAATATGGCACATTTAAAGTGACAAAATTAGAATTAAAAAAATAAATCATCAATTGCACTGCTTAAATTAAAAAGGTTTGTACTATTTTCAAAACAATAAAATGCGCTTGATTACTTAGCAAAGGGACACCTTCACAATTAAAAAGCATGGCATCTCTACAACAGCAGAGGTGCAACTCATAAGGGTCCCACCAAGACAACTCTAGCCACATGTTCAACACTCCCCATTAAAAACCTGGGGAAATTAATGAGCTTCCATTGGCACCCTCACAACAAAGAGATCTATAAAGCAGCCTTAATGTTCTCAGGGAAACTTTACTCTTCAGTAGTTCCCAATCAACCGGTAGCAGCAGATTTTGTTTTATTTCCCTTGTAACCTACAATGGGAGCTAAAAATGCTATTCACTGCAACTTTACATAAATGTTATCCTTAATTGAAATTGCTTCAAGCTCATTCTTAATAAAAGATTTGTCGATAATTAACCATGTTTGGATGTCAAAATCTAATTATGTATAAATATACTGTATATCTTCAAACAGCCAAACAGTGTGCTTTCAAAATCTATAAATGTGTAAAATATTGCCAAACAACATTTATTTGTTTTAATTAAACATTTATTCACAGGTCTACTAAGAGTTTAAAAAAAAAATCACAAATGGTGTAGCCTACATGGAGAACAAACCCCTCTCATGTTGTGAGCATTGATTTGTACTTTCTACCTGCTTGTACACAATTAAGAACACTTAGGAATCAAAGAGCGCAGAGGTTTGCAGAAAGGTATTAATTATAACTTTATTTATGCAGATGCTTTGTAAATTTGCATAAAAAGCAATTCCACAGATGGGTTTATGGCAGTAATGACTGTTCCAGTCTGCAATAAAACATCTGCTTAATCACAACAGAGACAGTCAATGGCTGCTGTGAAAAACAGGCTGTCCAAGTACATCTCAAAGAAAGTACTGAGGTGAAGAGATGGTGTGGACAGGTTAGGAAAAAAATAGTAAAGAGATTTAGGGAAAAACCTGTTCAAAAGCAGCGTTAGTTAAAAGAGACACACTTCTTCCAAACATTTGCTGGTGCTACTTTGAGTGCTCTGATGTTGAGAAAAATACCCTTATCGTGTTGGCAGAACAATCCACTTACTGTGTCTAAGAGAAGGGAGAGTTTTGTTCCAAGTCAAGCCAAGTCTTTGTCTGTGTGTGCCAACTATTTTGAAAATATTCCACTTTGTGTCTTTTTAATCCATGAGAGCCACACACAGATACGAGCGTGTGCACAAACACACACACCCACACACACACACACACACACACTCTCACATACACACAGCAGTGTGGCTGCAAGGTCACTCCAAGTATTGATAAATCACCCAGCTGTGATTCCCTCCTGACAGCTCAAACTAACATCAAGCTGGATGGGGGAGAACAAAAGACCATCAAGCGGCCCTTTTCCTGACACTTTTATTCAATCACGGCCAGATTGCTTACGACAGCACCAGCAGCTGTTTCGTCTTCATCTTTCCCCATTTGATAAAGCGTGTCAAGTCATATTTCTGTAAGTACTTCACCTCACCCCATACTGTGCAGATCCACAGCGATTCGGCATATGCACATTCCACATGAGGGGATCGTCAAATGGGTCAGGGAGTAATGACACCCCTCTGAAGGTCGCAGCACACGGGTGTGGGGGTGGAAGCAGGTAGGTGGGTGGAGGGGGGGGGGGGGCGACGACAAAGCAACAAGCTGAAGGTCAAAGATAAGAACAGCCACAGAGATATCTAAGATAGCCAGCAGAAATTAAACAATGAGGGAAAGGCAGTAAGGCTTTGATTGTGTGATTGTGTTGTTGAAGAGAGAAGGGGGGGGCAGGGGGGTTGTTGGTGCTTGGGATTGTTATTTTGGGATCACCATCCCATTCAGAGCTCTTCTGTTGACCTTGTTCCTCATGGGATGGAGGTCTGTGATAGGACAGGGAAATATTGCAGATGTCTATTGTTTGTTTGTGATCAGACATCAGCCCACACAGAAATGGTATTTCCATTTCGCAACTGCCTTTTACTGTTTACACTTAGATTGCCTTTACAGGCCCCGTTTTCCTGTGCGAGTGTCTGATAACAATTACAGGTGTTTGGGTTTATTGTCGAGGATGAATGCCAAATTTGAAAATAATAATTGCATCCAAGGATGAAGTACTCCTACAGTAACATACTGTCCTTGTCACCTTTTTTTATCTAGTGATAACCTGCACAAACTTACCTCCCGCTTTCACGTATGCCAAACAGAAATAACTTTGCCTGACTGGACAATCTAGCGTGTATCAAACCTCTATCATACATCATAGAAGGGGAGTTATACCACTGGAACCTGTACTGCAGCTCTTGAAAACTGTGTCACTGGAAAGATCCAGTAACACACCTGTTCAAGTCACACGCATCATAGAACTTTATCTGAAATATGTCTCAGGATAACATCTTCAGCATCTTTGGTCTGAAAAAAGAAATGAGATCTTCTCAGTCAGGTGCTATTTTGGCCAGAGCGAACGGCCACTAGTTCTGCGGAGAAAGAGACATGTAAATCAGGTGGAATGTAGGAGACGCTTGTATCAAAAATGGGACAGCTCACTCCACTCAGACTTGGCCTGGCTCCCAGGAATGCAGTTAGCTAGCACACAATCACTGCCTATTCACGGTGGCACAGCTGCTGTGGACATATGTTCCCCACCAAAGGAGGAGGACATCAACCAGGCACACCTTGAACAGGTTAGCAGATGAATGGCGTTCAGTCCTTTGACAGTCTGCCCTCGTCTCGTTGTATTTTCCCTTGCTCAACAAATAAGTTCCTTTCCAGTGTGGCCTAAACTTTTTCCATTCATTCATGCATGACAAACTGAGGGCATAGAACATGACAGTAGCAATACTGTTTTGTGATTGTGTGCTGGATAACGCAAATCAGTGGTAACTTTACTTTTCTAAATAAATATCTGAAATCAGTGATATTGCTCAATCATTTAGGGTGTTTCAGAAGGACAATGCACCTCACGGAACGGTAATAAGGATTATTAATAGTGAAAGCGCATACAAAGACTTTTTTCCTAGCCCTCAGCAAATGACCAAATGTGAGAGAAAAGATTACATTTATTCATAGCTGTCTTTCATCAAGAAGCTTAAAACCTAAACTTCGTATGTAACCCCAAATTATATGCATATTGAGCTGACCTCTTTCACCCTTTTTTCTTAAAGCCATAGAGGGGGTGTGATATGCAAAAACCCACAGATCCTTCAGCTCATCATTTAGACGATTTCAGCACTTTTGGTTTTCCAGCCGTCCAAGGGTGATCACGTTAGTCACTAATAGATAAAGAAGAGGCTCCTCCATTAGCATGGAGGTCATACGTGTAATGTAAAAATTCCCAAACCTTGCTGTCATTGCAGTCAGAGAAAAAAAACAATGTGACTTACGCTTGCATTTCACTTGATGCAATGTCAAACTCTTTGAATTGTGAGACAGAGAAAGCACTAGATAACTGCCATCCATTCTCACATTATCCATTGTTAACACTCACGCTTTTGTCACCCATTTCTGCAGCTATGACCTATTAGCTTTAGTGAAGTGCTCTGAGGCCACGGAGCCATGTGAAGGTTGTTCACCCATCCAACAGGGCCATTTACAGGAGAGAGACCCCAGAGCCGAGCCACAGCGGCTTTCTAATGACTCTATCAGCTACACTGATGGGAGCAAATGGCACCCAGAGATTTCAACACATTCCCCGTGCATGCATTAGATTTGCTCTCCTTATTTTCATTATTGTGTTGTAATGGTAATGCACAAGTATGCACGTTAGCACATTGTAAAACATTTTAAATTACATCATAGCAATATGATATGATATTACATCATCACACACACACACACACACACACCAACATACACACGCACACACACAAACATACACACGCACACACACACACCAGGTTAACACTAAAGTTAATACAGCATGATGCCACTGCCATTATAAGTTGCTAATCAACTTCAACTTCAAATTATCTTTTAGTATAATTCTCTGTATAATTATTGTGATTTCTGAAGGAAGCAGGGTTGATCTTGCACCTCAATCCAACAATTAAAGGAAACTATGTGTAAGATAAAAACAGAATATGTGCTTCCCTTTGTGAGAGATGGTGTGAAGTCACAGGAGTATTCATTAAGGCCTTTGTGTCCTGGTTGAAAAAGTGCTGTTAAAGGCTTTAGCTGTGGGCATCTCTCTGGAAGAGTTATAATGATCCTCCAATTAGAGACAGAACCATGAGACCTGTTTATTAGTCCTAATTCATCTCCTCATTGTGCTGAGCATATCAAATACCACAGAGGAAAAAAAAAATCAACAATTTGCCCACCATAATTATAGATCTATTAATAGTTTCACAACAATGACAAGCAAAGCTATTCACATCATTTTCTAAAGTCAAGAACAATACCGCAGCACTGTCAATGTAGCCATTAAAGCCTGCATTTATACCAGCTCAGTGACATCTTGTATTTCAAAGACGACTCTGAGGCTCTTCAGATAAATTACACTTTTTCATTAACTAGAATGGTTTTGGTATTATTAATTCTAAATGGATTTTCAGACACCTCTCTACATTTGTAGCTTATCATACAATGGCAGGCTTTTGTGGCTGTGAAGGTATTTTCCATTACGAACAAGGAGATGAAAAAAAAGCTGCAATGCATTGTTGAGGTTTCTATTTCAGTAGTTTATGGGTAAAAAAGAACACAACATAGGAAAATAACAAATGGAAAACCCGATACCTAACCTGAAATACACAAGTTAACGTTCCACAGAGCTCAAGACATATAAAAAGGACATTGTTGTCCTAACTCCTCAAATAACCCTACTCCTTAAGATTGTTATGTTTTTATTCATTCTAAAAGATGATGAATTACACATAAAATGAATGTGCTTGTGCATGGTGACAATCTGAGATATTTTACCAAATGGCCCACAAGTTCCTCTACCAGGTAACCAGGTAAATAAAGTTCCTGTACTTTTTATTTTGAGCTCTGTCAGTAGGGGCCTCTCTCCACCACCGAGAGGAGCGTTCAAACCACCAGGTGACCCCCACACCACGCAGAGAGGAGAAACTACTGACCGCAGACTGTATCAAAGAAGTACTGACAGCAGCAGGGAACCCACGAGGGAGCACACAAACACGTCCCCGAAGTGCGCAAACGCATGTGCATTTGGTCGTATGGTGCATTCAGGTAAATGTCATGTCATGTTTAAAAACGTTGCTCGTGTAAACATAAACTATTCTTAACTATTCACTAAGATGATAGTATAAAAGTTTGTGCACTACAGTTACCTCCGAAATATAGTTTTTAGTTACACCAGCTAACATAGTGTTAGATTAAAAATGTTCCATTAATGTTAAGATAATGCAGTTAAAAGAGAGATAAAGAGAGATAAATGGTGACTTTGTTGCAGATATATTGCCGGGTGGATAAAGCGAAGTCAATGTGTTGGGAAAGGGCGAAAACTGTATGTAATACTTTATTAGACAAGGGTACAGAGACTTCTATAAATTCATTAAGTTGTCAAAGTTGAGTAATGCAAGGCGTTGAATATTGTAAACCTAAAATGGCATTTTTTTTTGTTTTTTTTTCAGGTAATGGCTTATGTCCTATTTGACTTCCACAAAGACTGACTTTCCCACTCATGGTTTGGTCAAAATAAATAGACTCTGATGACTGCAACACCCACAGCAGAAAGCAAAAAGCACACTGCAAAATACTAAATGGAGGACCTGCCCAGCCACAACTTTGAAACATTGTGGTATGTAACACTAGATGATAAACACTATATGTGTACTGTGTTTAATTTTATTTTCCTGTTAATCACAGATCAGTAAAGGCAGAATCACAGTCATGTCAGGGAACAAGGCAGCTTATTCTTGTTTTTATAATAAAATCAACTTTGGTTTTGCTGAAATTTTGGTCATTATGATAAGATGGCAAGACACTGTGATAAAACTTTGGCCAAATTCAGATATATTTTACAGTCCGAATACTTAACAGCTTGTGACCAGGAAATACACCCCCTGTACAATATAATGCCACCCGGCACAAGAGCCCGTCCATAAATCCTAACTTGGTGAAACTACAATGTTTTGTTGAGACTGTGTCAGAGAGGTGTTGATTCACCTTTATGGCTCGTGATACTTTATTGGGTGATTATATTTTCACTGCATGAGGTGACTCAACCTCACCATGAACTCCTTCACAACACCACAGGTACTTCTGTGGGGAAAATAACTGATTTCCAGGTATAGAGAAAGTTTGTCAGCCTGACAGTTATATTACAGGGATACCTGTTTGGCAACCTGTTAATGGTAATATAATCATTAATGTTAAAGTACCATGGTGTTGTTGAACTATGGCATGGTAATGGCGCACCCATGAAGTTACAATATCCTTTTACTGGTACAATTTACTGTTGTACTTGACCATCATAATAGTTACCTAAATGCCATGTCATTTTTTTTCACCACAGTCTTTTTTATATTTGTACAGCTCAATTTTCATAAAGTTTTTATCCAGTAAGACATTTAACATTGAATCAAATAACTTCAGATTAGCTTCAGACAAATTAAACTTAAATCATACACGTGATGTGAGAGTCTGCGAGAGTTATTTTTTTTACTATGGGTTTACAGTAAGAAAATTATGTTGAAAATTGGCTTTATAAGGTTCAGAGTGCCACACCCACTGCTAAACGAAGAAATTGTAACATGTCATATAAGGGTAGGGAAGAGTACTGAGTTGTGGTTTTGTAATTATAGTCGCTCCTGATTGGTCAGAAACTAAATATTGATATGCTCATGGACAGTCAGTGTGGTGTTCTTTACTGAGGGTCATTCATTCATTCATCTAAGGATAGCCATTTTCATTTTGCAAAAGTCATTTTTGAACATTTAAGGACATTAAAGTGAATGGAAATACAGCTAATGCTAAATGTATGTGCATTACAGTTTTGTGTATGATATGGGTAATACTAACAACCTAATGGGGCAACATGCTTTAAATTTGTAGTGTTTGGGATTACCTGAGTGAAGCGGCTGCGGTACAGTCCACCTACTCCTCCTGGCACGAGAATGTTGGCAAGCTGCTCCGATCCCCGAAATGATGTGACAAGTCGACCTCAAGTCAAGGTAACGCTCGTTGACAGATAAAATAAGTTCTTAGTTATTAACATTATAAAGCAAAAATGCCAGTATGGCAGATTTGACACTGTATTCAGTACAGTTGTCAAACCCCAACCCAACTGTCATACACATTTAACGTTTCCTTAAGAAAAATCTTTTCTGCCTCTATGACAAATAGTACAGCTCATGACAGTAGAAGCAGGGGCTGCTGCCAGCATTCAGGAAAAAGTTGCGCAGGCCGCACCAGCACATCAGTTTCACATGATCGGGGCTCCCTCCTAAACTCCATCATATTACCAGCCAGAATGAGGCCACTGTGTTGGCACTGCATAAAAAATGCGAGGTCGTCTTACCAGGAAAGTTGAATCTGCCCCAGCTCTTGCAGCTCTTGCCACAACTCAATGCAACATCATCGGGCAATGTAATTTGAACGGGGTAATTCTAAAGTTTACCTCATGATCCAGTTGTTATATCCAGTCTCATAGTATTATAAAGCACTGTGCGGGGATTTTGCACCTGATATGCCTTCAAACCCATCGATCTATTATTCAAATCAGACTTTCCTGGATTGTATTTCCCTTGCACATTTTTCTTAAACAGTGCTAAAACCAGATTACATTTCACAAAATTGTAGGAACAATTACACCTTGTGTTTGTGAATGGTTTGCTATTTTACATTAGTTTATACAAAACTATTTTCTGTACAGATAAACTTGGACATTGTGTTATTTGTGCATGTTGGTTGTGTTTGGTGTCAGATTTGACCAGAATTTCTTCATTATAATCTTATTAGTATAAAGGGTTTGAAAGACAAACTGACCCATAAAGAGTGTGGTGATAAGTCTGGGGGAAGTACATCAAATATTGCCAATAACGTCACCTGTAAAAATATTATAAATATAAAAAATATATAAAATAATGTGAAAATAACACATTCAAGGAAACAGCCTTTTCATTTGTCTCATTTTTTACTGTTGTGCATTCATCTACTCTAATACATGAGAAATATAATACATAACACAATTTAATAGATGTAAAATATCCAGCAATAGGCCTACTAGATTGTTACTTCAAGCTTTTTGATGCCAAAACTTTATTTTCCAAACCACCTTGACTTGAATTTAGTGTTGTAGCGGCATTTATATACATTCATAATTTAGTCTGGTAACAAAAGTTAATCATTAATTGGTATGGTTGATTATTCTCAATTATTCTCACAAAATGTCCACTATAAATGTGTTAGGGTAAATAAGAATAAACAAATGCTGATAAAGAGAAACCATGTGTTCACCAGGCATCTAAGTGAGACAGACTGAGGCCCTGCTGTCTGTTGGGACAGAGAAGCTCTACTTTGGACAAATTAATCTCCAGTAAAGATGACTTAGATCAACTTTGAAAAACACTAAGATGAAAACCCATAAAATGATTACGAACGGCGGCCAGAATGACAAGTATTATCAACAAAAATTAATCAGGTGCATCTTTTCATGAACTCAATTAATAATGTGCAACAACGGGGTCTTTTTTCCCTGGAATGAAAATTAATTAGCAGGGGAAGGTCACTCGGAGATGCTGACATCACTCATCAGGCCGCTGTGGCAGTTCTAATTATTTGTCTTCCAGGCTTGGCTGATCAAAAATTATTGCCATACCTGAGCAACATTTAGAAAAAAAGCTTTGTTTAAAGCGCTTTTAATTAGACCTGCTATTTGATTAATGCCGTGTAAGCGCTCAGGATCGGCCCTCTTATCAGCATTTCTGACAAGTTTGCTGGGTATTGTTGTGTGAAAGACGTTTTACTGACACTAACCGACTGTTTAGAATCTAATTCGTTCACTTTAGTTGCAATTAAAAAGCTATTTACTGCTGGAGCACTTGTTGATATTAATATAGATGTTGTAAACTTTGACAAAGCACTCTGTATTTATACTTGAAATAAATTTGGCATTAAGTGATAATAAGTAAATAAACTTGCATAATTTGGATTAGACCTAATGAAGAGTGTAGTTACTAACAAACTGCAATATCACATGCAAACACAGTGTTGTGAATTGTGCAATGATCACCCAAGTTGTTCCCAGCACATTCTTAAATAGAGTAAGTGTAGCTCTAAGGTCCTACAATTTATTGGGCTTTTGTCAGCCATAATTAATAACAAAAGATAAAGGTTACACCAAGCCAATATGATTACATAACCTCTGCATGATAACATATCTAGCCTCTACCGGACCCCTTGGTCATATACAGTAGAGAGAGGACTTGTCACAAAGCAGTGTTATGATCGAGGCTGTACCAAGCTCTTGCGTTTTTCCACAGAGTTATTGTGTTGACTCATTGCCTGAACTATCTTCAACCGTTACTACATCAATTCACATTACCTGCAAATTAGCAAAGTTCTACTTTCAAGCTCACAGTACATTTGATCCAAATAGACTCTAAATGCCATTTCTGTTCCTATTAACCTACGGATCGGTGTGGCAGATATTTTCATGAGGTTGCTGGGGAAAAAACACGAGGCTAATGGCTTGGTTGTGACAGCGCTATTCATGATGATTTATGATTCTGTGTTTAAGTTGATTACTCCACTGCTGACTCGGAATACTATTTCAATTAGTGCACTGAAGGTCACTCCACGAAATCCCTCCATAATCTATTCCTATTAACACTAATGCGCCGAGTATCCATATCTGTTCACCCTTGTTGATTCAAATCATCCCCACTCCTAACGGCCAGCTTGTTTACCAGTTTACTGGTTCGGACGTATCCTAGATGGTAATTTTCTCTCCTCCGTGTATCATTAATGTCTTCAGTCTTGACACATGGCTAGAAGGGACATCTCAATAGAGCTTGGGTGCACTTTTATTGCTTTTATTATTTCTAATTTGTTTTACAGATCAAGTGATATTTATGCTGAATGAAATTGATCCTGAAAGCCCTATAGGCAAATGTTGTAATATTGTGAGGTTAGAAAGCAACAACCTCCTATTACTTGTCATCATGAGAACCAAAATAGCCTAGGCGTGATCAAAATTTTAGAGGTCTAAATTAATTTTACATCACTTTCATTCATACTCCCACTCACCCATGCAGAGGAGGAAATTAGCTACCTGTATTTAATCTAATATGTTCCCACTGTAAGCGCTGGTGGACATGATAGACTTAATCAGTTCACACTGAATCAAAAAGCTCACCAGACAGTGCTTAGCGATGAACAATGTATCAAGTTTCAAAGACAGCGTCTCTGAGTTTACTACCTAGAATAGAGGCTCACTTTACTTTACAGGATACGTAGACCAAACCGTCTGATTAAGTTCTTCTGATTGCAACTCAGGTAAAATATAAATCAGAAAATGACAAGAAATTTACTACTATTAGTTTATTGCATATTTGCCAGTTAAACTTGAAAGTTTGTAGTTGTTTGGATTAGCAGCAAAACATTTTATGACATTTTAAACAAGCAGACAAAGATCCGTAATGACAAAGGTCAAAACTTTAACTCCTCTTATCAGCCACAACAGACCTCTAGGCCAGAGGACAGGAAGCATCCTTTTCTGAGAGAAGGGTAAAAGTGCTGACATTGTCACCAGTTGATGGGACTCTATCCAAGGGATAGGTGAAAACACTTGGGCACAGTGACATCAATTTTCAAGATGATTTAACTTCATGCTTCTGTGTTGGAGGAAAGAAACTTCAGACCCCTGATTTACCTCCGATGACAGCCACGCGGTCCCCGAAACAATGTTTCCAAGGCTACTAGCGAATGACGAGTGGTCACGTCTGTAAAGCCGTCCCCATTGGTTTGATTTATGTGACCGGGATCCAATAAAAATGGCAATCAAATCAACCCAGCCACTTTACAGGTAGAGGGCTGTCTGATTGAGTTGTCGAAGGCATGGCTGAGGCTCAGAATGATTATGCTAGGAAACGGAGAGGGGTCCATCTCTCCGCACCCAACAAGGACACCATACATCTCCCCATGCAGCTTTCCTACTCCACTGTGAAATGTATCCAAAATAACTGCACACCTACTGCTTGCCTGCCTCCCCTCTCTGAAGGTTATTTGTCGTCTGAAGGACTCTCCCTGTCAGCGTATGATGAATACCATGTACACAGACAAGAGCAGCGTCAGGTCCAGGATTAGCCGGAAAACTCACTGATCTGTGAATAACCTAAAAAAGAGGAGCTGAAGATTAGCAATGATGCTTTTAGGAATGATCCATCAAACTCAACTACCTCAGTCACTCAAATGAATCATCTCACTTGATTCTTTAACCCAGGCGAAGTACGAGTGACTGCCGCGCTACCTGCAGGTCACAGAGATCATTTTGAGGATGTTTATTAAATCAGTGCTATCAATTTTCTTACTGATCATCTTTTATCTGTCCTGTCCTTGGGGATGAGTCAAGCACACAATGATGTTAAAGGTTGCGGTATTCAACTTATGGCTTTTTCATTCAACCTCCAGAGCGCCGCTGGCAATATTGAATTACAGCCATTGCCATAAAGTACAAATTGATACCTGAAATACGCCCCATATTGAGAGGGCCTGTCACTAAAGTTAACTCAGTTCTGTTAACAGAGCTACTGTACAAAGCAGAACAGAACAGAAAAAATTAGCAAACAATAATCGTGAACTATTTGTCTTGGCTTTGAACTAATGACAACTTAGGCAGGCCTGTTTACTGTGCATGAGGAAGCACACATTCAGGAAGTAAATTGGATCAAAGTACAAGCAGCTGCTTAAGTACTTACTCGCTTCGATAAGCAGAGTGAAATCACCATCATTGTTGCATTAGAGTGACTTGCTTCAGTCACCGCCAGGAAAGCAGACAGGAAGAGGAGAGGGGAGCTGATAGTGTACCAGCTCCATGTGTCATGAAGGAGCTGCTGGCCAGCAGCCAGCCTGAAAGAGAACAATTGAACATCACTGTAGAGTCTTTTTGTGTTGGAAACACAATCACCTTGTTAGAGAACAGAATGCATTGTACAACAGGTACAGACACATCCTCTGGAATAATAGTCAAGCATGTGGAATTTAACCAAATCAGTCCACACATTTCAAGACATACTTTACATCCATGAGTAAGGTTTTGCATTGTTTTTATTCCCATTGGCTGTAATAGTTAACTCAATATTATTTTATAGAAAAGTAGGCTACCACGAAAGTCAACAGAATACAAATTCAAAACATGAAATAGGCTTGTCACTTATAATAAGCAAGCAAGCAAACAGTAGCATAGATATGAACCTGAGGGCCTTTCAATATCTTCTTTTTAAGGGTCAAGGCAGAGTGAAAACAAAAATTCTCTGATCCAAAGCATCCAACATGACATCATCTTAAGTTTCCACTGAACTCTGAAGACCTTTCCTCTCCAGCAATGAGGACACAAGGAAAGTTCAAGGATTGAGCAAGTCAGTTGGACTAACATGCCATGGAACAGGAAATAGCCATTCATTGATTTTCTGTGTGTCCAGAAAGATCAATTTTATTCTTCCTTTGTTTTCAGACTACAATGCACTAAAGCTCCTGCAGCAGCAGGATGTGTTTCGTACAAACGTGGTCCAAATGAAGCTATAAATCAAGTGTTGGAGCAGAAACACATAATGTCATCCCCCATAGACCATGTACTGTACAGTACCGCACCTCAAACTCTTCCATTCTGCTTTCATTCTGTCTGTACAAACAGCCTTACAATGTCAGACAATCTAATTAATATGATATAATAATATAATATCAAAACATGCACTATTACAGACTGTTCAGAAAAGGTAGCATGATGCAAATTTGTTTTATTAGGATGAGCGTTCTTATTCTAAACACTTAAAGAAGTTAGCCATGGTTAGATTATGTTGTATTGTATTCGCTCCTTTATACGTTCACCGTCATTCCGTTGTCATGCGGTTTGCTGATTAAGTGTTTGTGTGTGTGTGTGTGTGTGCACGCGCACATATGCGTGTGTTCATAAACTGACACTTCTTTAATTGTATTGCACTTGTGATATCTGGTGCTGGAGTTAACTCGTAAAAGTGAAGTCTCAAGCAGATTCCCAGCGTCTGCCTATTTAAGATTCATAGAAAAAGACCATCCACCCCAATCAATATCTACTTGAGATTTAAGTTGCATTATGTGTCCCCTTCACAGGCATGATTTAAAACATCAGCACAAAGTATTCTTAATTTTATTGCCTGCCGTAAATTAAAATTAATGATGCTGACATCCACAATTAACAATGAAAAATGCAGATTCTTATAATTACTTTAGCAGTAATATTGTTTTCAGCCTAGGCTCAAGGTGCTTCTCATATGCTCCTCAACATTCAGTAAAACACAAAAAGACAGCTTCATTACATTTTATTTGCTATAGGAAACAAAAAAAAGGGTCTAACAAAAATCCACAGCTCATTTGGGAATATCTCGCCATGCATAATTAAGCAAATTTGATTGGAATTAAGCATGACTTCTTTTGGTTGGGTTTTAATGAATGCAAATCAGGCATCTACATCCCTAAGATTAATTTCAGCCAATTAAAAAACAAAGCTTGTTGGAAAGTGTAAAAGTGTTCAAAGCAGGGTAGCAAAGCAGTTTCTCTCTCCCTCTCCCATTCCCTCTCTCTCCTCATCTCATCTTCATAACTTGCACTCAGGAGAATCCCCCCCTCAACTTTGATCATTAGCATGAAGTTACAGGCAAACAGTATGAATTCAAATGTGGCAGAAATGCACTGCCAAGATCCTTATGCCTTCTTAATCTCAAAGTTGGACCCCTTAATAGTTTCTTTACACAATTATTGTTTGAGTGCTTCTGTTTTAATACCGTCAGGAGAGTTAAGATATGCATTTGTCAGAAAGTATACAAGCACATAAATCAAAATATACTCAAATATTGATACAATGTGCTAATTTCTCACTTATGATGCAAAAGCAAACTTTAGAGCGTTAAAGATGTCACTGTTCTAGGTTTTGACAGGACAAAATATGACAATTATTCTGCATTAGTTTGCCCACAATAATGTTGGCACAACCTGAAATCAACCTTTATCAGTGTTCAAGAGCATTCAATCCATCTGACTTAAGCACTCAGGAGATTTCATCGTGGTATTTTCCATGTGAAGGCACCATTGCACACCAGACCAGTGACAAATAACGCAGCTCACACCAATAACAAATGTCAGTGTCAGGCAATGTCTATGGCTTATGTAGGTGTTGGTCTCATTATGACAGACTTACATTACCCTCCATCCTAGATTTTATGCTGCTTTTGCACCTATCAATGCAGCGCACAACAGCACTGAGTAAATCCTGATTATTTGGAGAGTCAGATGTAAACGCTAATGATTGAGGGCAAGCAGGCACCTTCGGGCTAATGCTAATCTGCCTGCACATTGCTCGGAGAACGCCGTGTACATTGATTTGATCTCTCACATCAAAAGACAAACACTGGTGCAAGTCAGCACATCCCCAGTCAATGTCATTCCTTGAAGTGATTCCCCCACACGTGCATCTTTATGGGCCTGGGGAGGGAGGGAGGGAATAGAGAATTAGGCAATCAGATCTATTGGCATTTCTTTAAAGGAGATTCATGGTGGGAGGACAGAGGAAAAGTGAAGAAAAGTGGTTCCCCATTCACCTGCTAGCCAGAGCCAGTTCTGAGAGGCTTGCTGTGTTTTGATTGCATTAATCCCTCTGTCTCTACCTGTTACAGAGCTTTCATTAATGTTGTCTTTTAACATCAAGTCTCCTGCAGAGTGGGGAATAAGTGGAGAGTTCTCAGAACTCTGCAGAAAGTTCAAAGCGCCACAAGAAACCCTTTATGTGTTCCCTTAATCATTCAAAAGCCCATCCTAGTATGCCACTTGCGTAGCTCCTCCATATGACGAGAAGAATTAATATTTGGCCTCTGATGCATTCTTTTTGAAAGAATAAAGGAATGTGAAGGAAAAGCATTATCTATTCAAGGAGCGCAGGGAATACTGACTGTGTCTCAGTTCTGTTGTAGCTGCTGCGTCTCATTTTGTCTGTCGCAGATCACAGGGCTGCAGACTGGTACATTTCTGAGGGAGAATGGAGAGTGGGAAATTGTACTGTTTTATTAGAACCCAGTGGGAGAGTTTTGTAGAGGCAAGCATGCCATTGAGCCTATTTGCATCATGCTAGCAGTGAATAGATATGATAATATTGTGATACTTTGGAATCACTTCCACAAAAGTGGTTGATGTGATGATTTTTATGTGGTGAGAGGCTCTGGCAGAACTCCTCGTGATAGTCCACACCGCTTTTTATATTCATTTATTTTTACCTTAAACATTACACATCTACACCTTTAGTCTATTTCTTGTGATCAGCACTTCAGTGTGAAAGAAATATAAGCTGGTTTCAATAATTTCAGTACTGTTCGCTATCATGATTTCTATTCCACTTCTTAGTATTTTTGTCTGTTAGTCCTCCACTGTGTTAATGTATTAACTCTGATGCCTTAGGCTTTTCATTTCATTCAGTAAAGCCTCATTGCTATAGAGTTGGCCTTATGCTTACTTTATGCACCAAGGACCACATATTCAAGTTCACCAGAGCAGACCTACACGCCTTTTGAAGCATTTGGACCGCGTTATTATGAAAGTATAGTGTTCGTACATTTGTAACTGCAATTGCAACTCAGCCATCAGTGTAAAATTTGCTATTCTAAGTTTCCTGAATGCAACGAGACAGAGAGAGGGAAAAATGCATGTACCCTTTATTTTCACACATAATAACACAACAGAGATTATTATTCAGGGGGTAAAACCAGTGAAAGGCTATTCAGTGCATTTGTTTCAGATTGTCCTACTAAAAAACTGAAAACCGGAGTAATTTGCACAAAGCCTTTAAACATTCTATGCATTCAGGGGTGGCTTTTAAAAGCCTTTTAATTAATTTTCATTAAATTGCATTGAACTATTTAAAAAGAGGGTACTGTGGAAAAAGTCTGTCTGCTACGTGTAGGGCTAAATTGTGTGGAGTGAAGAGATGTTACTGAGAGATGGGAAGCCCAAGGGACAAGCAGGAGGACAATGCTGTCTCTTGGGAGAATTTTATGCTGCTGAAGTGAATTTGAATACATAAAGGAGAACTCGGGTAAAAAGGAAAAGGGGGGTACAACATAGCCTGTGTTCTCCTGGTCCCTTGTGTGGGAAAAGAGGCAGATTACCCTACGGTTTTTTTCCATTCTGGCCCTGTTCTCAATTACTAATTTTCCATTTTAAGGTCTACAATTGTACCATGAGTACATTAGCTAAAGAACTGCATATTTTACCTCCACACATCACACTTTCAAGTGTCAAATGTGTTGCTCTTCAATGGTAGTTAATTTATATCTAATGAACGTATCCATTACCACTTGACAAATCTGTTACAGATACATTGCATTGCAGTAAAAGTGTTGCACAGATTTATTGCCTCCACTAAAAAAGTTACCTGTTTCCGCCTAGTTAGTTCACTTTTCTGCCTCTCTGTAGGCTAGATATATCAAAACCTCAGCAGATTAGTGCAAAATTTGGTGGACAGATGGGCCTTGGGCAAAGGAGCAAAGGATTAGATTATGGTAGTGCTCTGGGTCTGTCTTATGTTAGCTGTAAAATGAACAGAGACCTAATTTCAAACCTTAAAGGATTTGTTTACAATGTCATAAAATAATTTTAAATTAAATGATAGCATCAAAGGAGATTTGCACTGTCCATGTGACTCATAGTTCTACTTATTCCCTGATTGTGTACTGTATAAACTGGGATGTCTTTTGTGATAATTTATTTAGTAGAAAACACACGGCAACATTACACAACACAAAAAAACTAAACAAAAAAGAGAGCAACATATTCGTATCAGCACATTTTCCTGCTCAGGCAGGCAACGCCCCACACATTCTCCCTTTTTAGTTTTCCTGTTTGGTCTGCCCTCTTTACTTTGTCCCTTATCTAAGCATCATTCATTCCTCCTCCGTGATCCTGCACTTGGCTGTGGTCTGCATGGCTTGGCACCCTCCCATTCCTCCTCTACCCCACTAAAGACACTGCTCTGCACTGTTCTTTGTCTTCAACTAAAAGCAGAGGGGTTGGGGTGTCTGAGTGCATTACTTGTTGATATGCAGCAGCCTCACCTGTTTGCATTACACCTTGCCATAATGTCTTTCTGTAATTTGATCTGCTGCTTCGTGTAGTTTATAACAAAACTAGGACATCAATAATACAGTATTTAAATGTAAAATCTCATGTTAAATTTAAATTATATGTCAAGTTTTTCTTAACAAAATCTTTTCTTTTTTTTGTAACAGGAAAACTTCTCAAAGAGCAGTCCGTTGGTCCTTGTTGAGCCAGACCCAGAGGGATCCCAAGGTAAAGGAGGAATTATTTTCTTTAATAATTATCTCATACATTATATACAGTCAAATCATCTCTAAGAACTACTTTCACACTTTGGTTGTGTGATACCATGATAAAGAAAATAAATCTAATACTATATCAATAACTACGATCTTTCTTTTGTAGAACAAAATCTGGCCACTTAGAGGTATAATGCATCCATTTTGGGGTCCATGACCTAAAAAGAAATCTGACAAGACAAGACTCTGCATGTCTCACAGATGTATTACAGTATTACAGTAAGCATGAACTAGATTGCAGTTGATGTGTTCTGCGCTCCTGTAGAGGTCACTGTTGTGTGGTGCCACTGTGTCAGATTTGGATCGTATCAGCAGCCAAAATGCCTTCCTTTATGTAGTCTGCAGCAAGTACTGTGACATTGAAACAGACCAAGAGAATATGAGCAAGAAAAGAATTACAAAGTTAACTTAGTTTGCAAAGCTATAATGTCTAGTACAAACAACACTGTTTCAAAAGGGAAAGGTTTACTTGATGCTTAATCTGTACAATGATGAACAGTAATTATTTTTTTGTGCTAGTACTAATCATGCTGTTCCAGTAGTTAAGTTAATTTGGGACATATAAAGAATCTTATGTACATATGTCTGAGGACATCTTAGAATTGTAGGATTATTTCCTCTCTGGAAGAAACATATTATGTTAATCACAAAATCCCCATATTTGTGTATCTGGGAGATGATTATAACGAGCAATTATGAGTGGGCTTTATTATCAAGAACACAAATTAGATACTATGAATGAGTTCATCCCAGGCATTTGTATGTGCCATTTAAGTCCTTGTTGCACATATGAATCAACTCTTTGGCATTAATCATAAAGTACAAGGGCCCAGATGGTACAATCTTAGCCAAGCTTGAATTAATACGAAAGGTTGAATCGCTGCTACATCGAGATCCTCTCAAGGACCTTTGAAAAATGACATGAATAATCATTGTTGTTGGATGCATAGTTTATTAAGTCAGCAGAGCATAGTGACCTACTGCAAACTGAGAGATATTATAGCACATGGTGCTGCCCTGCTTAGACTTTTTGATGTATTACAGCTTGGATACTCAAAATGAGGTATGACTTCTTGGACTAACTCATAAAATAAAATTTTAGTATCATATCATGCACCATAATATCAGTATCAAATGGTGATCATGATAACTAAACATAAACATGACCAATGTGACACACTGACAATGGTTACACATCACTGATTCCTTCCATTGTTACAGCCTGTTGATGCTGTTGGTCTGGCTCACATAGCAGTAGAGTCGACACAATAGTCCAATATACTGGAATGGTATCAGTGCTGATACTGACCTTAACTAACTGGGCATTTCCCACATTAAATAAACATTTTTTGCAAGTGTAATTATAAAACTGTTTAGTTTTATAAATGTCTTAGAACCACATAATTACAATTCAGACAGATATAACCTACTTCTCCTGCAATAGCTAAGAAATAAAGTGTAGCAACAACTTCATGTTACCTTGCAGACAAAAGAATATTCCCAATCAATTAGTTCCATGCAGTTAGAAATACAGATTTCTTTATTGAAAATGAGCACAAAACACTGGTATTGGATCAGGGTGAATACTTGGATCACCATCAGCATCAGGAGAAAAAGTAGGGTTGGTGGTTCCTTAGTTCATATAGTAGCACAAGATTGCTTGCACTAATTCATAGATACTGATATACAGTCATTCAGCAATCAGTGATAACTAAAATGACAGATTAGTGTCAAAAAATGACAAAAAGTGAACCTGACACTATTGATATGTTATTTTCTATTTTCGTTATCAGTGTAATATAATATTTCTTTCAGATATTCCTCTGTAGTGTTACAGCACCATGTAATGGTAATGTATCTTATATCAATATCATTCAGAAGAAACAGTAGTCAACAGAACGGGCTAACAAACAAGGGTCAAATGGCAAAAATGGTGTGTATACTACTTAAGGGCAATTATATTACACCTGAACATATAAATAATGTATAGCATTACAACTTATTACATGATAGATATCCTTTCTTTGTCTTTTGTTCTCTACAAAACCAGTCCTCCTCCACTTTACTTTGGCCTCACACTTAATGTATTCCATCGCAGCTGATTTCCCGATTCTAAAGGACATTGCATCTCATTTCTTGTCACTTGTCTCCTAAATTCCTAAAGGTACAATTAGCATTTTGTTTGACGAAATGTTGAAAGGTTCATAGATTGATATTTGCAAAAATGTAGCAGGGTGTTTTTTTTTTCCAAATGCAAATTCTGACATTTATTAACTTTTATTACAGATACTCTGTTTATGGATTATAAAACTCTGCATAGATTTAATGGGAATAAAGTAAAATTACAATGTTTAAACACAATCAGTGTGGCAAACCAGCAAGTGTGTAATTTAGTGTGGTGTGGCAATGAAATGTTTTACGGGCCTTGATTTATGTCCTGTGCATGGCATTTCTAATGAGAGAGACCAACATTGCAGTGCGCCTGTGTTCCAGGAAACTACATTTACAGCAGATCTTTTTTCTCAAGAGTGTTTTTCCCCTGTGAAATAATGTCAGCACTTTCCCACCTTCAAAGTCCTTTTGTTTCCAGATCTATTAACAATTCTAATTGTACAGGAACACTTGTTAAGTAAGGCTGGTAAATAAAGCAGGAAACGCATTATTTCCTTTTAGTGCAGATTAAAGGTACAGCTATGCAGGGTTGAAACACATTAATGAGGTTTTAAATAAAAATGCTGGCAGGGAATTTACACCGCTGACTGGTTTAACTGCAGTAAGCAGTTGATTTTCCTTGATGTTAAAGGGGAACATTATTTCACCCGCTAATGAAAAATACATCTTTCCACCCTCCTATCTGTTAATTAACATGTTTGTGTTAAGGGATTTTCAAAAAGGGATACAATCGCTTTCAATCTGATTAAAGTAAGTGATACATAATAGGGAGGTTGTTTTCCTTGGGTCCTTCTGTTAATTGAATAGCTTTGTATGACTTGGAATGTTTTTCCTAGTCACAACAGTTTGCCTGGACGTCGCTGCTCGGGATGCCCCTATCTTAATTACGGATCATACTCCAAATGTGGTTCAATTTCCTCAGCAGGACAGTTTCTGTTAACTGCTATTTTTAAGGCCAATAACAACGTCAAAGCAGGGATGATTAAAGCAATTAAAGTTTCCCTTTGTTTTCGAAGCACAGCGAGATAGGCCTGCCTGTTTGTACAGCATTTATTAAACATTTACTAAATGGAATTGAATCTGTCATCGATGAAGTTTTCTGAGACAATTACCTTTTAGCATGGCAAACACTGTTTCACTCAGCTAACGTCTCACAGCTTATGGCTGTGATTAGCCATTTGATTTCATCAAGCCAAACTAAAATCCTCCAGCAGAGAGAGAGAGCGAGAGAGAGAGAGAGACGGACAGAGAGAGAGACACAGACAGAGAGAGGGGGGTTTAAATATAATTTTACCATCGGAATTTCTCAATTAGCATACCACATTTTCTCCATTAGATAAACTGCCTTTAGAGAGCTGGCTGGTTTAATCTGTTTAATGTCCGTGTAAACTATAATCTCCTGATTCTAAAAAGAAATCCCTTAAGGACATCATTCGCATACACTCTTCATAAGACAGTTTTTGAAAGACATGATCGAGTGCAGCTTTTAAAGAGGGATTGAACGGTGTTGGGTTGTTATGCCTATCATGCTTTTCTTTTCTGTGGCACTCGGATTGTGCAAGTTGTGGTTTCACTTGCTTGAGTTTGGCTAATCACTAGTAATTACGATTTTACAAGCGTGTCCTTGCTTGACTATCACTAGTACATACAGTATAGATGCATTTTAGATTGTTCCAATAGTATACTGGTTTATATAGGTGCTCAATCTTCCGCTAAGTGATTCTGCGAGTGTCCTGGGAAGAGTCTGTTGTCTCTGAAGTCGTATGTTACACTAAGTCACTTCTCTTGAAAGATGGCAGTTGCCGTTCTCTGAAAGATAATTTGGAAGAGATATCACCACGTGACATGACACATGAATCAAACTTTGATCTTAGAGTGTAACAGGCTGTGTGTACATGTGCATCACTGGCAATCATAGCAGCGCTGGGCTGTTAGCGTATATGGATATAGAAATCAGGATTTGTTGTTATCCTATTGAACGATGAGCAGAGAGAAATCAGAATGTTTACATGCATATCATTGCCTTCCATCATACACTGCAGGCTGTATGAATTAGGGCCTGCAAACACAGCCTCATTCTCCTTGCATCACGCCAAGAGTCACTCCATTGATTACCCTTCCCCGCTCCCAGGAAATGGCTCATGCATCTCGTGTACATTATAACAAATGTTCTCTTTGCATTACAATTGAATTGTGATTGTTATGTTCAATCAATGGGGAAAGGTCACGGGATCGCTCCTGCCAGCGCTTTAATGGAGAAGTCGATGAGGATTCATTTTAATCACTGCGGCTGTGGCAGAATGAGCACAACACTGAGAGACTGTCAATGGCCCGGTAATTACCGCTGTTTATACAGGTTTCTGCTTTAGCAATTTAGATATCCACAAATCTCTCTGTTCCTTGCACCCCAGTTATATTGGAAGCTGCGTGGCATCAAATGAAGTACTGTAGGATGTGGGCCGTGACTACTCTAATTGTGGGACTGTTGGTGAGGCTGGCTCTTTGAAAATGAAGTTAGCTCCATTTTCTCCTCTTTTGAGCAGTTACATTACCAGAAAGCTGTTATTTTACATACTCTGTGTGATGGAGCATTATATTAGCTGAATCCAAGTCCTGCCTGTAACAGTTGTATCAAGAGGTGGAAGATTGTGTGTGTACATCACCCATATTTACAGTGCACGTCTGTCTAGGTTAACCCAACTGTAAGTGTGCAAATAGCAACTGGTACTAAATGATTTTATTCTGTAATGCCATTGTTCTTGAAGAAATTGTGTTTGTATTCATAAGTTTAGAACCTCATCAATACAGCTGGCGTAGACTTCATTTCCCAGAATCCTTGTGAAATGTGGATTCAGTCTTCCTCTTCTGATTTTTCTAACTTTATTTTCTGTTTTCTTTGTTGTACACTTCTCTTTGGTCACTTGTTGTTTTAAATATGCTTTACACACAAAGTGACTTGACTTTCACTTTGTACATAAAACCTCAACATAATACTGGTCAAAAGTAGTTGTCGAATTATGTATAAGCAACAACTGTGAAGAGGAAATACAGTTTTATGTAGACTGGGGCTGCAACTGATGATTCATTTAATAATCTATTAATCTGCTGATTATTCATTATTATTATTATTATTCATTTTTTCTTTTAATCACTTTGTCTATAAATATCTGAAAATTGTCCCCCGAGTCCAGGGTGGTTTTTCAAATGTGTCGTATTGTCCAACCAACAATCCAAAACCCAAAGAGATTCAATTTGCAATAATAGAAAAACAGAAATAAACAGCAAACTCTCTGATTGGAGAAGCTTCAATCAGGGAATGTTTGGAGTTTTTGCATAGAAATTACTTAAATGATTAATTATCAAAATAGTTGCAGATTGATTTCCTGTCGATTGACTAATCAATTATCGACCAATTGTTTCAGCTCTAATATAGATAAAAAAGTTAGTGGTTGTGACCTCATGGATACAGAAACTGTCTGTAAACACATTAAATTAACATTACGACAGAAGTCCTATACTAATTGTACCTAGAAAGAAATTGATGTAGTATAATGTAGAATATTATCATACACCCTCCACCATCAGCGTGCTCTCTGACATCGCCGCTTCACCCCAAGTGGCATGTTTGTGTTGGACGTTGTCTAAGGATAGATGAGGTCAAGGCAGTGTAACCTTGGAGAAACAAATATTCATGATCAATAAGTGCTTTATTCCAAGCATCTAAATGATTCTTATGTCTGCAGCTCTCCCCCTTTTTTTGCCCATGCGGAAAAGCAGTTTGAAGATTTATGCAGACTAGGTAAAAGGACATTTTAAAAGACTACACAGTATCACTGCTTTCAAATGTCATGTAATCATAGGTTAGGGGAGAGCGCTGGGCACGGGAGCTAAGTGATGTTACAGATAATGAATTGCTTCTGAAATATAATACATCGTGAGTATGATTCTTTGTTCCAAGCTCTGTACACCAACTCTGTTCAATTAAAGTTATTTATCTCTCTTGTTTTTTAAGTTCATCAATTATATTGTGATACACTTAATGTCCATAAGAGGATGATGTATGATTGGTCTAATTATTTCTTATTCACCATGCTTTCTAAAGCATATCAATTTTGTTAATACCATGTAATTAAAACACGTCAGTGCGCTACAAGTTGCTGGCTGTATTAATGACTATGAAAATTATTTTAATTAAATAGCCAATTATAGAAAAATCCTAACCATGAGAATTGACATTTAAATGAATTCAATTTAAATTGCTTTTCAACATTGTTTTATCAAAGCTTTATGGGGTGAATAAATTATTACATCAAACAATATACTGTGTCATTGATCATACACAAGTCTTGTCCCGTATCCATACATTTTGAAACACTTTCCTGATGCAATACATCATACTGGGTGATTACATTTTGACGTAGTCATTTGTTTACCGCAATCTCATCCACATGTACTGTACTTCTGTGTACTTTTAGGAAAACTCTGTTAACTGTTTGTGTTACTTAGTTGACCAAATATTCAGTCACGCTGGAAAAACTTCACGGTACTAATTTCCAACTATGTTTTCCAAGGACAATTTGAAACTGCCACTGCTTAGTTCCACTCTGCCTAAAGAAAATATATGACACAATATTGTCACAAGTAAGCAGTTTTCTTAGTAAGCCGTTTCCTTTCAAGACAGGCTCCCATGCATAATTTTTACATGCAGTAGTGATTTTGCATTTGTGCTGAATTATATCAACAAAGTATTGTGGTGTAATGAACAGCACCAGTATACAGACTTTTTTTTGTGTGACGCTGTGTTTTCATAACTGGGGTCAGAGACATGCAGCCCACCCAGTCTGTTGAAAGGCCTTTGTATCTAAAACATCATACATATCCTGTGGTGCCTTTTAATAGCTATTAGGCTACTCAGGCTCATATATTTTCCTTTTTCTTGCTTAATGTTAATGAAAGTCATTTTTCAGACATTACAAGCACAATCATTTGCAGTTAACCCATGCAAACAAGAGAAATAGTGGGCAAACTGTTGTGACATTCATTGTATATAATGAAATCTTAATATGGTGCATATTTAAGTGAAAGGTTAGCAACATAAAGGGCAAATGGATTGCCTGGCAATGAATTTTAAGCAGCTATTGATTTTACACTACAAGCTACCTCTTTCCCTGAATGATAATTTTGAAATAGCATAGTGCTTATCTTAAAGCTGATCTGACACAACAGGACAACAGGAATACACAGAATATTAAGGCAAACGCAGACTGTGATAAGCAACCCTCTTCTTGACGTGCACCACACTCATTCCACCAAATGAGAATACAAGTTAAGTGCTTATGTCCTCTCCAAAATGCACCTGATACCAATACATCTAACTGCAAATAGACAGTTTTGAGAGTAAAAGTTACTAAGAAAGCTGTGACTTACACTTTCATACAAGTGTCTCAAGACCCACTGGTTATTTGGAAATCTAATGTAATGAATACTAATATGGCTACTACTGCTATTTTTAATAGAGTAAAGAAAAATAAGAAAAATCGTGAAAAAGAGTTTGATTAGTCCACTTATGGTTTTCTGCCATACCTTGCCATACCCATACTTTTTTACTGGTCCTATCAAACATGTTTAAGCCCTAATTTTAACAGGGTGTGATTAATGAATTGTCTGCATCTGCATGTTTACAAAGTTCACTGTGCTCCAAGTTCACCAACTGATTGATCTGGTAAGGAAGGCAGGAAGAAAGGTACTGTAATTCATGATGTGCCACACTGGTTGAATACATGTGTAAACTCTATACGAGAGCTTACTGTACATGGACTTCACCCTACGCTGCTGCATGTCCTCCGTCTCTTCCTTCATCCCTCTTTGCTGTACTGTCTGCAATTGAGACTGAGAGAAAGTTTGACAGTTTGTGTTCTAGCTGGGTAAAGCTTGGCTCAGTTCTCAGCATCATAAAACAGTACAGTATTGTGCAGCATCTGTACAGTGGATGCATATTGACACTGCATCACTGTGCAAGACACCCAGAAAGTAAACAGTTATAATTTTTGTGGTCAGTGCACACACATGCTATTCATATGGCTCTGGCAATATGAAGGTTTTGGTTTCTCTCAGGTAGAACCTCTTTATCTCCAGCAAATTGAAGTTCATGAACAATTTTAACACTGCTGTTTGATGTGTTCACCTGTAATTCTTACGTAATAAAGTAATAAATATCATGGGTAGTGATTACAGTCAAACTTTATATATGCACTATACAGTGTAATCTAAATTGTGTTTGAATTTGCATAAAACCTCCATCTCTGAACATCCACTGCCTCCTGTTGTGTCATGCTGTCACTTCATACAAAAAGCTACAGCCACTTTGGCTGTGTAAATACAATAATCAGAGAGGACTAATTAAATGAGACATATTTTCACATTTCTCAGAGATAACGTGTACCTTGAGCAGCGACTCATGCTGGCACGCTCAGAAAATTTTAGCAAATATGACATGAGAATCAAAGTTAAAAAAGCATTAAAGTATTAATGCGTGGCTGAAAGAAAAAAAAAAAAAATCACAAGTTTGCAAAATCCAGTTGCAGGATGTAGACAGACACACACACAGTGCAGAGGCTTCTCCTTTCGGTGCTCAGCGGTGATCAACTTGATCACTGTGATGCAGTGCGTGTGCGTGCTATCTGACAGCAGGTGTGACCCGCACGGCTGCCGAAGCGCAGTCAGAACCACGCAGCAACTGTCAGCCCCAGGGTTTTTTTTTTACTTATTTATTTCTTTTTTTTTATAACATTTACTTCGTGCATTTTTTTCCGCGGAAAAAAAAAAAACCTCCCCCGATCTGTGCGCCGCGCCGTCCGAGCAGACCTGAAGCGCTCGGAGCCGCAGCCGGGGCCCGGTTATCCGCTCTTCAGAGGCTCGCACTGTCCCCTGGCTCCTCCCTCTCTGCGCCGTGTGACAACAACAGCTCATCCACACCGCGGAGCCGCACTTCTCAGCTCATTTTCCTCCTGTCATTCCTCCTCCTATCTTTGATCATTGTCCCGGCCGCTCAGCCCCCCCCCCCCAACCCGCCCCCTCCAAAGCCCTCGCTCAGCACGCCGGTTTTTTTTTTTTTTTTTCCTTCTTTTCCTCCTTCTTCTTCTTTTTTTTTTTTTTACTTCCCAACTTATCCGAGGAGCCTAAACTCTCGTGGATTCTTTGGTTCAGGGGGGTGTCTCGGCCGGCTGGGTTTTGCGCTCTGAACTTCGCTGCTCTCTTCCCCTGCTGTAGGTGACCATGGCCGTGCCGGCTGCTCTGATCCCGCCGACTCCTCTGGTCCCGCCGCCTCCGATCTCCGCTCCCTCCGCCACCACGTCCCCGCCGTCGACAACTTCGTCGCCGTCTCCATCCCTGGCCCCCCCGCCCGGACCCGGGCAGAACCTGTTCAGGTCGGAGCTCCTCGCCTCCGGCAGCCCGGGCGTCCCGGGCGCGGCGCTGCCGCCGGGCAAGCCCGTGTACTCGACCCCGTCGCCCGTCGAGAACATCCCGCAAAACAACGAGTGCAAGATGGTCGAGTTGCGCGGCGCAAAAGTGGCGTCCTTCACCGTGGACGGCTGCGAGCTCATCTGCCTGCCGCAAGCCTTCGACCTGTTCCTGAAGCACCTGGTCGGCGGGCTGCACACGGTCTACACCAAGCTGAAGCGGCTGGAGATCACGCCGGTGGTGTGCAATGTGGAGCAGGTCCGCATCCTCAGAGGGCTCGGCGCCATCCAGCCCGGGGTGAACCGCTGCAAACTCATCTCCAGGAAAGACTTCGAGACTCTGTACAACGACTGCACCAATGCCAGGTTAGTGGAGAGCGCTCCGGACGGCGTTTTTTTTTTGTTTTGTTTTTTTTGTTTGTTTCTGGTTTACACGTCTCCGCGGACGGCCGTGCGTAAAAGGCGCGGGAGCAAGGAGAAGGGGGGGGGGGGGGGGGGGGGGAGACGTTTTTCCTCCAAAAAAAGGCTGTGCAGTTAACTTCGTTTAATAATCTATTGTCACAGTGCGTGTGAGTGCGTGGACGTGCGTGAGGATGGGTTTCGGGCACCCAGGCGAGGTGTTTGAGGCTGTGTGTGTGTGTGTGTGTGTGTGTGTGTGTGGACGGGAGGAGGCTCAGGGGGGAAAGTTGAGTGAAAGTTTGTAACACGTGCAGGGCAAAGCTGGGCCGTGATGGACGGCCTGTCCGTCCCCGGGCTGATGGATCGATAACGCGGGCTGCGTCAGGTGTGGAGCTGCCACTGCCGAGACAATTTCACAAACAAGACAAACAAGAGCCCAGTCGTCTTGTTTTTTTTTTTGTTTTTTTTTTTTGTATGAGCCGTACAGCTTTACTGTAATTCCTC
Source organism: Lateolabrax maculatus (assembly GCA_031216445.1). Taxonomy (NCBI): domain Eukaryota; kingdom Metazoa; phylum Chordata; class Actinopteri; order Acropomatiformes; family Lateolabracidae; genus Lateolabrax; species Lateolabrax maculatus. Next base: position 7,728,686 of record CM062208.1, on the reverse strand, counting down.
TCAATTTAAGGAAACTTTTAGCTCAACTTTATTTTTAAATGCCTCTGGAATTAAACTAGGTTATGCCTTGTTGTATGCCCTTGCCACAGGGGTAGGGATAATTTCAATTATGATAACTTTCGTTTTTCAGAAAGTAAACAAGACAAACCCAGATTATCATAATTAGATGGCATGGGATATTTTCTTTATTAATTGTTCTCTTAGTATTGCCAGCCAGTACATTTCTTAGGGAGGTTACAGTCCACTTACGGCTCCTGTTGCAAAAGAGTTACTGAAGCCAGTTTTTTTTTTTTTTTCACACTGTAAATGCTAGGGATAATTATCACACACACACCAGAATGTGCCTTAATCAAACATCCTTAAATTCTATTAAACAAGGAAATTTAAATAAATAATGTATTAACCCATATTAACAAATCAAATATTTTGAGCTTTATATGTTTTAATATGACGTGATTTAAGAGGGGATCAATATTTGATTAAAAGCCATTTTTGCTGTCCTGTTGCTCCTAGCTTTGATGTATCGCTCAGTCTCACAGGATGGTTCAGCCTGGTCAAATTTACCATCTTACCTGTCACTATGATTGATTCCATATTGATCTCCTACCCAGAAATGAGCTGGAAATGCAAATATGATGGAAAAGGCTCACATCTGTGGGGAATAGCAATAAACACTTTGAGTCACTTGGTTATCTCAGTTTAAAAGCATACAGCCTTTTGGAAATTTATAGTGTGAGATTAAACTTAATTCTGACTCCTAGATACATGCTTAAAATCACAAGCACATGTCAAAAAACATGCATGCAGACCACATACAGAAGTAGCTGTGCAAACACACAATTTACTATTTATGTACCATTAAAATCCATGTGTATGATAAGGTCAAATACATTTTGACCCTCAGAGCATTGCTTTATCTGCAAAGTGCACTATTTGGCCTGGTAAGAAAATGCAAAAACATATAACTCACACAACATTTTGAGTTTTTTTGAGAGGGATATTATTACAGTTAAACATTGTCTATTCTAAATGCTTTTTTTTGTGTAGTTCATTCACTTTATTTTTTAGTTACAGTCAGCCTCACACATCTACATACAATATTTGGAACTATACATATGCTGCAGCTCCGCATTTCCATTCCAGTAGCAATCGTCTCAACAACTCACCTGTGCACTTTGGTACTTAAGCATCATTTACATAAAGCATCAAGGGAGCAGAACCCCCCCCCCCCCCCCCCCCCCCCGCTCGCCTCTCTCTCTCTCTATATACAGAAAGACATACCATGCCGTGAGCCTCCTCTCAAGCCTGGCGTTGGGCTTCAGGTGACAAAGTATGTGGTTGAACTCTCCGGGTTGTCAATGGGGGGATGGCCAGCGATGGGGTTAAAGGATAATGCAGTGCCTCGCGTCACATTAATGACGCTAAAGTGCTGGGCTATTACGGGCACATGGACAGGACTGTAATTGTCTCTGAAAGCAGCCAGGTACTCCCGGTGCTGGGCTGAAATCAATCACTCAGACCCGGCCTGCCCGCCTGCCTGCCCCATTTGGAGAATTACATCATGGAACAGTGAGGCATCCGCTAGATAAAAGGCTTCTGTTACTTAGAAAGAGTTGATTTTATTTGCAGGGATGTGTGCTTTACACCGTCTGTCATTGAATTGCTGCTGACAAAATGATCAGTCTGAGTAAACAGGACACAGGTTGGCTGAGGTTGCCCTGTAGGTGAAAACGAGTTCCCTCTCAAAACTCGATGTTCCGTTTTGCACCGACTCACTGTCAGTTAAAAAGTATCTGAGTTCACCGGTTAACCCGCTCAGGTTACACAACAACAGCCTGCTGCCTGAGATAGTTTAGCTTTTCATCTCGCCCTATTACCACAATGTCACTACTCTTTTTATACAGTGGCAGAGTGGTAACAATGAAGTGAATAATACTCCTGTACAATGGGTCTTACTATTTCACATGCTGTTTTTTTCCCTCCCACGGTCTATTGTGTTAAAACAACACTACTCTCATTTTGCACACAGTGTGAATGTGAATAGCATCACAGAGCACCGCAGCATCCCGCTGTTTTAGTTTTGATGTGGACACAAACAAGCTCCAACCAAATTGTTCCCTACTATGCTTACTTTTGCATAGCACTTTTTAAAACACATTAAATGGAGAACAGTGTTGTTCAGAAATGTAGTGTAGGAATTTGTTGGTATTATGTTGATGGATTAAAAAAATGAGAATTTCATAATAGAAAATTCCTTTTACATACTTTGACAGTGAGTGTTTGAACTATGTGCACTTTGCCTAATAAGCGACACAGTATTTTAGTAATTATCGTCCATCTTTAAAGATTCTAGGAATATAGTCATTCTTGACCCCTTCATTTTCTTAAGGACTCTCGTGCCAGATTAGCAGTGTTCGCTCTTGCTCCCAGACTGATCCAGGTTCAGTAATCTCCCCTACATTATGACTCTGGCCCTCCAGGAGCCCTCCAGGAGCCCTCTGTTCCAGCTACTTGTTTTCCTTTTCATTTTCCCTGTGGTGGGATGAAAAAGGTTCTTATTGCTGTGTGACACTTGAACTCTCTGAAAGGTTATTATAACAAGGGGGCGGTGTAGAGATATCGCATATCTCTCATTGGTCTGCTTTGTGGAGGCAAGCTATCCGATGCTGGGGCGCAGAAATGCAGCAGTTAATTGACAATCATTGTCTACCCTTGAAGGTTAACCACACGCCCCAGACAATGTCCCACCACTGGGAATGGGACGGCTTTTCACTTACATGCCCTTCTTAAATAGATTTTCCCCGGCTCGTTTCAGTCAAACAGATCTTACTCTGAAATGTTACGAGTGACAGGTCACAGTGAAACGACTTTTTCTTTAACAGATATATTTAATTGATAGTGATATGACAGAGAGTGCTATGAGAGCTATCACGTCTCTTGCTCCCATTTCAAGAGTGTTTATGCCTAAACACACATATTTGCAAATGACGGTAATTGTTTTGTTTAGCGCTCAGTGTGAGCTGCCACTGAGGGTGCCAGCTTGTCTCTCTCCCTCCTCTCCTCTGCTGAGCTCTCTTATAATATATTTGTTTTCTACAAGGCACGGATGTGTTTACAGGTACTCAGGGGAGATTTCTGGATTCCATTCAAATCATTCCCAGTCAGAGTGGGTGCTAAGATACCCGTCACCCAGCAACCACATCCAAGAGGGAGCTTGGGCGATAATAACTTCAAAAACAGAGTGACAGATGCCTGATTAGAGAGAGAGAGAGAAAGAGAGGGGGGGAGAGAGAGAGAGGGAGAGAATGGTATACAAAGCTGTTTAAAATCCAAATCTATTCAAGTACTTTCTTGAAAGTCAAATTGGCCCTCATATTGTGTGTAGTTTCTTTATTGAAGGGGAGAAAAAAAAGGCATTTTTAAGTTCTTTTTTTTTTCTTTTTTCTTTTTTTATATTTTTAATCCTTCAGTGGGGCTCTGCTAAATTTGATTAGGTACAGTACATGTGCTCAAGTCAACTGTGCAGTTGGCAGATGGCAGCAAGGTGTTTTTTTGCAAACAAATAGTCTCCTTGAAAATAAGAATTGCTTTATTGACTTGACATTCATTCAGCTGGAACAAGTGCAAATTAAAACATTTTTTAGAAAAATCCACAGACGAGCTCAGTTGACGAAAGTAATATTAATTTAACCATTTCTTTTAGGATCAATTTTTTTTGTAGCTTACAATGAAGCCGAGCCAAGACTTTCGAAACCACAGATTTCACTTGTTAAAGAGGCTTTGTTTGACACTGTCTAGATTCATTTGTGGATTTAGAGGCTATTTGCATGGCAAAGAGGCCTGTATTGTTAATTTGCCTGTTGGATGCATTAGTTGCCCAAGCTCCTATCTTATTTGCATGCCTTTACTGGATCTGCAACAGCAATTGAATTCCCAATTAATTCTTCTACCAATTAAATGGTCTAGAATCGCACATCGACATTAGGTCTTTCCACGTTGATCAGTATATTAAAATGTCCTATTTTTGCCATGTTCAGTAACCATAAAGGGGTATTAGCTTTGATTTTTATAGACAACAGACTTAAGCTGTTTAAAATCTATCTGTCAATATGACTTATCTAGCATATTAAACTAGATTTGTTAACAGTGATTTTACCTGATGATTTTACACTCGTGACTGATTGCCTGACAGGCCAGCAATAGATTTTGGGTCACTGTGGTTTCCATTCTCCTCTTTGCCCAGACAGAGCTCCCTTGCTTGTCTTTACTCACAGGCTCCTTCACATTATAGCACATTTAGGGAGCATGGCGGAAATCACTGACGCTCGTACCAGGATGTTAAATGCTACTGACAGAAGTTAGAGGGAGCAGATGAGATTTCCTGATTGGAGAAGGAATGCAGGCCCTTGCCTGGCTCTGTCTAATATGGTCACATAGAGAAATTGATTTTCCTCAGAAATTAATTAATTTTTCATATAGCCCAAAGCTGGAGTTTAAAAAAGAGTGCACACTTGCTGGTTTCCTATTTCCCCCCTTTTTTAAAGAATTATTGCCTAATCATATTAATACTTTTGCCCCAAGGATGAAAAGATAATTGTACAAATGCATTTGGAAATATGTATCACTGAGTATTTATGATTAAATTATGCAAATAACTCCGCTCCCATCCTTCGTGGGCCCAGATTGTCTAATTAGGATTGATATGGCGAATAGATGTTGGGGAATCTGAATACAAGCATGTCCAAAGAGCAGAAAATTGAAAATGACAAGGCTGGAATCCTTAAAAAGTGTGTAGTTTTTTTCCTCTTCTCTGTCTAATTCAGCGTAACTGTATCAGGAGTTAATTTTCCCCGGCTTCATTTCTCGTCTGAGCTGACAGGAGAAGGAATCCATCAGGGAAGCAATCTCAGATGGGATTCCACAAATTTCCTCCACTTGTTTTTTCTCCCCCTCTTCATTTTCGTGGAGGCTATCAGGGATGAATCTTCTCCTGAGTAAACATGCAGATGTTATTCCTCCAGTGTCAATGTTTTTGGAGCTTTCTACTCAATACAAAGAACTCCTCCTAATAATTGAAGTATATTAAGAAAGGAATGTCATCCAACAAAAAGCCCTTTGTACTTTTGGAATTCAGTGAAGTAATGCGCATCATATTATGATAGCACAAGTGCTGTTCTTATTTTACTCAAAGTTAGGAAACTTTACACACATGCAACTTTATATAAACAGAATATTTGTCCAATACCATGCAATTCATATGGCATCCTGTCAGGAGTTAGCTATTATTTGGTAATGGCAGGTGACTGCAGAGATGCATTGAAAGACTATTTTGCTGCCAAATTAATGAAATATATCAAATAGATTTTCAAAATGTCTTCAATATGTTGCAGTATAGCCCTATTTAATAAACCCCAGTGTAGAAATGTGCCATTTCAAATTCTAGTTGGACCTGCCCAAACACAGACAGACAGACAGACAGACACACACACACACAGTACGTTGACACTAGTTTGAGCCAACAGTTGCATGTAATTTAACAACAGCCGTGCTCCTTGCTGGGCTCAGTGGCACATCACAGAGAAGAAATCAGGGAGGAAATGACATTGGTTTCCACTCTCTCTTCTTCTGTTGTTAGCTTCAGATGAACGGCACAGCACAGGAACGGCTCCAGTGCCTCCAACAGTATCTATTAAAGGGCTGATTGTTATCTAATCTTTACCTGGCGCTAGCTGGAAAAGCCCTGAAGCTAATGACACTTGAGACTAGCAGCACATTCTATGGTGGTTCAAAGCATCTGCTCAGTCAATACCTTCTGATGAAAAACTAAGAAAACGGCCCCACAGCTATTTATGTGGAGTCTGAATTCACTTACACACCAGAAACACTTTATGCAGTCAATTTGTTGCATTGAATTATAACTAACAATGTGCATAAAATGAGTTCCTGTTGAGCCAGCAGGCTAGACACCAAACTGCTCTCTTGTGTCTGGTTTTGGAGCGTCAGAGGCTCTGGTGTTCAATCCAGATTTTAGAGGGTCTATAAAAAAGAATAAATGAAGTAAATAAATGATAGCAAGTGAAGTTACACTTAACCAGTATAAGTAAATAATTATGATGACAACAATGCTGATGTCAAAGTAAGTGATTCATATTTATTATTTTCTCAGCGACGTGCCTCTTTCCACTTTTTCGTACGACAAGCGCACTAGTGCGCCACAAATGGTAAATTCCCAATTTAGATTGTTCTCTTAATACATTTATAGGTCATATCTAGAGGATTGGTTCTAGCAACAGCATTGGACACTGATCAGCAGATTGTTCCAGATCTGTCTTTCAAATGATGGAAAAAATCCCTGTAACCTTGCTAAATCCGCTCAATCAAAATGCAGTCATTAATCTTAAGGTCATCGTCAGCTGGATATATCTTAAATTAGAAAATCAAAAGATGGTATTATGTTCCCACCGTCAAAAAAAAAAAAAGTATTTTTTATTAGTTGATATATTAGCTTTTTTTAACAACCCAATCCCGTACTTAGGTTCTTGAAAATATAGGTTAAAAAAAAAAAATTCTTTGCCGTGTACGAATGTATTATTTGTACAGAAACATTTAAGTTGTCAGCAGTTCAAGTGAATGAGGCAGCTCGTTGGGGGCTCTGTAAAACGATAAGGTCTGCAATTTTGGCTGTTATCCATAGAGATAGCCACACCCAGAGTTGCTTCCTGACGGCATTGCACACCTGTAGAGGTTATGAGCGGGGTATCAATATCACCAGGTCAACACATTTTCATCTAACACTGACATCTCTCTTTGCCTTTCACCCTCTCTCTCTTCTACTGTCTCTCTCCCTCTAAGCCTAGTGAGAATATTGGTGGGAGTCTTTATTGGTTGCAGCGCTTGGGTTTCTCTCCTCGTAGACTCAAATGTCACCGTCTCCCTGATGTTTCTTTAAAATCGCCTGTGCCACCACTTGCTGTGGCGCCCGGCTATTATTACCCTCCTCTTAAAGAGTGACAGTCGGGTCCTCAGAGACGTGACACAAACCTCTGTGGATGGAGCTGTAGTGCTGTGTCAAGCCAATGCTCCCAGCCAATCAGATAGCACAAAACAGACCACTGTACACCTGGTATGCCATGAGGTTAGGAGGACAGTCAGTTCAGTTCAGTTCAGTTCAGTTTCTTTCATTAAAACATGACTTCTGCTAACGTCTACTTAAAGATAAAAAATCTAAATCTAAAAATCTAAAGACTGTTGTCAGATGTAAAAGAAAACAAGAAAAATAAAGTGTGTGTAGTAGGAATCCCTTAATCTGTGATCAAGTCATAAAACTCTGTAAATGCATGTGCTAATGCCTTGAAAGCAATGTGTTCTAATGGTTACTTGTGTATGTTCCTAGTATTTCCACAGCAGTGCAGACATACATGTATTATAACACAGTGAGACATGTTCTCTATGGAAATAAACATGGTAATGATAATAAAGCAGCCCTTGGCGGAAATGGTTTGTCCACATACATTAACCCTCTGTAACTTTCAAATTAGGAGCGTGTGAGTGCGTTTGCTTGTGTGTGTGTGTGAGACGCTCAGAGAGAGAGAGAGTATGTGCGTGTGAGTGTGTATGAGAGAGAGAAAGGGAGAGGGAGAGTGTGAAAGAGAGGGAGACACCCTTGCACAACTTCACATATGAATGGTCTTGTGTGAAAAGGAGGATGAATTGAGTCAAGCTGACATAGCATGCCAATAAGCTTTGTCTCATTTCCAATGCCGTATTCATTTGTGCCACAGAGAGATTTATTGCATGATTGACAATTATGAGAGGGTGACCTAGTTCTTTGTGATGGAACAAAAATGGTTTTCATCAGTTGCCTTTGCTGTCTTTTGCATTGTGTGTGTGTGTATGTGATGCTCCCTGGTAAAGAATAGGGATAGCCTCCGTGCAATGAAATACTTTTCCCCCCTCCAACTATTGAAACCCATGCATTTTTCTAGTAATGGCTTCATATATTTTGCATAGAATCACATCATCCACTATGTCTGTTCCACAGCAGAAAAAATGAATTTCCTACCCCATTAAGCAATGTGAGCTGTCCAAATGGATCACGTTAAAGTGACATTTTTACGAATGCTCTTCAATCTCTAACTTTGGTGAAATAAAAAGAAAAGGAAGTAATTTCGCTCTCTGTTAATATATATATCTTCAGCACACACTAAGCCATTTTCTATCACTACTTACTGTACTGTATCACGGGCTGTATTATTGTTGTTACCTGATCACCCAAATCACAAATACACTCATCCTTTTACTGTTGTGACTGTCAGTAAAGGGGTTCATTTGTGCCTTACATTTCCTGAATACTTTATTCCTTTATGGTTCATTCTACCTGTCTATTAGCTGTGTGTTTTCTGTGTGTGTGTGTGTGTGTGTGTGTGTGTGTGTGCGCGCCCAGTCAAGCTTAGATTACTACGACTGTGAGGAGGAAGTCTCTGCACCTCCTGGGACTCCTGCTTGACTGGCCCCACAAATGATACAAGCCAGGGTTTAGTTGGGAGTTAATATCCTGCAAAATTGTCCTGCACAGCCTCGGCAGAATGTGGATGATTAAATGACACAAGCATATCAAAAACATTTTTCTCAGACTAGTGGCTGTTAAGTGTTGCGCCGATGCAGCCCGTCTCCCAAGGTTACCATTAAAAAAAAAAAGGAATATTCAGTGGAAAGTGGGTGTCATTGAGCTGTGATTGTGTGTGTGTGTGTGTGTGAGAGAGTTTTTGCACGTGTGCACCTGTATGAGCGTGTGCGTGGATGCTTTAGATGTTTTGTGTAATGCCTTGTTCGAGTGGTAATAATATCTCAATAGGATTTCAGAGTTTCATTGAGAGGTTTGGTAGAAGGTTGAGAGGACATATGCTAATTGTGTCTGGGAAGACTCGTCTCTCTCAGAAACACATCCCACCAGTGTTTTCCTTGTACACTGGATGCCAGACTTCCCCCAGTCACAAAAAAAAAAAGGCTTGAGGCTCCAAAGCGATCCATTTTAGCCTTTCTTTTTCAAAGGATGCAATGCTTTGTTTTAACCTCGGCAGGAAAGGAGATGAAAGGCAGTGTAATAAAGCCAAAAGGTCTTTCTGTAGTTATCAAATGGCCTTTCACTCCTGACCTTTAAGATGCCACAGTAGGAACTGGAGACAATGCTAGAAATACAGATCGGATTTCTGAGATCAAACACCTCTTTGTATAGTTTACTTGCATGGAGAAGAAAGAACAACCTTTCACGGCCCATCATTTGAACATAGGAAAAATAGAACCAAAAAAATATTTGGAAAAGAATGAACTGCCCTGTCAGCGCCGCCACAGATCAAACACTTAAAAAGTTAAAGTAATGCAGCAAAGGATACATTTGGGTTCTGAGGCATTTCTTTATTTCTTCCTTTATCTGATATGCTCTTGCCATAGCAATGGGCTTTGTATGAGGGCATTCATAGTCATCTGGGACTTGGCTCCTGAATGTGTCTGTGTGTGTGTTTTTGTATGCATGTACACATGTATTTACGGCACTGTTTGCGTAGCTCTTTACATTATATGTCATTGACATATAATAGAAACCCTTCCACACAGCTCTGCTATTTGCTTTTCCTGTTGTTGCATGTTAGACAGGGTAAAATTATTTCAATTGATGTTGTCCACCGGGAAGCCTTTCACAATGCATAATTAGAAATAACAAGCCAAAGAATGGTAAAGCGCATATAATCTTAAGTTTCTGAGCTGTACATACTATACTCTGAAGTCTTAAAGCCTCAATTTACACATATAATCATTTTGCATCAATATGGCTACTGCGTCACGATTTATAGTTGATGGTTATATGTGTGATGTGGGAGGTTTGGGATCAGGTTATTTGAAATGACAATCTGCTGCATTGTAATGACAGGCCTACAATACCTAGCAGCCCATTTTTTTCAATCACATCCATAGACCGGCTGACTACAGAGGCCGCTAATCATGCTCTTAGATGTAGAACGTTATCAGGATGTATGATGGCACCCAGCATTCCTGTCATTCTCGACATTCTGCCGAGCAGCAGTCGCACTCTGAGCGTGGAGCTGTGGACCCTGAAGGGCTCCGTGTAAGAGGCCCAGTCGGGGCCCTGCTGGGCCAGGCCTGTTGACAGTTCCTTGGCACTGTTGTCTCAGCAGGAAGACATCAGTTGGAGCAACAGAGAGGCTGTGGGTGAAGGCCGTCTGGTCAGCAGAGAATGGAGTTGGAGAAGATTAGGCTTCACCCACGGGTCATTGTGTTCCCAGAGCAGGCCCGAGCCCGTCGGCCTCAGTATTGTCAAAGGGAAAGGTCAGGTCCGACGACCAGGCTAAGCCTATTAAACAACCCGCTCCGCTTCTTCCTGGAAACCTGACTGTGCTTTCTCTTAACTACCGAGTAGGGGGAAAATATCAGCTTTGAACAGCTGAGGTCGGCCATATCCTGATGTGAATTGGAGTCCACAGCTAATTGAAAAGAGCATAACTGCTACACTCATATGAAAGCATTACAGTCATGCTTCTTTATAACGCCAGGCAGCGATTTCGTATTACATGTTTCATTTTTTTAAAGTACCGCTAATTGTTTTACAGAGTCATCAAGTTCGTACGCTGTGCAGTATGTGCGCCAGGCTGCCGGATTTTTGCTCTGACAGATCTTACCAGTGTCGAACAAATCCTCACATTTATATCCTCTCAGTACTAAATGCTTATGTACCGCATTCATAAGGTCGTCTGAGCCCCAACACGCTCCCATAAGTCTCCTTTAGCTGTAGTGATGGCTGATGTCAGGGATGTCTGCTGAATGAAAGGAAACACAGGCAGATAGCGTTTGATCCGTGATGGAGATGAGTCCACATAGGAGTAGAGCTAGTGATTAATAATGGTGCATCTGGGTAAAAAGGATGTCATCCCCTGGACGTCTAATGAAAGCTCTTGAACATATCTGCGAGACGCGATATGTTGACAGTGGATGATGCAAATGAGGCTAAATGTGAGAGGAAACCTGAAATGAATCACCCCGCTGTCTCTGTGGCGTTTGTGTGTGTGTGTGCGCGCACGTGCATGTGTGTGTGCCCCGACTAGCAGCCAGCCGTTTACATCGTACAAAGCTTGGTGTGACACTCTCCCTCCTTTGTCTCAAACTGCTAACTGTATTTAATTTCACATCTTATCGGGCCGGGCTTTGTCTGTCTGTGAGTCTCTGCACAGTGGAGGCGACCCCCGGAGATAAACTCTGTCAGGCTCTGGGGTGATTTATTAAATTCTGATTTCTGTGAAGGACTTTAATGTCGAGGGGGTGGGAAGAGCGGGAGGGTGGACGGGGGGTGTTGGTGAGGGGGAGTGTGGGGGAGAAAATATGTCGCAGGTGTCTCTGCCAGCCCCGGGCACTGTTCTCTCTCCATTACCAGCATTGTTAGGTATAGAGAGGCAGGAGAAAAGAGAGAAGTAGGAATCTATGCTGAATTTCCTGTCTTTGTTGTGGCAGTGGGCTTGTTTTTTCCCTCTGTTCCAGGCCAGAACAGCGGTATCAAATCTCACTTGTTTGGACTGGAGATAGCGACTGGAGTGTGGAACGTGGGTTAGTTTCATCGAGCTCTTGACCCAGCTCGGTTTAACAGTTATATTTTAATGCCTCTCTTTCTGTCTCCCATGACACCTGAATGGGGCTCTAACCCTCCATCCAAATCTATTAAGTAAATCCTTTGACCTTATCGAGCTCCTTATCCCCCCTGATATTTGAATAAAGCCCGATGTCAAGACATGTGTGCCCTTTTTTGACGAGTTCAGCAGATTTTATGGGCAGCTATTATAGCCTATCTGGACCCAGTGCTTCAATTTAAAATATTTTCTTGTTAAGCACACTTCACAGGTCAATTGTGACTGTGCCGAAGCTCAACATGTTAATTTTTATATCATTTTATTCATCTCAAATGCATCAGCTCCTCCCCCTTGAAACCTATTTTACATTTCTCTTTCATATCACCTTAATCTAAATTGATGTGTTATCATACATGGATCTCAGAGGAGGGGATCAAATAATGACTGTCAGTGGTGCATGGTGAACTGTGTTTTTGAACATAATTTGGTCCTCTACATTATAAAATATGCTTTAAAACTGACTCACAAGGTGCTCTTCATATGACCCTTTCCTTTGTGAGAATTGTTTTTTAAACAGAGAACAGAGCTGTAAAAGTGATGTGTTGCTTCCTCAGATATCTGTGAAGCAGTTTGATCAAAAGGCAATATTGGTGAGGGGCGCTGCTGGTTCGTGTCTCCTACACGTTACTTCCCAAAGGGCTCTTTTCTCTGTGACACCTCGATTCTCTAAAGCGATGAATGGATGATAAAGAGTTGTGGATTCCATATATTTATTTATTGCTCGTATTGAAGAAGTTAATAGAAGACTGGGAGCTGTGATGCGTGAAGGGCTGCATGGGACAGGACTTCTTGTCTTAGATGCAGAACTATAGAAAGCCAGGCTGAGCACATACATCAAACCGCACAGATGTGCGTGTGCACAACTACCCACACATACACCAAGGCTCTATATCAAATAGTTTACCCCAGCCCTCTCTTTCTTTCTCTTCCCATTTTTCTTTTCAAACCAGGGCATATCCCAGTCTCAGGGTAGATTTTAAATCAAACCTAGAGGATGAGTTTGCAAAGCCAGAAACTCAATTCTACTTGTACTTCTACAAAACTAAACATTCAGAGCTCACTAGCTCCCCCCCCCACCCCCAAAAAATAGCTGCACAAGATCAGTTTAAATACACTTTCTCCCTTGCAGAAGCAGAGTTTGTTTGACCTAGTATGCAAACTCTGGTTAGCAGGTTTGATTGAGCGGAGCCGGGGATCTTAGGGCCGGCTCCTCTGATACCTACGTCTCCCTGTCTCCATTGTTCTCTGCAAGTCAGCATCTTTTGTCTTTGCCACTGATTTGTCTTTTGATCTGTGCGAGTGATTTATCTGCATGGAATCGTTTTTCTCTCTGTTCCCCCTCAGGAAATTTGGAATGAGGCTGGCCTAACCTTGCCAGGGCCAAACAAAGCCCGAGAGCTGATCTCATGTATTTTGATGCTGTTTGTGAAAACGACACACACACACACACACACAGCTCAGACTTTGAGAGGGCCGGCTCTCAAAAAAGAAAAAAAAAAAAAAATAGAGAGAAAAAAGCACCCTGATGGTGTCTGTTGTTTTGTGTTTTTCTCCAACAGATGTAAGTACCTCCAGCTAAATTTCCATTTGGAAGTGACATGTTTTTCAAACTCGAAATTATTAAATGGTAGTAAGTGGATTTAAGTGGATACTTCTCATGCAGGCTACTAGACTGCTCCACACAGAGACCCTCTGGGAGTGTGAGCTCTGCTCGCTGTGGCTGAGATCACCAGGTAGGGCTAATGGAACGGGGACCCTGATGTCTTCCGACTGCAACAGTTTTCCCTCTGTTTGCCTGGTTAAAAAACGCCAGAGGTTGGGGGGATTGGAGTTGACAACCCTGAGGGGATTGGAGCTGTTTGCCTTGTGCGCTTTTTTTTTCCACCCGCCCTCATGTGCAGCTGTTATAGCATCCTCCCTCCTCGTACCAGCTGCCAGAGAGAGAGACACACACACACACACACACACATAGAAAGACAGGGAGAGAAAGGGAAAGAGAGCCTTAGTGAGAGGGAAGGGTAGGAAAGAGGTGGGGGGAGTAAACACAACCACTCAACACCTGCTGCCCGGTGAAGAGAAAAGGTGTGTGCAGGAGAGAAGGGAGAGGGGGGAGACAGAGATAGGTGGTTAGGGAGAGGTGACATGAGTACAAAAGCCTGAGAATGTGTTAATGTGGGAGTGAGGATTGTGAAAATACAAAGATTAGAGGAGAGACAGGTGGGGGGATATGCAGGTAGGCTACAGTATCACACTCTAAAGCTTTGGTATTCTAAGTGCTCCATCATGCGCACAGTCTGGTTATCTTTAGTGGTAATCTTGGAAAAATATAAATAGATATCTTTGTTCCACAGGCAGGAGTCTCAATGCTCCAGATGTTTACGTGCTTTGATCAACATTGTTTTGGGGTTGAGGCCCAGCATGTTTGTCGGAGATCTCAGAGAGAGGAAACTTTTCCTCGGCAACGCTAATTATTTTTCCATCACCACGCCGTCACCAGTGAGAACTCTTCACGTCCACACAGCCTTCCAGGCAGCAAATAGAGAAACTGGGAAAGCACAAGGCTGTTGTGAGTGTGTTTGCACAATTAATGTTTCAGAGATAGCTTTCTTTCTTCAACAATTTACTTGTGAATTTGACAAATAGTATAGCGTGATACCATTCAGACATTAGCGATAAGATCAGCACTGAGAGTTTGTGCATGCAAAGGTATTTGATTCCTGTCCAAAGTATGCATATGCATTTAAATCAAATGAAGTAAGCAATCTTTTTAATCAGCTATTTTCTCTGTATCAGAGAAGTGCAGAGTTCCCCCTCTGTTCCGTTTGGGACCGAATTGTCAATTGGCTGACATTATCTAAACAAGAAATATTAAAACTAATTAAAGAAATGTCTCTGTAAAATCTTGATAAGGCTGAGTTTTTTTTTTTTTTTCTTTCTCCATCCGACTGCTTCACTGTGCTCTGTTAGGAGACTTGCCACAGGCTTGCCCGAGCAGAGGAAGTTATGAAACTCCTACTGCCATATCATTTGCACAAGGAAGTTTCAGCCCGTTCCTCTGGCTCTGTTGACTAGAGTCCATAAAACAGCTTTATTAAAAATGACACCATTCCACTCTGTATTTGCTCAGTGGCTGCTCATCTAGATTAGGTCACATGTTGCTGTGTAGTGTGGCCAACAATAGCCAGAGTTTATGACAGATAGCAGCTGTCTGGGCTGACTGTGTTGTGATAACATATTGCATACTGTACATCTCCAAATCTGCTGCCTTCTCATCGAGATAATCTGCTTCTGTTTTCAACAGAAAACTGTCTCGACCACAATTCAAAAGCAAGTCAGTGCTGTTCCAATTTCCTGTAACCAACTGCACATGATAGTAAATCATGAAGCTGAAGTGACATGGCAAATGCTTTACTTCACAGAATTTGAGGCTTGTTCTGCAGAATTGATGTAACACTCTTACTTTGTATTGCACAAGTTGAATACTTGAGTTAAATACTTCAATGAGGAAACAGCCATATGTTTCTCAACCAGAGCACAGTCTCGTCCTAATAAGAGGCCTGAAGTCTGTACAATAAAGCTAACACAAAGCATATCAAGTGTCTGCAATGTATGGTTTTGTGCGCTTACAGGAGTGCTTGTGTGTGCATGCCCATGGATGTATAACATAACACCACAGAGGGAGCACAGAAAGGGAGGGGTGAGCATTCAGAATTATGTTATGGCTGCCTCCTGTTTAGCTTTTCCCAGAGCCCCAGGCGACTGGAAGGCATCAAGGACACCTGGGTGCGACTTTATTAAAGTATGAAATGAGAGGTCAGTGACGCGACGGTCCCACACATGACATCCTGCTGCTGGCCCTTTCTTCCCCGCTTTCTCCCCTCAGTCCAGGGCTCTGATGACTCCTGTATGAAAGTCTGTTTCATTAATCCCCCTGAGGGACCCCTCAACTGCTCTTTCTGCCGCTGATACAAATTTAATTCCTGATAGGTCTGTTAGATGGAAGCCGTGTCTATCAAGCCTTTTAATTAATGTGGCACTACTCTCGATGTATCACAGTGTTTATCTGAAATTCATGACCAGGGCGAGGACGGACGGGATTGTTCAAAGATGGCTTGTTTTCCCTTTTTGGTTGAAATGTGAATTTTAATTAGACACGGTTGTTACTCTGAGGGGTTGTAAAAGGGGGCTCTGTGCTTGTTACAAGGAGGCATGTGTGTGTGCATTGTGTGTGTGCGCAAGGTAACTGCGAGTTTCATCCATTCACTTACTGTCACACCTTTCCAGTGTGTTTATTTTTCCTTTATTAATTCTCCAGTATTTTGAAGGAAAACATTGTTGTTAATAGGTTCAGGAAACTACCTACAAAAGTGCAATTGACTTAATTCTTTAGGCTTCACTGTAAATCCAGTGCCTTACAATGGGCTGGCCCGGCAACTGTTTGTATTGGCAGGCTATTTCCAGCCTAATAGCTGTACAGTATCATTGTCAGCCTCTTATCATGGCAGGCACAGCCCTTTCTGACACACTGACACCTCCGTGGTGTGTGCGATATCTTTGTGTGTGTTTGTGAACTTGTTTGCGTGCACGCATCTGTGTCTGCAAATTTATTTTTAATGTTTATATGTACTTTTTCCTTTATGTATATGTTTACGTCCACTGTCAAAATCCGTTTGGGATTTTCTCCCGTCGTTGGCAGGCTCGCCCCTCAGTGTGCAAGAGAAAGTGTCTCAGAGAAAGGAGAGATTATGAATAGCCCCTCTTTAGCTGTATCTCCAGTCTCTAATAGCGTGGACGGTGCCTTGAGATGGTTCTGATGGAAGATTATCATTTGCGCAGCACACTTTTTAGTACCGTCCTCGTCCCTGAGTCTAATTCTTGTTGAGGCTAATTTGTATGCTGTCCTTAATGGTTGTGTTTGGGTTAGTTCTGAGTGGCACAAAGCCTTTAATTGTGAGGTTTAACATTTTGCAATTAAAATCTCCCCTCATTGCTCTGAGGAATGAATGAGCTGTCTTTGATGTGCTTTAATCAGCCGAGATGTATTGTAGTTTAAGAAGCATAAAGATGCCAGATACATTTCTGATTTTAAATTGACACACTCTTCCACCTTTGAAGATGATAGTTTTTTTTGTTTCCCCGCTGGCTTAAAGCAGCGAAAGCTCAGTCCCTTGAACCCCACTCTCTGATTCTGGGGCACAGATCTCTATCTCCCATTCTAAAGTGGCCAAACAGGATTAGGAAGAGAAGCGCTTCTATTTCACCAGGACCAAGGAAGCGTACACAATGATTCACCAGAGCTTGACTAAAGATCTTAGATGCACACTGTGACTGTATCAGCTGTTGTTTTCTCACCTGTTAGAGGAGCTTTTCCTCTGTAAGACATGCTGATGTGATCAAAAGAGCATTTTTAAAAAGCACACTCCAATACAAAGTCGTATTTAGATGTTTCGATTTTCTTTCTGTGTTTTTTATTGTTAATTTCTGTTGCACCATTAGCAAATGCTGGAGAGTGTAGATTATGGCGCCACTCTCCAGAGGTGTCCTTGTTTTGCTGTATTGTTGTTGAACAAAAAACCTCATTAAGATCAGAGGGAGAAAAGAAAAATATTCTTACTGGAGAAAAAGAGGTGGCAGTTTGATGAAGGCTGATTGGGAGCATCTGGAGGCTGTTTTCAGAGGACATAGCCCTGAGTGAGCAACCCTGGCATTTAAGTACGGCCCTTCTCCTAGAAACTAAAAATCTCCCATCAAGCAAATTAACGGGAGCAGGGATTTGGTAATAATGGAGGTTCTCGGCTTTTGTTTCACCGTGACAGATGGACAGTGTGTGCTCAAATTGAATTTGGCTTTAATTGCATTGTGGCGTTTATAATTTATCTGCTCCACAGATTTTGTTTACAGGTTTATGGGGTCTTGAAATGCGTGTTTGCTCTCTTTCCCTCTCTTCCACTTTTTTCCCTCTTTTCTCTCCTTCGTTCTGGGTGCGTGTGTGTGTCGGCCAGATCCTTTTTCATCCTCCACTACAGCAGGATAAAGGACACTGTAATTCTCTGAGAGTGTGGTGTTCATTACCGTAGCAGTTTGCCCTCCAGGGTGAATGTGTTCAATAAGCGAGATTGTCTTTTTTCCAATATACACTTAAACGGTATAAGATTGCAAATGTAAGCTCCGTAGTGCCCGTCTGCTCCAATGCTCAATGTTCAAATCATTTGGATCACTTGGATAGGTGAACACAATATAATCAAATATCTCTCCTTTTGAATAACTCCTGCACATGCACACAAGGACACGCATGTTAGCAGTCAAGAGGGCACACTGGCAGACACACGCACATATATATATATATATATATGTATATGTATGTAGACCCACTCAGTTGCTTTGTATGAGAATAAAAGCCCACTTGAGTTATTTTCTCCTGGATGCCTGTGTAATTCTACATATGTTGAAGTGCTTCTTCTGTATTCAGGTGGGCAGGGTTGTTGCTTCTATCCCTTTCCTGCAAATACAGGTAAGCACTTGAGAAGTAGAAAAAGTGTATTTGTACTTCTTCAGAGACATGAGACAACTAAGCATAATGCATCCAGTCCGTGCAAAGCTTGACATGCTTCTCTTTGTGATACAGTGATTACTCAAATCTCATTCAGGACACGAATATAAAGCCAGTGCTTTGTCTCATTAATTTGTGCAATATTTTAGCGTTTCTGTTTTTTTTTTTTTTCCCTCTGGAGAGACCTCCTGCAGCATCTCACAGTGGTGATAAAGATTATATGCTTGTCTCCTGCTCCATCTAGCTCTTCTCTCCTCTCCTTATCCTAGCCTCTGCCACCTTCTAATTGATGCACCCCTGCCAATTTACACTTCAGCCCTGGCTCTGACCCCTATTAACTACCTGGCCTCACTCTCCCAGGGAAAGCACTGTGTTCAGGGAGAATCCTCCCCCCCCCCAATCAACTCCTCTTAAGACTGCCGCTAAACACATTTTCATACTTAGCCAGCGAGAGAACTCCACTTCACACTCTCGCCAACTTTTATCTGGATGAGTGAAAAGGATAAGCCAAGCTGTGCTGTTTCCCTAAACGCAATGTGTCCCACAACACGGCAGTTTATCATGGGCAAGCTTCACGGTCATTTGACAAAGGTTATTCATTTTATTTTTTTTCTGTCCTCAGATTACTGTTAGTAACACTTCACCAGCCACTTGTCATTGTCTGTTTTTCACTTGTCCTAGATCGGGAGTATTTTGAGGAATGTCCGCCCTGTTCTCTGTACCTGTCCCAGAAGTCAGCCCTTGTGGGTTGTGGGAAAGAAAGAAAAAGTGGTCTGTGTGTTCCAGCAGCATTCAAGCTCCGTGTCTCTATCAGCTATGGCTTATTTGTGGTGGGCTTAGCCTGGCATATCTACTCCGGGTTTCACTTGACCTGATGTTATGTCATCATGAATGTTCTCCGGGGGTCCAGACTCTGTGCTGATTAAAGGACACCAGATAATCATGTGTGTGTGTGTGTGTGAGAGAGAGAGAGCTGCTGATCGTCTATGTTTATTTTTAGATGATATGGCCAACTGAAGTGGACATATTTAGAATGGGAATGGGATGGGTGCACTTCAGAGGGGTTAGTCACGTAGTTACATTTTTGCAGCAGACATGGTATGTGTACAGGGTAATGAAGTAGGGAATCATTCTGTGTTCTCGATTAACAGTAATCACAAAGCAATTGAAGCGTGAAAAATGAATTTGTTTCTTCCAATGCAGAACAGCTTCAGAACACACAGAGCAAACTTATTAATTATACAGCACTGTTGGGCTAGCAGAACAATATTTTTAAATGCTTTCGTGTTGTGTCTACTTAATTGTAAGGTTTTCCTCATGATTTCTTGCCATTAAAGTTGAAGAGTGAAAGAAAAGCCGGCAGTTAGTTTTAGCCTTTTCCCTCAGCTCCACTGAGTAGCATTGCGGCTGTTTAGCCACTTTTCTCTGGGCAAATTGTTTTTGTGACCCATGGAATGTTAGAGGAAATGCTTCTTTCTCATTGGCGGTCCCCCGGGTGTGGAGGCCATGGCCCCTGTCATCGGCCCCAGTGCACACGCAGACAAACGCGCACACAGACTCACACACACACACGGGATCACTCTTTGCAAGAGGAAAGCAATCCACCACAGGAGAGCGACCTCCAGGCCTTCATAGCACCACTACTTTCCCCCCCAGACGTGACATCACAGCAATCAGAGATCATTTTCAGTATCATCATCACCACGCACACTTGGAAAGATACCCACATTTTTTTCTCTTGATGTCTTTCTGGATCTTTATTTACTGTTTCGCTTTCTTTTTTGTTTTGCTTTTAATTTATGTACAGAGTTGTCATTAATTAACCCTTGCTTTGCACAAATAAACAGACACCAGACAGTGATGATATTTTTTCAACCCCCTTAAAGAGACGTTAAAAAGTAATCATGAACGGTCCCAATTCGAAAAGGATTTCCCTAGAATGTGCACTGAAATATGCTCCTCAGATCAATTAAGTGTTTACAGCCTGTAAGAATCAGCAGCACAATAGAGAAGCTGTCTCTTTTGGACCCCGGAGGCTACCGTAGCAATGTTTCATTAAGTGCACTCACTCCTGTGGCCCCCTATAAACACACATTAATTAAGGCACACAGAAACACAGTCTCTGAGCTTGCACTATGGTAATGATGATATGACCCCAAAAGGAGAGGTGCACCAGGGGTCAGGGAATAAAAGCAGGGAGCGTTTAATGCCAGAGCTTGGCTGATCTGCAGAAACACGGTCTTAACTGGTCCAATTCAAATTAGGCCAAGATTTTCTTAACTGGCTAATTTAAATGTGCATGAATGTAGATTCATTTCCAGCAGTGAGTATGGCTAGGGTTTGTTTTCTCCTCCCTTAAAAATTACGATGAGGGTCAATTTTCTTTGTCAGCAGTCAGTGCCTGATATGATCATTCATATACACTGACAAAATGACCTAATAATAATAATGTGATAGCTTGTGTTTTATTTTCATATGAAACTAAAAGGTTTATTATGCACCGTTACATTGCAAAAATAGAATTTCTAAACACATAAACACCAAACAGATTTCTAATAAACAGACAGGTTGAACATATGTCCTTTGACATGCTGCTTTGTGAGATTGAAGATTTCCAGGACCGAGTGCTGTTCCTTATACCTTACTATAAAACTTCACCTGTAGACATGCTGCAGCTGACCTAAGATCAGTGCTTGCTCATCCCTCAAATCACTCTAGTTCCAATAGCAGTCACCTCCCATGGACAATTTAGGTAGATTTGACAGTGGCAAATGGGTGTCAATACGATCCCAAACATTGACATTTTCTTTGGTGGGCTAAGTGGAAAGTCCCATCCCATCGTCTCAAGATCTGCAGCTACAGGCCAAGGGGCTGGTATCCATCTTCGTAACAGTGACTATGTTGGAGGAGGAGGTGAAGGAAGAGGAGGCGAAGAGATGGAGGGGAGGGAGGCAGCATGTCAATGAGCCTGCCCAGTGTCACTGAGCACCACACAGAACAGCCATCTGGAGAATCAAAGACTCTTACCATCTGGCTGCCTCACCCACTCTCTACCCCCACAGAATAAGAATCAACCAGATAGTACATTGCCGTAACACTCCTTGGCCTTTTGGAGAAAAAAAAAAAAAGTCAGGTAAAACTGCATTCAAGTAAAAAACATTATGCCTGTCAACCTTCAGAACCACGGTGAAAGAAAACAGGCTTTTGATTTGCCTGTGTGTACACCTCTCTCTTTGTAACCAATGGGAAGATAGAACTGACCCTCACTCGTGAATCCATCATACGTTAAAATCAGACTTTAAAATGAACATATGCTAATTCTACCGCCCAACCTAATATTTACTAATTCCATCTTTGTCTTGCGCTTTGAATGACACTCACATCTGCCTAGGAAAAAACATGTTCAGATCTGCAGTATGTATTTGAATTATGCATAGAAAGGTTTTGGAATAACAGTATTTAAGAATTATCCCCATTCTTTATAGCAAAGAATAACATATTTTAATTTTGAAATTTTATATTAATTGCTAATTTACTCAAAAGCAACTACATTTTTTTAATAGACTCATTCTTGCCAAATGTGCAGAAATATCTATGATAACAATCACTGACTGTAGATTTCTTTCCTCTGCAAGGATGGTTTATTCCTTGAATCTTTGCAGATATTAAAGCTGTCCCGAGTCTTAAGTGAAACCATAAGTTCTACTTAAGGATCTAGAAACTGTAACGCAATGAAAACTCAAAGCTTAAAGGAGTTCTTTAACATTGAACCAGTCTTGCTGAGTGGACCTTCAAGTCTTGATTTAAATTATGTATGCTCTGTAAGTATGTATTTGGCAGGAAAGAGTGGGGAGAGGAGGAGGGATGAACGCTAAAAAGTCATCAGCCATATTCCAAAATGCCATTTCCGTGTTGCTGAGGTACCATTGTTTACAGGGCTTTGATGGAGAGGTGCCCTGATCGCCACTAGCTGTTTCTCTCCCTCTCTCTTTTTCTTCCCCCTCTTAGTTTGAGAGAAATCTCCTGACGCTGTAAAATGGGCAATGATGACATATGTGGATGCAGGCCTGTTCATATCTTTGTGGGGCCTTTAGGGAAATAAATATCTGAGAACATTCAGTGAAATGAAGCTCACTCAATAAATCACCATGACACAATAAACACTTCTGGCACATGAGCACCCCCCTACCCACCATCCCCTGGTGCCCAGCCCCCTCACACATGTACACACAAACACACACACATACGTACACACACACTCTCCTCTCAGACACCACCTACCTCTCCCCGCCTCTTCTTGTGCTACCAAATGGTGCCTCCCCACAGGCCAGTAAATCAAATCCCAGCACAAATACAGTGGGAATTTATTTGAAATGGGCTTTTGTTCTCTTTAACGCCTGATTGTTAGGCCGACTAGGTCGCATGATAAATTTTGAGCAGGTTGTTTCTGTGCAATAGCTGTGTGTTTGTTGCCCCCTGTACCTACTGTGAATCATACTGTCTTTAAACCCCACCTCCTTTTCAAAGGGGAAAGGTCAATTATCTGTCCATCTCTGAAAGAGATCACGGTGCTTTACATCAGTCATAAAGTCTGTTTCCATCCACTCGGTTTTATGCGCATTTTACATTTTCTCGTTGCGCCCTCTTCTTCTGCAATGGCTCTTGACTGGGGAAGTAGCGCCACCAGTGGTGTATAAGATGTGCCCCACCCTTAATATTCGCATAACAATGGCGAATGAAAACATTCATTTGCATTTTCTCTTGACAAACTTTTTAAAAATTTGTTCTCAATTTGGATCAATATGGAAACTTGGCTATAGACCCAAGAAAAGTTATGTTTAAACTAGTCAAAAGGGCAATACAGTACATTTAATGTTATTAACTTTTTTTAGAAAATGAATTAGTAAATGGAAATCGAAAAGACTGTTTTTGGTCTTGGACGGGCTAACAACTTGTCCCGACACCTCCTGAGTGACACTGCGAGCGGGATGGAGGGCTCAGCTTTTCCCTTGGCTCATAGACACCCAGTCAGTCTCCTATGGCAGTCGCTGTTTATGCAGAGGTAATATAAGCAGTAATACAACAGTCTCTAATTGGTTTATCAGTGTTTGCTATGGTAACCCACATGGAAACAGCCCTTTAAACAATTATATTTTTAAACTGCTGGCCAGGATATATTTTGCTTTATCTATGGGCACTGTGGATATTATTGCTCACTGTTATAAATGGCACATAGTTAGTACAAGGAGAGAAAGACATTGTTTACACTAGGCCTCATGCGGTGAATCTGTCCAGTGTAAGGTAATCTGCAGTAATAAGCTCCATTTGTTTTGTTTAGCTTTTAAGCTGAGGGAGAGAGGAAGGGAGAGGGGAGAGTGAAAAAAAAAAAATCTCATTTCAAATCCTACCCACCTTCTTATCTCTATTTGTTCAGTTGTTTTTAATGCCACATACTGAAAGAATTTCAATGGCTGTTTTGCCATGAAGTCATTTGTTATCCTTCAGCGGGCTTTCGTCTCCCTATTGTGTGACAGCCCCCGAGTGCTCGAATCCTCCAGATGGAGCAGGTCAGACACACACAGACTCACTCACATACACACACACACACACACACACACACACACACACACACTCACACAGACACACGCACAGAGACACACACACACACTCACACACACACTCACAGGCAGTTTCACACACTTTCTTTTCAATGGTTGACATAGATCTACTTGGCTTGTGACATACACAGAAATGATAATGTCATTTTTGGCAATTTGTCTTTTCCCTACTTTTCTGTTAGTTGGAAATGTGGCTTTTAAGAGCTTCCTGGCAGTTATACAGCTCATGTCATGTTTACAAACAGTTCAAATGAAAATGTTTCACAACAGTATATTCATTTTAGGCATATTGTCAGTTGGTCTGTTATTCACTTGAGGACGCCTCACAGAACAGATGCATGTGCTTTGTGTTATTTGGCAATTACCACTCATCTAAGGAGTTATGCCCAAAAAGCAAAACACATTGTGAAATGCTTTATTCTAGAGATGAAACACATTATGGTTCCTCTCACTTACTTAGTAAATACAGTTGGTAAGTTATACACTCTGAAAATAGACCTCTTTTATCATGATACTGACCTTTTCTCTCATTTGTGTCCCTTTATCTCTTTTTCATGTGGTGTCCTCCTCTGGTCCTGTTTGGATCCTCTGATGTACAGGTTAGTAGTCTTTATACGACCAAAATGTAAAGTATACCTACACATAATGCTCTGAAATATTTTTGCCTCATATTTTTATCAATTTAATTTTCTGATCTATAGATTCAAAGATTTTCCATATTATCTGTCACTCAGTTTTTGAGCTGACTACTTTTTCATAAGCCACTAAACAAGTGCTGTCATGACAAAAACAAAACACTAGCTTTTCTCATTTTGTAATATAATACTTATAGTACTACTATACTTGTTGAAGTGTTCTCTGAATGTTTGTGAGAGACAGATGGCTTGCAAGTGCACTGTTTCAGTTTCTCTGCATGAGAGAACAACGTATATATCATATAAAGAAGAGTTCTCAGGAAAAAGTACAATAACATTTTAACTCGAAAACAACAGGTGCAATTCAGTGATCGTTCACTTTCACTTGCCTGCGATGGTAATAAAGGTAAGAGCAGGTTCCATAACAAGCAGAACGTAATAACTGTAACAGCCATCCTTTAATGATTTGATTGACTCACGCTAGACCTCATCGCTCTATTTTAAATCTAATGGAGTCTGGGTATAATTTGACCAAGCCTTGATTGACAGCCCCTTTCTCTATCTCAACAGTAACCCCTGACGATGTACATTAGAGTCGGATTAAGGCAAGGTGCTAACGCATATTAAAAAATTAAGCCAAGCCAGCAGACTGGCAAAGCCCCCTTTTCCCCCCTTTTTTTCGCCGTTCCATGTACCTCCTTCTGGATGGTCCGACATTAAAATTTCAATGGCATCAAGTAGTGATAGGGACTTGTTAATACAGCCGCAACTTGCCCTTGTGGAAGAAATCAAATGACACAGTGCAGCAGGCCACAGAGAAAAGACTGATAGGACATTATACTGCTTACACAGACCCACAGAGCCTTGCAGTAGAGAGGCAAGGATACAACATCAAATATAACAATGTAGCCTTCATAACTAGGTGCTTAATTTGTCAAAATGCCTCACTTTTGTCTAGGGCATATTTTACAGTGCCTCGAGCCCTTGGCATATTTAAGAGGACTATGGTAGTTTTTCCTGCGGCAGGATACCAGCCTTATTGTACTGCTTCAGCTGCTGTAAATAGTAGTAAATCTTTAGTGTTGCATTTATTCGAGCATGACACCAAAGCCTCCCACTCAGAATGATTGAATGTAACTTATTTGATTCTGCTTCCCTTCATTTGGGGATTTTGTGAAGAGTTTAGTTTGAAGACAATGAACTAACAAAAGATTGTTTTAACAGCTGCATGTCTTTGATTACTCGTCTCTTTGAAGGATCACTTTAACTTAGCCTTTGAACTTGGATAGAGATCAGAAATGAATCGAGCTCCTTTTTGATGTAAGAGGAGGGGATTTTATTGTTGAAATGTTCATAAACTGCTTCCAGTCGTTTAGAGAACATGTTCAGTGTTGATTTTTAAATTGAGGCAGAAGAAAAGGGAGGGAGGCGCACGGTTTGAAGAGAGGAAAAGGAGGGAGGGTGCTGGTTTCATGTTCACGTGCACCCAATGACAAGGGAACGAAAACAACGGCTTGTATTCCCCTCAGTGGAGAGTTCTTCGATACAGTCTTCAAGTTACTCCAAAGTCTCGAGCTCCACAGTTGCTTGTGTGGCTCATTAGGACAATATGCCATCCATATGTTTCACTAAATGATCGTTATATTAGTTTTCCCACTTGTAAAAGACATGCACGTGCAGAGAATCTGAAGAGTGAAACCTTCCTGTAACAGTTGTACTTAATCTGCTTGTTGCTTTTGACAGCAGTAATAATGTGCATTTGAGGTACTTTGTTGTTTTGGACAAAACTCAAATTCTATTAAAGGATTAAGTAATTGAACACTAATCTAAAGGACTTGAGGTTTCTGTTCTTTGGTAATGCCTTTAATCTTGGCACAGTTTTAGAAAAGGCAGCGAAGTACTGAGTCACTGAGGGAAAAGCAGATTAGTTCAATTTCATGTATTTTAGGGGAGAACTACACTAGCTTAGATGGATTACTGTTGAATCATTGAAATGAAATGTAGTGACGGAAAAAATGTATCTATTTGCGTGAACATGCCCGGCATCATCTTTCTCTTAAGAGCAAAAAACGGAATCAATGGGAATTATGTGTTGCCTGTACCGTGTCACGTGTAATGCGTTTAAAATAGTAACCACGGTGATGATGATATTATTTTGTTCAAAAATGTTGTGCTGCATTCCGATCATGAAATCCCGAAACTACAAATTTCACACAATACCAAATTTAGAAATCTAATACACTCAGCTGTAGGCCATTGTATCCTTTTTTTTTTCCCTTCATCATTTCCAAATTAATCATGCTCCAGATCCACTCCTATTGTTCAACTTTACTGTTACCAGTAACAATAAAGAAACAAAAGTTGAAGAAATAGCTTGCCCTACATCTGTCATTGTCATTGAGAGACTGGCCATAATACTTTATTTATATTCTGCTCTGGAGATATGTGGTTTCTGTTGTAAATGTTCATTGATTCAAGGGCAGACAAATATACCCCCAACACCCTACATGACCCACATAGAGCAATGTGTGCAGTTCACCATCCATTAAAATAACATGATAGACACAAATAAACTGTATTATACATTTCGTTACCCTTGCAGCTAACTCAAATTACATTTTGAATGTCGTCCACTCAATCTCTTCTCGTCTTTTGTGCTTTCTTTGATATAAATAGACAGACATTCAGGGGTCTGAAGAGTGGAAGTTAGAAGAATAAAAAAGGAAGAGGAAATTTAGATATTTTTAAATGATGTCCTACATTTTGTCAGCTAAAATCAGGATATTGCCTGAGCGGGGAGAAGCCATGTTCTTCAGTTGTCAAAAGGCAGTAAGTAATGATTAAAATAGCAGTGTGAAACGCGGGGAGATTAAAGTGATGCTAATGATAAGTGAGAGAAGAAAAGGGCAAGCTATATTTTAATTCCTGGGAGAATGGTTAATGACTTCTATTGCCTGAGATTAAACTAAACCTGTCTCATCAGCTTTTTCTGCTCGCTGAGGAAAAAAAAGCCCCCTGCACTTTAATTTATTAAACTCTTTTAAGGAAGCACATTGATCTACATAGGTTAAACTTTCAAAATTTGGGCAAAAAGACGCCCCATAAAGCTGTCATGCAGGGCAAAGCTGTTGAGTTGCTCAAGGCACACTATAAAGAATTCATTATCTCCAAACTGCCACATTTAATCAGAAAATATCAATTATTTAAAAGGGGAGGTTTGCTCCTGTTTAGAGCATCAGGTTTTACTGACACACTGGATTATACTGACACGTTGAATACATTTTTCTGCGGTCACTGTGGTGATGCTGTGAACTTTTCCATTTTCGACGCCCTTTTTTTTTTTTTTTTTATACCTTTGGCTGAGTAAATGTGCATTTGGCCACTGTAAATGGGTCCGTATAATCACATCAACAGTATAATATCATCCAACAAGTAAAATGTTTATCTCCTGTTTTCAGCTTGTTGGAGGGACTAAGACTTGTGCTGTGAAAATTTTTCGCATGGCATTAGCACAGAAGCACTGGTGACCTCTGTAATGAAATGTATGGTACTGTTGACATGGCATTACAGCGATTCAACACTGTTCATTAATCTTTGTTTTGCTAGAACCCTTCTGGCATGTCCTTCGCCAAGGTGTGGAGCAATGCCAGAAATTGTAAGGCTCACCACATATTTCTGATGGCAATTAGCATGCATTCCGATCCACTGAGCCCCTCGCATAACAGCCCAATCCTTAGAGCGGCCAGAGTCTTTATCAGCACCCGGGTGATAGGAGTCATTGAACATTCTGCTGACAGCAGATTATTTTTGTTTTTATACAGATGTCAGGCTTGAGTAGGTGGTGTTTTCCACTCTTTCTGTGGGACTGTGAGCTATGAGGACTATGTACTCTCTTTTCATCCGCAGAGGACGGAGCAGTACTAAGACTTTACCATTTCTCACTCTTTGCCTTAGTCTCCCTGTTTGCCTCTCCCCCTAATCTTTCCTTATCTTAACCTCTGTCATTTCAGGTCTGGAAATAGGTCTGATATTTAAGGCACTGGTAAAGAGTAACTGTCATCCCTTAGAGGACAAATAACAAACTCCACCAGCGCTGAATCCTGTGTGCCTCTAAATTCTCAGTGGATCTGTCAGCAGGAAGCAGGCATGCAATTAATAAGCCTTTTACCTCTAATATCACAGTCCTGCCAAATGGGAACAGAATTGAAGAGACATTCACACAGATATAAGAGAAAATTTCCACAAATCTCTATGAGGAGAGGAAGCACATTTCCATAGTGCCATCTGATGGCCCATGTACTGTCGTAGTAGCCGTGATTCTGATCGATATCATCAATGGCTGCTGCTGGCGTGCAAAATTTGATCTAGGAGTCTCATGCTAATGTTCATGCCTGTGTCAGACACAATGTAATCTCTTCTTTTGAATCAGTGACACATTTTTATGGTCTCGTCTAACCCTTTGCCGGTGTAGATGGTAACACTATTCTTAAATCGCATAATCTAAAGCCCTCAAAGCTCTGAATATGCTGACAGCGGAGTTAACACTTTAGTTAACATGCCAATTGTACAAACTCGATGAAGGCCAGTTTTCTGAACAGTCTCAAGATGAACAGAGTAGATTTGTGCCTCTGCAGTGTTCGTGGCACTGTGCATAACCGCTAGCTTTTCATTTGACAAATTCAAATTTTTTCTGTTGAATGTTAATGATTTAAATCTCTAGATTTGCCTGGAGTCAGATGAAAATGTCTCTGTATTATTTTGTTGACATATTCAGGATGAAATGATTTTTCTGCGCCCCCCCCCCCACACATCCTTGTTGCGTAAAGTAATATCTGTGTTTCTGGGGACACATTACAATAATGCATTAAGAAATCACATTAATAATGCACATATTTTGTCACATATTTATAACTATCCCCCAGACATCAACATGTCACAGTTGTTGTTAGATCCCCTTTGGTTTCAATTAAAATCTCGCTGAGGCAATAAAAATAGCCAATTAAATTGGAGCAGGCTCTTCAGAGGTACAATTGGTCTGATTAGATTAACCTTGAACATCAATTAGGGTTAAAAATAATCTTAAATGTATTTTAATAACTGCCCACCATATTTGATTCTAAACTATACTACACTTGTATCACTCATTTCCCCTGTATTGATTTGGTAAGTGGCATTATTTTCACTTGATTAGCCTCTGTTATCATTTATTTTGTCTCATGCTTATTTGTAGCTTAATTATTTAGACCAGAGTATTTTTTTATAGCGCTCTTGTTGTGAAACATCGAGACTTCATTATCTAATTACAGGAGTGGGTTTCCAACTTACAACAGACAATAGAGATGTAATGATGTCGAACAGGCATCGTTCTACATATCAATCAACACAAGTGTCGAAAGCAGGGTCACCATCCAGCTTTTACAGCTGTATAACTTCTCTCTCTGTCACTTGCATACAAATGCACGCTCACTTCTCTTTGATAGCTGCAGTGTGGCAAGCTTTTCTCACTACCACTACAGCCTGGCAGCCTTCAGTGATCCCACCCCACCTGGTAACCAAGAGCTGAGCATCCAGACGCTAAAAATACGCCTGACGCTAATGTCACACCCCTCTGCCATTTCCAGCACCCGGTTCCCAAAGCCCAGGCCGGTGTGAAGGGAGGGAGCCGAGCAGACATCTTTGTAATTCTTTTAATAACATGTGTAAATGGGCAAGGGGCCTATCGGTCTTTATCAGGCCTGGCGAGCGGAGCAGAGCAGCTGATACCACCTAGGGGCTGGGAAATGCCTGATTCATCTAACAGCCCGTGAAGCTGATTAATTTCACTCCTCATTAAGAATGTGTTGTGCCGTCTTCTCTGGACTTCGGCATATCTCTCCACCACCATGCCGTCTCTTGGTCATCTTTTCGCTTCTTCTCCAGCCATTTCCCTCACTCCGGCCCGCCTTCCTTCTTTCCTGGGCAGCGTCAGCAGCGGCGGCCGCCCTCCTCCTCTCTTTTGCGCCCTTGGCAAATGAAAGGTCAAAGACGCTGCAGTGATTAATGAGCAGTAGACTCTGGGATCTCTCTGTCAACCCCCCGCCAGTCCCCCCCCCCCCCCCCCCCCCCCTCCTGCCCTCCCCGCTCCTTGCATTATTTCATCTGCTAATCTCACACAACACTACTTAGTTAGTATGTCGCGGAGAAAACGGTGTTGTGTTCTCAGCCGGGCTGCGTAGACGCCAACCCTGATGAACTTTTCTGTGAGGCATTAAAAGCGAGGGAGGGGAGCATTATTGAGGAAGAGGAAGGGGAGGCAGGGGCAATGCTCACAATGTTTCTGGGCCAAAGAAAAGGTGCTGTAGTGTAAATGGTGGGCTCTCCACTCAGCTTTTCATCTCAAGATGTTGGTACCAAGTCTAATGATTTAAGTAGTGGGCTCTCAGCACAAAAAAACTCCACTTCAGAAGCTTGGCGGTTTTATGGTGTAATTGAATGTGAACGTCACCACTCCTTTCACAGGATAGATGACACTTCATGGGCTCAGACCAACTGTTTATTTGAAAAAGTAATGAAATATTTACTCTCCATTGCAGTACAGATTAGCAGCAGTAATTGACTGCGACAGAGGTCTATGCACAAGTATGTGCGCGTTTTATAGCGAGAGAGAGACAGAGTGAGAGAGAGAAAGAGCTAGAGGGCCCCTCATGTTTGAATGCAGATCTTCAGCACACAATAGGCCTGTTAGTGAGGCTGAGTTTCTGCCTGTCACTTTCTCTCCACATGTTGCTTTTTCTTTCAGAGATAAGTGGGCCTAATGCTGAACAAATAGTGGAAATCAGAAGCCACTGAGAATCATTTGCCTCTCCTTTTCCCATGGCTCCCAAATAGACACCCAGACTCACAGACGGAGGGAGTGACGATGAGAGAGGGAGAGCGAGACGGAAGGGGGGGGGGGGGGGAACAGAAGAAGAAAGAAAAACTCAATGAGCAAAACAATTTTGTCACCACAAGCAGATCCAATTGAAAAGTCTCCTGGATGGGGAAGAGCTGGAGTTGTCAGATCAGGCCATGGCAATGAATAGATCCAAGCAGGCTAAATTGGCATCAGGTGTGGGCTTCCCCTGGCCGGTGATAGGCTCCCACATTGTGCTGGCTAGACATTTGGCCATTTTCAAATATAATGGGAGAAATGAATGCAAATGAGTGAGTGGACTGAAATGTATTTAAATGCAGATTGAATGGGGGGCTCTGCGTAGCGCCTGATAACAAGTTGCTTTAGGAGAAGGGCCACATTGTGTTGGATCATCCCTCCAGCCCCCACCGCTCCGATCCCCACACCAGCAGTCCTGTTCTCTCTCCCTCCGTCGCACTT
Organism: Lateolabrax maculatus; assembly: GCA_031216445.1. NCBI lineage: Eukaryota > Metazoa > Chordata > Actinopteri > Acropomatiformes > Lateolabracidae > Lateolabrax > Lateolabrax maculatus. Next base: position 7,696,842 of record CM062208.1, on the reverse strand, counting down.
GTCTCATAAGGGTCCATTGTTCACTGGGTAAACTCTCTCAAAACTATTTACATTACCCATTTATTTGAATTTCAAATATTTTGGGTTCTTTCTTTCTCCCATATATAGCCGACACACATGCTGCTCGCCGCCTTGGGCTACTCAGTAAAACATTAATTGCGAGAGGACAGGGGGCTGTGGCAGAAAAAGAAGAAAAAAAAAACAAAACAAATGAAGAGAAAGCCGGAAAAGGAGGGGTTCAATCATTAATGATAATGTTGCTTATGTCCATAGCCTCATTAGAGGCAGTATAGCGGCTAGTACCATGTGTTTCGCAAACAAGTTCCCCCCTGCCCACTGCCGGTCGACCGCCAGCCCACGGCGATCCATCTTCTCAAACGTCTCCTTCCCATATTTAAGGAGCTCTCGTTACAGCCTTTCCCAGACCTGTGAATTTATGGTGCACTCCAAGCGGTTAGCATAATCGCTGGGAATGCAGTCATTTCAGCGGGAATGTGGGAATTAGGGCAGGAGAGAAAAGGAAAGCTGTTGGTGTGTTAATTGAATTTCATAAGAATCCTCTGCAGCAGCTTTGCCTTGTTCACAGGGCAGTGTGGACATGTAGGTCTCTGAATAAAATTCTATCTCACTATTTATTTGTTAATTTTTCCCTCTTGTTTTTTTCAAAGACCTAAAATGAAGTATTTCTATATAAAAACCTTGATATTAGACAGCAGCTTGAGACATAGCTTACTCCTACAAACTGTTAATTTTTCTACTCTCTGATCTCAGCAAATAGAACAAGTGAAGAGTAACAAGAGGGTGCGTTCTCCTCCTCCAAAACAGCTTTTTTCCCCCTCATCTGCATTTAAAATACAATTTACATGCAATTAAATTTGATTAATTAGAGACACTAACCTCTGCCCGTCCTGTGTGCACATAATGTATCATGCATTTCAATGTCAACCAACTCATGTTTAGCTCAACTTTATGTTTATCAAGAGCCATCATTATGTTTAGTTTCAACAGAAGCAGAATTTGAGGCAATTAAAAAAAAAGATTTTCAAATATTTGACATATTGAACCCTTCAACTTAATGACAGTCCTGGCTTGAGGGGGTTTACTTGGATAAACAAGTTGTTCAGGACTTGGTGTTCATTGTGGACTTTAACTAACTTTAAAATAATACAGGATAATTTTCAGAATGCCAGTTATTTAAAGTTGGCCCTGTTAGTATTCGGGGGCAGCTGGGGCAGCGACTGCAGAGATGTTTCAGTGTCCAAAAGTTTCCATGCGGTGATTAATAGGGGGGGTAATGTAGTGGGGAAATGAGTAAACACTCCCTTGCTCCTGGCTTTGTGCTTCAACGGGTTGATGACAAGGGCAGAGCAAGGTGAGAATTAAACAGACCCGCAGAAGAAGAGAAAAAGAAAAAAAAAAAAAAGGGAGCAACGGGCTGGAGGGAGGAGTGAAGCATGACAGACCTGGGCAGTGAGTGGGAGTGAGGAAAGGGCAACTGGGAAGAAAGAAGGCCGCCCTGACAAAAGTGGAAGTGGAAGTTTCTCCTGAAGAAGAATAATTAAAAGCGCTCAAGGGAGGGCAGTTTTAATTTCACATGTAAGGGGCTAAAGATTTCATTTAAAGGCGCGGCGAGCGGAGAGGAGGTTAATAAGATGAACAAAGCAGGGAATGTGAGAACATACAGTGTGAGGAAGCACGTTGGACTTTCACCTGACACGTTTTTAATTATTGAACCTCTGATATTTCTCTGTTGAAGAGAGGGGGTAAAAAGAGAAGATTAACTGATTAATGGTCATGGTAACCAATTACTCACTCATGGGGAAATAGATGTAGGTTCACCACAGTAACACTTCTCTTCAGCGCTAAACGTCAGAGTGTTGCATTGCCTCCAACACCAGAGCTAAAAGCATACTCTTGGTTGTGCTGGCGGTCTCAGTCTCTGCCTACTGGGAACGCAGCCAGAGCATTGCATAATAACTCCTTCTAAAAAAGTGAACTTGCTTCTACAGTCGAATATGTGCTCTTGATCACTAAAATCTCACTCCATTAGTGCTATCTGAAGTTGATGTATCCCAATTATCATAATAAGATCAGCTTGGTCCAATACTCCATGGGACTCCAAACTCTCTTACTGCCACAAAATGATCAAAAGGACTTTGTGAACTAGACCCAGAGTCCCAGCTGTGGGCTGATTTGTTCACTGGTGGTGAAAAAAGAACTTTAATTGAATATGATGTATTTCTTTTTCTTGTACTTTTGGGTCCAGTCTGCTAGAAGAGAACAACAGAGATCTGCCAGCTTGTCTTATCTTGGCTAGATATCGACCCCAAGAATACTTTTCTTTACTTAGATCACCATTCAAGACTATAATGCAATTCAGTGTTTGCCAAGCTGCACCCCAGTTAGAGACTTCCTCTCTGTGATACCAACAGCATGCTCCACGGGTCTTGATGTGCCCCTCGCACTCCTCCCTCTTTGGGAAATCATTAACATTGTCAGTGTAGAGCATGGGAATGACTGTTGTACTGCAATCCCAAAATCCCGTTCCCGTCCCGCACTGCGCGCAGACACTGGTTGACATTTATGTATTATATGTTTATCAGTCTCTAATGAAACACTGACAAGTTCCCTGCACAAGGGAGACTGTGTTCCATTAATAGCCCTTAAGGAACCTTGGGCACTCACAAAAAGACTGGTCCTATTGCAGCTGACAGCAGAGGGGCCCTCAGCCCCGGCCCCCTGGAGAGGGAAGATATTAAGCGTTAGCAACGTCTACGCTCTCTCCTTCCGTCTCTCTGTCATTCTTTCTCTCTCTCTCTCTCCCTATATGCATCTGTCTCCTTTGGATGTAAAAGGTGTCTCATTCTATTTCTTCAGGCACACGTTACGTTGACCACGGTGTTTCGCACGGAGCTTGACAAAGAGGACCGTGTCAGTTAATTTGTCAGAGAGTGTTTGTGATTGATTTATTCATCTAGGGCTCAACAAATGTTTGTACTGTGATGAATCCCCTGAACCGTAATTTACTGCAAATTAAACTCAGACCTCTAATGAGGCACGCACACAGATATGTATGTGCCATTTGATTATAAAACACTATCTATGAGGACTTATTTTAACATTTCCAAGATTTATTAAGCACAAAAGTTGTAATCACACCAAAAAAACATGGAAAAAATATTTTAGAACGTGTTGCAAATTATTATTATTATTATTTTGTCTTTATTTTTGATGGGGTAAATAATTATGGACCTAATTAATCTCACAGTTTTGGTCGAACAAAAAGAACTGAGGTGAAATTCTTGTATGAACTTTTTGATATTGTATCTGTTGTGAAATAGTCACTGGTGTATTGAAGTCACTGCCATCTGCTGCATGTATTCTGTGTTTTCACCCTTATTTCAGCTTTTTACTCAAATGAACTTTTACTGTTTGTGGCCTGGCTACAGTATGTAGTTTTCATATTTTATCCTTTCCTTCCCTTTCAAAAGCTGCGCATCCCACGTGAGACCCGTGATCTCTCTATTAGAATGTGACAAAACATTTGTTCTCACTAGAAATAATGGTCTGTAACATCTTCTAATGTGATTCACAGTTTATTTGCAAGTCCATCGCCGCGTCGAACAGGGGGTTATGGGTGCGTCACACATATGGATAATTTTAAGCAGATGCATCTGGCGTGGGTACCATGCTATGATTAGTTTCCAGAGCGTTTGTGAGTGTGTAAACCATTGCCGACACGGATGAAATATAGCCTAGGTTCACAGGGAGTGCAGAGAGAAGAAATGTACCCCATCTGTAATACACTGTGTAGACTAATATCAGCTCCTTTTCTCTGATATTGCAGTGAGATATCGATCTGGTAAAATTGTCCCATATTGGAGCTGTCTGTTGTGATATTCATCATGCTGTCACCTCTCCCCAACACCTACGCGTTATTAGAAACCCGGGTTTGAAGAGGTTGAAGGGTTTTAGTCTCCGAGATGTAGCAAACAATTCATCATGAGAGAGAGGGAAAGAGAGAGAGAGAGAGAAAAGAATTCAGGTGAGGTGTTGCTTGGGTAAGATTTATGTCTAGTCAGGCTGTACATTAAGAATTATATCATCAAGCTAGAGGACACCAGCAGCTTCACTGCTATCTGCTGAGCAGGCCTATTTGCTCTCCTGCCAGGCTTAAATGGAGTTTTTTTTCTATCTCTTATGAAGCTTTTAAGAGAAATCTGAAGTCTCAGTGAATGTAATATCTCACCCATACAGAGTTATTTGTGAAATGCACGGCAGCTTGTCGAAAGCAATTGTTGTGTGTGTGGGAATTTCAGTGAGCCTGACATTATGTTTTGCGCTCAATGCCAGTCACTCATCAGGAATAAAGCCTGGAACTGGTACGTGCCACCTTCAATTTGGCCCACTTAAGGGTGGGATTCAGGTTTGAGTTCCTGTTATTTCCTCTCTTTGCTTGTAGTCAGGGATTCTTCCGGGAGGATCACAGAGATGTACACAGACGGAATCCAATTCTTCCGTGTCTTACAGAGGAGTCAGACTTTGATTTGTCTTTAACTCAGTACAAATGCTCGTCTGGGAATGTGGAGGCTGGGGGCTCCCTCTGAAGTTCTCTCTCTCTCTCTATCTCTCTTTCTCTCTCTCTCTCTCCCTCTCTCCCCCTATCCGGGAAGTAGGCTCTGCTCTGTTAGCCGCGATGTTATTGTTGTAAACAGCATTTAAAGCACAGCTGGCCAAATTGATCAGGGCTTGCGTTGGAGTGAACTTGAGCAGCAGAGAGTGGGGCTGCATAAACAGGGCTGCTTGTATCTAAATATGCAAACACTCTCACAGCAGTCGACACTCGGGGGAACAGACACTGTTACTTCTGATGGGGGAACAGTGAGAAACAGGCTCGAGCCCTAACCTTTCCATGTATACAGAGAGCGGGAGAGAGAGAAGACAGGAACATTTTTCCTGATTATGTAAACATTTCTTTTCCTCCCTAGATCATTTTTGGACTCCTCCAAGTATTTACTTTTCATTAATTATTGAAAAAAAGAAAATCAGGAAAAAAAGTGAATAAACAGTAGATAATTTTTGTTTAATGTTTCACACAGGATTCCAATCCTCAGTGCAATTAATGCTAATCACCACGGTCTTCCTGTTTAGCTTGAACTTGGAGTGTGTTTGTGAGTCGTTGCTGTCTCTCTGTCTACATCTTTTCTCTCTCTCTCTCTCTCTCTTCCCTTATACTCTCTCTCTCTTTCCCCCTGCTTTTTCTCCCTCCTCCATCGCTGCTGTTAGTCACTGTCTCCTCGTGTTATGATTACATCACCCTTTCTGTCTGTTGTGTCCATTTAAACCTGAAATTAATCATATCCGACAATCTGGTGATGCTATTCCCAAAGTTCAAAAGCTTTAGTGGTGAGAGAGTGATAGAGAAAGAGCGAGCTGGAGGGAGAGACAGAGCGAGATGGAGCGCATCAAGCATGTTGGAGGTACTTACCATTTGTAGAGTACAGTATATTAATTGCTTATCGGTTTTTGATTTCAGAGTCATTTAGAGTCAATCGAACGCATAATTTTCACAGCTATTGTTCTTTGGGGTTTGTTAATTGTCACCCCACTGGCAGAATTAAAAGCAAATTAAAAGCCTTAACTATTGACTCTATCTGAAGTCACTCTCCACAACAATTTCACAAAACAATGGGGAGGATTAATGAAAATGCAGCTTGATTTCTGTTCTCCAAAGCTTTTGCTATGGGGAACCAATTAACTACCCTTCAGGATGACTTTCACTTCTAACTGCCGGTCTGTTCCACTGCCAGAAACTGGGATTAATTCTCAATTAATCCCTCCACCAGAACAACTCTGCCTTTGTCTGCTGGGGAGGACATGAGCATACAACACCGAGGTTACCCCAAGCCTGTTTGGTGGAGGAACTCCACCCCTCCTAAGATTGATACACCCTGTAGACTAGCTCTTCTCAAGCTGAAAATAAGAGCCATTAAAAGGGAATGGTTGACAATGATTTTTGTTTTAGGATTTTGAGCTTTATTAGCCATGCATATTAATGAGTCAATTAATTCCATTCGTCCTCGCGAGTGGTCTGTTTGTTTTTGCCTGACCTTTTATCTTAGATGCGTTCACGCTTCGCTTGGTTTAAGCACTTACTCCATACTGTGATTCCCATAGCCTCACGTCCAAAAAGGGAGTTTTTATGTGTTTAGCACTAAGATTCTCCCCCTCTCTTTTGTTTTCTCTCTGCAACTCTCTCTCTCTCTCTCTCTCTCTCTCTCTCTCTCTCTCTCTCTCTCTCTCCCTCTCTCATCCGTCCACCCTCCCCCTCTATCTCTTTCTCGCTCTTTCTCCCTCTGTCAGAATGCCTGCTGGATGTATTCCTCTCTAAATGTGACAGGAAATATGCTGTTATAGCATGCAGAATATTTGCCTGATGGGATTTGCAATAAAATTACTACATTTCCTTTCCATTAGGATCTCTAAAACCCTCTCTCTAATTTATGATTACCCTGGCAAAACGACATGTTATATACATAAAGACTAAAGTAGCCCCCAGTCCACATTTAGCCCGTCCTGCTTTCAAAGTTAGTTGAGAGGACAGGAGAAATAATTGAAAAGTGCAGCTGGACTGTGTACAATCTTGTAAGGGATGCCTAGAAAATGAGATTAATCAGTGCACAGACATTGTGGGGAAAAGTTTGCAGTGAATGCCTGACAGTCGTGCTCTTTCTCTCATTTCAAATGTTGGCAGGCTAGCAGGCAGCTCCAAGGGAAATGCGCTCCTTTCATACTTGAGTAATTGATGAATTGTATGCAATATGCAAATGAGAATCCATAAATCTTATGAATGACAGCTTAATTTATGTGAGCCTTAATGAATGCAGGATTAGATTTTAATTAAATATCCTCAAAGGCACCCTGACTGGGTAAGTTTTTAAAGCCTTGTTTTGAAGACTTGTTTCATATGCATCGCAGTTCATGAAAAAGAGAGATCAGTGAGAGTGGTTAGATGAAATTTCCTCGCAGTTTGAAGATAAGACCTGTTCTGTTTTGCTAACCAAAGGCACTTGCAATTAATAAATATTGGAGCAAAATCATATCTACCAATCTCATTTAGGCTTTCCTGGAACTGCTCATTCTCATACATTTGATTAACTGCATTTACTTTAAGCGCTATCTGATTTCTAACATTTGGTACAGTATCTTTTTAATTAAGAGAATCATCCATTAGGCATGGAAAAGTCAACCAATTAGGCGTTCCTCATCAATTCCCGTGATGTAGGAAGTCTGCTTACTCATTATCAGAGTCTGTTGATATGATACTAAACAATCTTGGACTCTGTAGTTATGCGACATACAATTATGAAATCAGCTTTTAACATTAATGATGCATGGGAACAATCAGCAATTTATCGTGTTTTAGATCTTTTTTAGATTCTATTTCACAGCTGAGAGGCTTCAAACAGCTCTAATAGAATGTGATTACAAGAGTAAGCTCTTTGTAGCTACTGTAACAGTGGTTCTCTCCTGAAGCCGGGCTGCGGTTTCATGACACAGGCTCGAGGACAGTGGAAGGAGTGTGACTGGCTCTAAGTTCCTCCGTGCTATCAGACCCTGTGATGGTCTCACCCAGTGTGGTTTGTAATCAGGGCTGAGCCCCGACAAAAGCACCAAGAAGGCACCCACTCACCCAACTACTACTGATCTCAAACCCCGCACATTAGTCCACACAGGGATCAGAGCACAGACAGCACTTTAAAAGGGGTTTTAGTGGGATTGATGCTAACTCTCTCCCGCCTTTGATTTCACACCATTTGATCTGTGATATATTGTTCCGTAACAAAGGTTCACAGTTTGCAGGCGGATGCAGCTGTTCCTACCCCTAATAAATAAAAGTGTGTTTTTTTTTTCCCCCCTCGCACTCACAAACTCGCTGTAATCCAGCTATCTAGATCAGATAAGCGCGATGTGGCTACCTGTGCGAGGCGGTGTTTGACAGGTGCAAGGGGAAGCTGATTGAGATAATCCAGGAATAGGTTCAATGCAAATACAGATACAAGATGAGGGTGAGGATAGATGGATGCATGAAAAAGATGGATGAGTGAATATATTCCCATGTATCACACTGTGACTCTGAGATTATGATCATCACAACCAATAGACTGCCAAGGTCAGCAGGAAATATAAATCATCTTTTTTTTTCTTTTTGTTGAAGGCAACATATATTCCTGTGTGTATACATAGTTATTTTCAGTGGTTTTGTTTTGTCAAGTTATTATTTCACATAACTGTTATGTAACAGTTATTTGCATCATCAGTTAATCTGACAATTAACCGATAAAAAAATTAAATAATTATTTGGTATATATAAAAAGTAAAAAATGGCTGTTATTTTATACATTTTAATTTCCTAAAGCCCAAAGTGACGTCCTCAAATTGCTTGTTTTGTCCATCCTGAATAAAACCTAAAGATATCCTGTTTACATTCATATTAAAAAAAACAGAATAATTTATGATGCTAAAACCAGAGAATGCTTGACAAATGACTTGATGATTAGTTTTCTAAATAATATTTAATATTGTGAGAAGTCTAAAAAAGAAATCCTCTTCAAAAGGAAATGTGTAGATGATAAATGAAAAACTTCTTGGTTCCTCATCTGTTAGTTTGCATGGGCAGGGATGTTATCTATGTTCACTAACATCATTATGTTCTCCACAGCAGAGCTGAGGGAACCAGAGAATTGAGATCACATTGAGATCAGATGATAATTAATTAGACATATATGTTATCACCACAAGTCCACAGTGGGAAATTGGTATTTGTTTATTTTTGACTGTAGCTTGAATTGAATTTAATACTTGCATGTCAGTCTTCCTTTTATTGCCATAAGGCAGCTTATTCTTCAAAGCGGAAAAAACAAACAGCAGAGCTTGTTTCTAAAATAACTAATTTCTAGAATTAAAGGTAAACATTTCCTCTTTTCGCCTCAACCAACCCTGCTGTCTTATCTGTGGGGATTTTAAATTGGTGGTGATACACCACAGCTATGTTACCCCTGTCTTTCAACAAACATAGTTAACCTCTCAGGGGAGTTGCACGCATATTGTTAAACTGTTTGATTGAACCAAATAAAATTAAAAAAAAACTATAAACTCAGCATATTCAGGCCCCTGATGGTCTGAGGCCTCTGAATTTCTGCCTGACCTGGCACTTAAAAGGTAAGGAGCTGCTTTGTTTTATCAATAAGACCTTGTTTTCATGGCTGGTCACCACCCCGGCAAACCAATCAATGGGGCATGCTCTGCTATCGCTGTGAGAGAAATGAAAAATAAACCCCAGATAATCCTTCAGTTAAAAGGTTACTCAGGGCGATAAAAGCTATTTTGTTAATTTATTTACTCTCTGCACGGGAGAGATAAAGAAAAGGAACAATTAGGGAATTCTAGGTGAGAGATTTTAAAAGGGCAATGACATTGGGTTAATATTTTATAAGACCTGATTGGCAGAGACCTGGAGAGGCCTTTTGTTTACACAAGCCCCAGACAAAATGATTCACTCGCTTGTTTTGGCCGACTGGGCGGAAATGGAATAAATATCTTCATCCTTACCTTTTAGAAACGTCAAACAAAAGACTGAGATAAAAGGTTAATGGCTCAATCATAACCACCAGGAAATAATATTATGCTCTTTCTCTGCAAACAGGAGTCACTATTGACATAATCAGGTTGAATTCCTAAAGATATCCGAAGATGGGAGGAGCAGATGATTTTTGTGTGTAACTAAATCCACTAAGGGAGTGTGCTCACTTGGGCTAAACATTACATTTGTGGTTTCAATTGATTTATAACAGATCATAATCACTGCATTAACGGCGTTCTGGGTAATAAGATCTCAGTCACTGCTTCCGTTGACAGAAAAGAGTGATAGTGAGATGTCAGAATTTTGCCATGAGATCAAAAACCGTCCTGATATCTCATGCGATATTATTCCGCTTATTATACCTATCACCTCGCGTTGGCTTCCTGTAAACGGGGTGAGAACGTGAATTTAATTATTGTGCTTTTATTGCATTGTAGCGCTGAAATTGGACTCTTGTGGAGTGTATTGTTGGGCCCTGTGTAATCTGATTGCCTGCGCAGCATAGTGTGTTGGATAGTATCAGGTTCCAGCCGACTCTGCTGGGTCAACACACGGCCGGGCCATTAAAGGAAGTCTGGTTCAGGGAAAGTTCACCACTATTTTCTTTTCACCATGCTAGTGAAACAAAAAAGAACGAATAGATGTGTAACATATTTGTGGCACCAGCCCAAAGCCGGTGGGGCGTATTTTGTTTCCTTAATTGAAGCCAGAGATATGAGGGCCCTGAGTATATTTGGTATAAATATAAATAAAGCAGAGAATAAAAGTCTTTCATGATTGACCCCCAATACAGAAATAATATTGTCCAAATAAGTAAAAAAAAAAACAAAAAAAAAACAGGGGTTCTCGTTTTTTCTGAAACATTTTAAAGTAGAGGAGAGACAATGAAAAGAAGGTGAGAAAGATTACAAAAAGACAACAGAGGATAAGACATGAGAAGTACCAAAATTCCAATCATAAATCCAGTTGTATCTTTTTTTGCAATAATGGCCTAGTTTGGAGCAGTTTCTGTGCCAGGCTATTTAGGGAATCAGCATCTGCTGCTTGATAAATAGCTTGGCTCTTTTGTTTGAGGCCAGGTTGAGTTCCTCTCTGGACCCAGTGCATCAGCCTGGATGGCCCTGACCATAGCAAATCTGCAGTGATGTCAGCCTGCGTGCCTCAGCTGTGGTGTTTCAAGGAACAAAATTACATGTTGTTAAGAAACATTACGCCAAACTACATGAGTCACGAGACTGGGAAAAAATTGAATTAAAGAGCAAAATAGTCATGGCACACCCTCTACAATAAAGTGCATGCCTTTTCTGTAAATTTAGACACCTACTCAGTCGTACGAAAAGGAGTCGATCATTTCTGAGAGGCTTTCCTGTTGCTTGGAGATTCCTCAGTTCAAAGCTCCTGTTCAGTTGGTGCATTTCTTTCAGCTAGCCAGTGTTATTTGTGTGCAGAGAGTAGCTGAAATTCTATCCCTGGCTACACACAGACAGATTATCTTGCAGCCTATCTAAACATTACCTTTACTTAACTGGGTCTTTGTACCTGGGTTCACATCCTTTGACATGATCTAAGGTTGATGTGACATTTTTTTGTCCATTTGAAGGCCTTTTTGCTTTTAGTATTGTTGGTAAAAAGCCTTTTACCCATCACATACCCTCTATTGAGGTCTTTCATAAATAATTCAGCCAAAGTACAAGTGAAAGTGATGACAGCAAAACTGTGTGCGATCTCTCCTTCTCATAAGATCAAAGAGGTGCTTCTATAGAAATAGGAATTACATTTCCAGACGTTCTTAGGTTTTCCTCTTTTTCTCTCTCTCTGTCTCGGTCTCTCTCTCTCCCTCGCACTGCCCTCCTCTCACTTTCTGTCATTCGCTCTCACTCTCGATACTTCTCCCTATCACTTTTGTTTTTCCCTCCAAAGGGACACAGTTGGGTGAAGGTCTGCTTTTAGTTCTAAAACCTCCAGAGCCGTTATATGAGAGAGTCAGCACATTCAGACAGATAGAGCGAGTGCACTCTATTAGCAAGACTGAGGTAAATAAACCTCACAAGACACGGCTGAATAAATTCAACTACTAAGGCTGTGTGGTATCTGAACTAAAGCACTGCATCACTCTGTAGATACTGCCTTTGGGAAATGTAGTGAAATGTACTGTAACACAAACAGCCTCATGTACCGTACTGGTTGATAAAGTCCAGAATCCATCATTGTTAAAAAAAATAAAATTAAAATCAGAACAGCTCATCAGTTGGTTGCATTGATTAATCTAATTTTAAACCTTTGTTGGTTATAAACAGCTCGTTAACTTTTTTATGAACTCCTTAAGTCAGTAATCATGTTGAAAGTCATTTGGCCAAAAATCTGATCATGACAAAGAAATAAACATGTTTCCCTACAAACAGTAAACTAACAAATAATGTTATAAAATACCATTTCATGATTCTTGTGACCACAGTAAGTTATCACGCCACCAAAATAAAGTATCTATTAATATTTTGCTCGAGATAAGACGAAAAGAAATCATTCTTTGACAGTGACATAACTGTATAAGCATGTAGGCGCACCCTTTCAAACTGTATTAACTGAATAAAAATGTACTTGAATGCTGTCATCAGCCAACAGGTTTGATTTCTGGCCCTGTCCTTTCTTTGTAAAATTTACTCCTGTTTGTCCAGGTTTCCTCCCATAGTTCCAGCACGCTACGGAAACCCCTTTGGTGTTTTAAAGATGGATTAAACTCCGCTCATATTAGAGAGAACTTAGTATCCTGCTTAAGCTTGAAAATGGACTATTGTATGTGAAATAATGTATGAAGCCAATATGTCATCTGTGTCAAGACACCATAATTCATCTTCAGCTGAGACATCCAGCACCTTGTTCTTGGAGAATAAACCTCTATAGGATCTTGGCCCCCTCATTACATGGTCATTGCATTTTTTTTTTTTTTTTCACCCTGTAGGCTTTTCTTTGTAACTATAAGCCAGCAAAGTAGGTATTGATTGCAACTCGAAGCTGTATTAATAAGTGAATGAGTAAGATGTGTCGAAAGTCAGGGGTGTATCTGCTTTGAAGGCCTTTTCTCCTCCACAGTAAGGTGGCACAGTCATTTATCACGGCTGGATCTGTGCCCCTCGTTTGGTGTAATAAAACTCCCCCATCAGAACCGTCCAACAGGTCTGAATCACTCTGTCACACCACCTTCCAGCTAAGGCACGCATTAAATCAAGCAAGCAGAACATTTCCTAAGGCAGCCATTGCCTTTTAATTTCCTGAAGAACCTTAAAATATCATTCATTACCAGAACTACACATATTTGGTTTTTAAAAGTCTCATAAATCAATAGTGGCCTGACTGCAATAATTATAACAAGTTAACATGTAATTTCCAGGCTGAGGGCCGCGCACTGGATTTTAGCATATGCAAACGAGGCAATTCAAATAGTGTGGGGATATTAATACGGAGGAACAGGTAACGAGGTACGGGTTATGAATTATGCATCAAAAAGTGGTTGATCTTCAATAAAGGAAATGAATTCACCGTGTAATCTAATTAGTTATGGAAGTCTATTATGTTGAGCTGCAGAAAGCAACTGTCCTTGAAAAGAAATTTATTTACAGTACATGTTAGCTATTTGGAATGGAATTGCATTCTGGAGTGCTCCAAATGTTAACACCCCCCCGCCGCCGCCGCCGCCACCACCACCACCCACACAACCCCCCCTCCCTCTGCCAATCTCCCCCTCGTCTCTCAACCGCGACTCTCACTCCTTCTCTGCCCGGTATTTCAGCTCCAGACCCGGCCGGCCTCCGAAGAGGACCCAGAGTGTGACATCGCCGGAGAACCCCCACATCATGCCCCACTCAGTCCCCGGCCTCATGTCCCCCGGCATGATGCCACCCACAGGTACGGTTTGGTCTCAGTCTGCAGCGCTCTGTCATTGTTGCTAAGGCTCTGATTCACTCTGTCTGGGTCTTTTCTATCTCTCTCTTTCTTTCTGTCTCTCTCACACACACACACACACACACACACACACACACACACACTCAGGCACACACATACACAACCTCCCTACCAGTGGCCTCCCCGCAGCTTGTCCTCGAAATGGCAACCAGTCCAAAGTGACACATGCACCCAACCACCAGACACCAGCCGCTCACTCGTTTACCAAAAACAGATCCTCTGCTCAACCCCCGGAAACCAAGAGGGGGAGAATAAATCGGAGTGGAGATCTTTTCTCTCAGATTATTCCAGTAGATGTTGCATTTTGCCTTGAGTGCATTCTAATTAGTGCGATTAAATCCACTCCACTGGTATATGTACATAGGCAGTGGTGATGCTAAAGCAAGCTTATCGCCACAAGAATCAAAAACAACCGTTTGTGCCCTAACTTACCCCTGGGCCAAGTCTTATTGCAACTAATGCTTTTGTTCTATTTGTGGCTGGCTTCATTGTGACTGCTTTGATGTTGGTGGCTGTAAGTGCTCTGATTTGCATATTTTGCTCTCCTTCCTGATACGTCTTTAATGATATTGTACTGTCGACCGGAGCTCTTTGAATGCTCATTCAGTGTACAGTATATATTGTATTTACCAACTGTTAATTATAGCACTCTACAAAGGGATGAAACACAGTTGGTTTTCCATGGTAATATACGGTGTACAACAATTTTAATAGACTTCTAATTGTCCTACCTTATACATTTTTCCATTTCTCTACAAACAGTCTGGAACAGTGCTTTTTTTTTTTTTTTCTCCAAGAGGCAGCAAAGCAATGTCTGTGAAGTGTTTGAAATTCAATATTAAACACAGATTGGGCCATCCTTGTGATTCAGTACAATGGAGGCTCACAGGCTAGTGCTTTGAACTCGGGGAATAGGGTGAGGTCACTGGCTATCTGCGCCGAAGTATAGAAAGCGAACTTAAAGGCCGAAGTGAACACAGAGAAGGACAATGATGAGAAAGACCCGTGTTATTTAGTGGAACATAAAGCAACAGAAAAGCCTTTTGATATCATCCCCTTTAAGCCCAGAGGGACTCTATGATCTTGACATTTAGTCAGGGTATTCAGGGGGCAGAGATAAAGTAATTGAGGTTTTTGGTCTTCTCATAACTGCCTTAAGCTTCCCAACTGTGGAAAGACATAACTTTTCCATCAATTTCTGTGTATGATTAAACAATTTATTGTTTTGATTAAAGTATTAAGCATTCAACGTCAAAGAAGTTACAGATTTTGACGGATTAATAATTAAGCATAATTGACCACACATAAGTTAGCATCTAAGTAGGCGACTAATTGATCTCCCTGTCATGTCCAAATATACTGATTGATGATATAAAAAAAGAGGGACATTGAGAAACTGTCTTAAATAGTTACATTATCACGTCATGTCATATTAGTTCATTTTTCAGTTGAGTTAACGCCTGCACACGCAGACAGAACGTGGGCCGCCGGCTCTTCCTGAGGCTTCACCAATACTCTACGCAAAAGCCACCGCACCGTTTAATTTGGGCTGCAGAGAAAGAGCGAGACACTCCATGAAATGTTTTCTTCACAGTAGCATGTCATTTCTCTCCTGGTGTTACATTTGCAAATGTACTATGCTGGTGCTTCTTCCCCAGCTTCTTATCACTCAGGACCGGCTGACTGCAGCTCAAATTCGGCAAAAGGTCTCACCTTATGATAGATTCAGGAAGTTTTTCAATTATCTAATAGCCTTGGAGGGCAGCCTGACATGACAGAACCAATGTGGAATTCTTCACTCAATTCACTCTGATTTAGGAATTCTGTTGAATGTGATTTATTCATGCAAACTGTAATCAGCGAATGTTTTTTTTAGATATTAGACATAGACATTAGACATAGACTCAAATCATATTAGATAAAAACACAAGGACCATATTCAACACAGTGGAAAGATGTCTTCTTCACACTTTAAGAGGACCAGAGAGGCCTATGTGAAACACATTGTTAACATATGTATCTTTGCCCTTGACACCAGTTCCATTTAGAAAAGGACATCTTAATATGCTTAGGTTTCCATTTAAGGAAATACCCTCATATGTGTGTGAAAGCACATGTGTGTATGTGTGCGTGTCTGAATGTGTGCGTGCTTGCATTCATGCCTCGGGGGTGGGGGTGGGGGTGGGGTGCAGGCGGGGGGTTGCGCTGGAGCCTTTCCAGTTGCTGATGCATTACAGGCAGATTGGCCCCCAAATCGGATTATTTGCTGTGGACTGACACCACACTGAGATGACATCTCCTTTAAAGTGGAGAGGGCCTCCACTCACACTCTGGCCACTACTTAAGCAGCAGCTTCAATATAATTCATTTATGTCCTGGATATGGCTTCAACCTTTTGAATAACGCAAGAGTACTGCATTTACCATTAGAGAAATGAATGTCACCTACGTCTAACCAGGGTGCATCCTGTACTTTACTGATAAAAACAATATTTTCTAATGCTGTCTGGCTCTGCCTTACTGTATGTGTGTGGATTACAGTGCCTCGGAGAGCAGGTTCTTCTTACAAGTACTGTAGGCAGAGACATATTGTAATATTTATGTTCTTTTGATGTACAATTAGCACATCAGCTTCTAGAGTAGATCATCTAATCCAGTGCCACTTCAAGCTGCTTTAAATAGATCCAGTATGCACCAGGTAATTTAATGTCAGTTCTTTGTGTCTCTACCCCTCCTCTTTCAGTCCGCCGCTTGTCATAAGGTTAGCGCGCTGTGTAATTGATACTAAATTTGTCATGATGGGGATAGCACAGTTCAAGTGGTGCAGTGTACCTAAGAGTCGCGTTGTTCCCAACCCCAGTTTGTCATTGCTGCGCTGCCACCAGTCCATGCATAAAATTAGGCGGCCATGCTCATTGACATGGAGTGTCTCTTCCCCACTTATCCTGCTTGCCCGATAAATAAAGTGTGTTTTCATTGTTGCCCATGGTGCAGTCCCTAACAGAGACGGAGCAGAAACACACCAGATAAGCTCTTGTTATTTTCTTCTTTTTTTTTTTAATCACTGCTAGAGAAAGTCGTAAAAGTCAGTCTTTTGTGTACTGATGTGAAGTTAATCTGATTTTAATTTAATTATACGAGTTAGTTGCGGAGGGCACAGGCATTGGGGTGTTTGTTGTAAGAATGTTCTGACATTGGCGCAGGTATGGGGCAGCTAGCATGTTAATTAATGATGAAGATCCTGACAATATGCAGAGGCATGACAGCGTTAAGCCAGTCGGCTGCTGCTTCCTTTGCATATTAATAGATCCTTCATTATTATTTAATATGACAGCTGCTCCAAGGGCTACCATCAGACCTTGTCTCTGTTATTTGCTGTTTTGTGCTCCCCATGTGACAGTGCCATGCTATTCTCTATTTGTCGAAATGTTCCCTTTTCTGTTCTCTGACTGGTTTGGCTCTCTACATGCTGCCGTGATGCGCTGTTTGTTTTGTGCTCAGGAGGATTCTGACTGGCCCGTGCGTCTATATGAGAAAAGTGTCTGAATCTAAAGGTGACTTTGAAAGAATATATGAGGCAGGATTGTTTTGTTTGCATAGTAATGAATGCAGATTAGCACTGAGTGGGATTGGTCTTTAGACTTCTAGTGGCTTAATAGACTTGTTGCTGGGCGCCAACATCTCCCATGCTTCCTCATTACATCCAGTGTATTGAGGTGTGTGTTATGTGGATGTGACAATTGATCTGGTGAAATGAAACAATTATCAGAACAGCGATTTCGATTTATGGAGTATGTCAATTAGTCAAAGACCAGGTGGAGGTTGGAGCAGAATGATAAATGAAAAATGCTAAAATGATCATTTCATCTGTATCACAGTAGTACAAATCAATTTCTTAGCCTTTATTTACTGAATAAATGTTTGATCAAATCAACTTCTACTTCATGGATTCATTTCCTTTTTTCCTTTTGTTCTATTGTTCAAGCTTACAATATTGTCCAGTTTACTTTAGAAGAAAGAAATGGTGAGGACACACAGACTGCAGTGCAATAAACCACAGTGTGCTCACAGCCAAACTTAGAGAGCATCAGAAAGCACCACTGCGGCACTCCTTTGAGCGGCACCTGATTTGTGGGGGGAATTTATCACACAAACAGCCCAGAGGTGATTTCAATATTTACTCGGCAGTCTGTTCTGCATACGTCTCATTTGGAAAACAGTTGACTCTTGCCCATTATACACAAATGAAGGCTGACCTTCAGACTGGGCAGAGGCCACATTCATTATGTGGAGAAGTATCACCTTCTTATGAGGCAATGTTTTTTTTCCCCGGCTCTGCCTATGCATATTGAACAGCAGCCAGGGCCCATTGCAAACGAGAGGGCCCTCACTGACATGATGTATACTGTACGTCAATATGGTACTGATGTATTTTAAGATGCAAACAAGGCTTTAAATTATATGCACCTCCATGTCAGTGGCTCAGAATGACTCTCGCCATCTGCCCATCAGCTGGGGAAGGGTGCCCAGACCAGTATGTTCCTGTGTGCATGTTTGTCAGCGTGTGTGTCTGGGCGTGCGCATGCTTGCATGTATCTATTAGAGCCACATGTTCGATTTCTGCCTCTCCTTGTACTTGTGTCTCCCTTCAGATGCATGGCTAATAGCTGCTCTTGAGTCCCATCAGGGAGACGTGACAGCTTAGTGATGATAAACGCAGACGTTGCCTTGTTCTGCGTCAAACGTAAACCTGCATATCCAGTATAAGCAGCCTCTGTAAAAGGGCAGGTGATATACCGTATTGTGGATATGAGTGATTCCACTAATAGGTACATATCTTTTTCTCGCCATGCATCTTTGATTTTTTTTGCTGGAGTTGGCGAGAGGAGTCGGGGGATTCTCCTGAGACACACCAGGCCTAGAGGAGCTTTAGCACTATCTGTCCCTGCTGTTTGAGACCAGCCTCATGAATAAAGATTTCGGTCACGTTCAATACACCAGAACCATGGAAATACCACAATGACAAACCACTGCTTTATGATCTCTGCAGCATATGTATGTCTATAATCTCAGAATTACTATATCAATCATATGAAGTCCATTTTGATCGAAGTGGACGACCACGTCAAATATTGCTGTTGCTGTATATATTCAGAGATGGCAGTGGAAATGTGAATGACCATTTAAAATGGGATGTCAATAGTCATTTAGTCTGCTCATTAAAACAGCAGCCTCAGGCCTGAGAAGAATCTGTGTAAAATTCTCAAAGATATTTGGCATGTTGTCAGAACTTTGATATGAATACTAAAGAGTGTATTAAAGTTGCTGTATTGTAAGACGTAAGCTACCATAAAACAGTAGGATCGCTGGTGCAGCCGATATTACGGAGTGCAGAGGCAAGACTGTCGTGATACAAAAAATGTACTTTTTTTAAATAGTTCTATCTGTAAATTGAAAACTGTCACGTTTTATAGGCAGTTAAAAAAATATATTTTAATGCCTAAAGAACAACTACAATAAATAAAAACACCACTAATAATTTTTGTTTGAATTAATTCATTGGAATAACTTGGTGCCTGTATGCCCAATAGGGTCCTTTTGCCTATTAAGGGCCTAAGTATGTTGGGTTTTTTTTAAATACTGATGGTATTGAATTGCATATATTCCTTCCATTAACCATATTCTTTAGTTCATTTTCACACATGGCTCTCCAAGTCTTGAATACACTGAAAACCATTTACAAGTGTTAAAGAATTAAAAAAAAAAAAACTTTACAGCTACATTATTTATAGTTTTCCATTCTGCTTGATGACTGGCCTTGACTCTCAGAAAAGCCCTGTAATTATGAGACACTACATGATATAGCTGTGAATTTGAATACCAATGTTAGGCATTATTCAGAGCGATTAGATTTGTTGAATACATTAGAAGCTATCTTTGAAATGCCCTCGATAAGAAGATTTTTAAGCCACAGTTCTCTCTGTATTTGTTCATATATTTTCTCTCCCGTGTCACACTGTATCACTATGGTTCCATGATGTATACACATACTTTGTGTATTATAAGTTGTACACACAAAAAGCTTGCATCATGCACTATTATGTTGACTGCATCTGTTCCCATCAAGGTACAAATACATCAATATAGTCGCGAGGAACTCTGGAGTCGGTGAAACATTCATAAAAATCATATGCTGCCACACACACAGGGATTCATCCCATCAGCATGATAACCTGCTGTGAAGATATCCCCTGTCAGAAGATGAAAACCAAGCTGTGATCTCATAGGCGCTTATTCCCCATAGTGTATAAAATTATTCATTGTTTTATTATTTCAAAAGTCCTTTTTCTTAGTATTTTTTTCCAGTCGCCAGGGCAGGTTTCTGAAAGGTTTTGCAGGTGCAGTGGCTCAGCCCCAGCTGACATGTAGTGGTCTGTAAGCGTTCTGTCTCCCCTGCCTCCTCTCTCCAGGCCTGACAGCAGCGGCGGCAGCTGCTGCCAACGCAGCCATCGCAGAGGCCATGAAGGTCAAGAAGATCAAGCTGGAGGCGATGAGCAGCTACCACGGCAACGCCAACCACCATGGGGCCGACGGAGAGAATGGAGACCTCAGCTCCAGCGTTGGTGAGGATACCCTTCACACAGACTGTCACAAACACAAACACATCCGCACTCACATAAACGGAAGACAAATGCATCCTGCAAACCATTTAATGTGCCTGTAGAGACACAAACACAAACACATTAAGACTTGCATACTTGCCACCATTTTGATACACATTCAAAAAACTCAAATCTCTTCCAAGAAATCATCTTTTGCTATCAGTTTGAAAATGTTAATCACTTATAACTCGGCACCAAGAGCTGTATCTGCATCAAAAGACACATGTTGATTTAAAATGTTGCAGAATGATTGATGAGCAGCGATTGATTTTTGAAAAATCTGAAATCTCAAATAAAGGGTTTGTAGAAGAAAAAATGTCAAGCCAGTCAGAGATCTGAGTTATGACCATTTCATTTGATCAAGTTTCGTTAGCGCCACCTATGGGCAGAATGCTGTCAGATTTTGCAGGATTGCTGGAAGTAAATGTGTTTGCCTTTCAAATAAATTGCTGTGTTCAAGGGTTTAGGCAGTTTTTGTTAATTTGGCCGCTTACAAGAAATTGGCAGCCAATTATTGGAAAATGGTAGGGCGTATCATAAAACTAATACATTTTTTTCGGGGCTCATGCAATTGTTTGATTTACCAACGTTGTTGATGAAACATCTTCTAGAAGTATGGGAAACAGGTTTTTTTTTTATTTAAAATGGGGACAGTCTGTTTAGGCTGAGATGATTGTGTCTTACAGATTCATCTAGAACCACGCATTCCAAAAAAAGGAATACTTGCTTCTACGTTTCCTGGTTCTCCTGATCACAACCAAAATCGTATCACTTGGTCCTTGACCCATTACCTTACTCTTCACCAAATTTCATTAAAACCTTTTAAGAAGTTTTTTAAATCCTGCTTAACTAACAGCCAAATAAATATACATGACCAAAAAAAAACCTCTTTGCCAGAGGTAATAAATAATCCTATACATACAGCTTGGCTTAAACCAAAGACTTTTGCGACTATCTCCACTATACTGCTGTTTTCTTAGTAAAATAGTGAAATATTTTTGTTCAGTTTGTATGCACGGTAAATATGCACCTTGGTAAGTTTTACACTTTTGCGCTGAAAGAAAGAATTTTTTTTTATAGCAAAGTGAAACTGAACACAGTTTCCCAAAGCTATCAGCTTTTAACAAGATCTAATTGAATTGCTGTGAGAGCATTGGTTTTTCACTATGTGCCATTTCAATTAATTATTAGCCCTAAAATGCAGAAGGATTTTCATAATATCACACAGAACCACTTAGTGTATTAAAGAGAATGATAATGTATGTTAGTGTGGATTCATGAGCCCATTCCAAATTATAAACCAAATGTAATCCCTGTAGCTTTGGTTGCTAAATGGAGGTTTTGATTCACTTACTGTAATAAATGGCTTGACTCCCGAATACATTTCATCAGTAATACTTGACACCATGCAGCTTATGGTGTGCTAGATGAAAACAGGATGTGTTCCTAAGCAGATTTAACAATGCAAAATGCATAAAGTGTGAGGTCATCACTCCAAGAGAATGGAGTATGTAAAAATAAAAGAGAACACGAGCCTACGAGGTCACGGAAATAAAGATAAATGTGAGTACCAACAGCAAGGCTATGGCAATGGAGCTAATAAGAAACTGTTTTATCTTTTTACAATTTAAATTGTAACCTTGAGCCTACAGCCAGCCACACAGGCTCCCGGTAGAATCATAATTCTGGCAAGGGGGAGCAGCTCTAGGTGTGGGTGCATGGGCCACAGCATTAGCTCTCTGAGTGAAATATATGGCAGTGACGCCTCTCGGCCCCATCCACAATCAATTGGATTCTTTTCCTTTAATATTTACTCGCAGCGATGAGATGCTCGTCTGCATGGTGATGAACAGTCTGCCACTGGCGTTTGAAGGTGACCTGTCAGTGAGTATGGACAAATCTCTCGCTCGCAGAAATGTAGAAAATAAATCATTAGGGGCAGGCAGTCAGACAGGGGCCTCTCTCTCTCCCTCACTCTGCTCGGATTTAAATCAGCTCAGATTTATGATTTGAATTAATGCTTCGTTTGGTCAAAGGAATGGTCGCAGAGACAAATGATGTTTGGTACTGAAACCATCCTAATATTGATTACTGGGTGTCGCAGCAATCTCTTGTTTATATCAAGCACTCTCCTGTGACAGGGTGGCCAGCAGGAGTCATCCTGATAATACGCCGGAGAAATATGGCCTGCTCGGCACCGCAGGGCCATGAAACACAGCTAGCAGCATGCTGTCTTCTTCATCTAGCCCCGGGCTTCCACTCACATGTTTATTTTTAATAAAAGCGTTTTGTAATTTCAGAAAAATATGAACTGACTTGCGGGAAAGTGCGATTACAGAATTATTTATATTCCAAAGTGTCTCACTTTGGCCTGCTTTTACAAACTACTTTGGTGTGAATGTGTAATATGTCCAGCTCTCAAGCCCATTATCCAAAAGCAATCCAAACGTATAAATCATTTGACTGATATGGCATGGAGTGGGTAGAAGGGTGACTGTATTTGGCTGTAGCTTTGTTAGGACTGGACTGACTGTTGTTCCCACTGCTGACTAGGGTATGACTTCATGCTGTTTTTAAGAGACTCAGGCCACAGCTGCACTGAGGAAATGGACTGGAGTTTTATAATCATCCAGCTTAAACTAAGACTCACGCAAGCAGATATGTTTACTTACACAAATTATGTTACCAACCATGATAGGAATTGATATGATAATGAGCATGATTCTCATAATGCCATTAAGCACAGATCCATTTAATCAGAAAGAGCTACTACATAAACCCATTGAAAAGAAAATCCTCCCCGGGCTCAAATACAGGTGCCTCATCTCAGTGTTTGTCTGAAGCAGATCTTTGTGAAGCGCTTAAAGCAAAGCACAGCAGAGCCAGCAAGTGAAGGACACTCTGTTCTGTTTGTAGAGTTGGATTGCCCGTCGCTGTCTTTGTGTTGATGTAAATTGAACAGGCTAATATTTCTCAGTCGCATTAAATATTCATCACAATTAGACCTTCCTGTTTGCATCAATGTTATTAATTATAAGGAAAAAACAGCCAGTTAAACTCTGAGCCAAAATAACCAAACATCCTGAGTGAGAGAAGGGGGGGAAGGAAATAGATGTTTGTTGGAGAGACAGATGAAAAGACAGTGAGAGAGAGAGACATGGCAATGGAGCGACGCACAAATGTAAAGACAGTTTGTGTGGGGGTGTTCTTTCTTTGATTTTTTTCCTCACACTCTTTAGTTGGGCAGAGGGAGCCCTCTCAAAGCACAATGTGGATTGTTCCTGCGCCTCTCAGGAAATGCCACAATTACAGATCACAGACCAAGCAAAACACGTGTGGCGCGGGGCCTTGAGGGGGATAAACAGCCCGCCATTCCCTCCCAGTGCATTGACCCCAGCCACAACCTTCATTACTGGGAGAGAAAATATTGTCAGCTGCCCACTAACAAACACCTGCCAATTTCAAGAGAAGGAATTGCTTTTTTCAGCCACGGAAGGAAAATAAAGTGTTTCTTAGACCTACAGAAAAGGAGTGGGGAAAAAAAAAAGATAAAGCAGCGTTCACCCATGTCCCCTTTTCTCTGAATGTTTTTTACTCACTTACTTCTCGGTCTTTCACCCTCTGTCTCTCTTTGGCCACTGGGTACTGCCCTGCCACTCATCTGACTCCTCACCACACAACTCTAATGGAGCCGAAATCCTGTTTGTAATTAGATATGGGAATTCCACTGTCATCAGCCAGATGATGCCACGGCATGCCGACCAAACAACTCGCCGACAGACAGACAGGCAGTGAAAAGGAGAGGACACAACAGTCCCTGCTAAATGTCAGATTTAACTGTACATTTCGAATCAATCCTAAATCCGAAACAGCGCAACTTAGCTGTATAAGCAGTTACATTCTACAGCACTACTTTAAAACCTGAAAGCCCTTTGTCTCACATCTGTGGCTTCAGTCCAGACTGCCTGCGCCCAACAGGGAGCGGAGAGCCACATGCTCGGTTGAAGCTGGACGGATGGTGACAGGTACCTGGAGTGATGCCTGACTAAGAGTTGAGAGAAGAGGTCCTGGGTGAGATGATGAGGAAGCATCATTCTCTCTTCCCAGGGTCATCAGGCTAATTTCTGCAAGCCCCTCCCTCACTCTTATATTTTTGCGCATGTGTAAGTATGTGCGTGTGTTTGTGTGTGTGTGTGTGTGTGTGTGTGTGTGCATGCTCGCGTGAGAGAGAAAGAGGGGGCCTTGGCCCCTGAGAGCGCTCTGTGAGGAGACCACAGCTGTACACTCCCAGCAGCTAATTGGTCCTTATCTAGCTGTCCCATTCATCTTCATTTTTTACCAATTACTGAGCATTATCTGTGTTCTCAGTTGGGTATGGGACTTAATCCTTTTTGGTTAAGCTGGTGCTACAGCTTGCAAATTTCAAATAAAGAAGGGGGGGGGGGGGGGTAGGAGGGGGGGAAATGAGGGAAAGGTGGAGGGGAAGAGGAGGAGGAGCAAAAGTCATAGCAAAAACAAACTCTGAAACTTCCCATCATCCCTCACTGGCAGGAAGCAATCAATAAACAATGACATCACGCGAAGGAGAGAGGAAAAAATGGAAGAGATCAATTATTGGCGTTATAATTCAAGTCCTTGTTTGCAAACGTTGCAGCCTCATTGATTAGGCTGTTCTTGTTGCACTCACCATTATTGACTTGTTAAAACCATATTTTCTCATCATCAGTGGTTTTCCGTTTGCGGTCACACAGATAACAACACTTTAAAGGGGCATCATTAATTATTAAAGATGTATTCATTTTAAAGCACAGTGAGTCCAAATCATCCTGTTTACTCTACAAACAATACAAGTATAGTACATTGCTCATCCAGAAGGTACATCAAGACGCTGCAATCTGCGGCAGTTAGCCTTAATTTTCTAAGATCAATGCATAACTAAGCTCCTCTCTATATGGGGTCCGTGCTTGGCCATGCTGCAGAGCTGAGTGGAGTCATCCTGGAAACCATGCACTAATTACTGGAGTGTTTACTGCTCTGCTGGATAGCATTTGTACATTTTGGATCGTATCAGTGTGCTCTGCACTAAACAGATAAATAAGACATTAAGATGACAGTGTGTATGAATGAAATTACAGTGGAAAACTGATAGTCATCAATTATAAAATAAACACGCACTAAAATAGGCTAAATTAACGGCCGCACACGTATGTATTCTCGCTGAACCCACAGACATGCGTGTCAGCAGACACAGACAGCCATGCACACAAAAGCAGGACGCATACAGAGACTCTGCTCCTGCACTTTGATAGGGATCTGTTTGGTCACACTCTCTGCGCCAGCTGTCAGCCCAGCTCCACTGCTGCGATTTAATTAGTCTGTTTATGTCCTTTCTAATAATAAAGCTCTCTGGGTGGAAGGACACATCCGACTAGCTAGCTGAGCGCCCCAACCTGCTCGCTGCACTAGTGCTGGTGGCCCGGCGCCGCCGAATGTGGGCCATGATGGAGGATGGTGGCTACTTCCTGCTCTTCTATACAGAACAATGGCCCTCAGGCTCAGATCTAGTATCACCCCCTACTCAATCCTAACCTTAACCATTAGGGGATAAAGCACATACTGACCTGATATGAGTGTCTAGGGGCAACTTCATCCATCTTCCTCTCTAGCTCTCTTGTGGGAGTCTTTGTCAGCCGAAGCTCTTGAGAGAGACTAAGATTGTAGCCATAGGCTGAATAGAATTCATTTCACGAACATATCATAACACCTCTTTGACTGACTGACAGATTATTGTCTTGTCTGATGTATGCAATTACAGTGTGGTTTGTTGGTTTTTCTTTATTCTGATATCGAGGCTGCGTTGGACAAAATAGGGTCCGTTTCAGCTGCAGGTGTCGGGGGTGGGGGGGTGGGAAAGGGAAGTAGTGGTAGTAACTGAATCAGACACACTGAGCTAGACAGAGAGTGGCAGAGCAGACAGACAGCCTTCCAGCCTGAGTAAAGAGCTTGATGGGTCTCTGTCTCTCTCTTGGGCTTTGGCCCTCACCATCTCTCTATTAGTCTGCCAGGCTCATGGGAGCCAGGTGACAGATAAGTGAAGAACGACACACACATTTTAATAGACATTTCAAAAGATAAACCTGATAATCATTTCTCTTTTTAATGAAGTCTAATGTCCTCGTTCTAATTCCAGTTGCGTCGCCTGCTAAGCATCAGCGCAATACTTGAATATGCATGATTGGGAAATTGTGAGGCACACTGATGTAGCTACAAAATACACAAACGCAGACAACTGCAGAAATAGATTACAATAACAGAGGGAATTGATTAAACATTATTTCCGTAATGATCCATATCAAGTTCTATCAGCTTTGAGTGGCAGCGGAGTTGCATCGTTATAGAGAGGAATAGACACAGGGAGAGACAACATGCTAGACAAACCTTGTGTCATGGAAATATTTGTTTGATTGTCTCATGTGGTTAGTTCACAATAGCAGGAGCAGAGCTATAAAAAACAACTGACCAGTCGAGTTGTCATCCCTCATCAACATTAGGCCTCATTCTTCATTAATTGGATAGATTAATTTGGAGCGCTTTGATGCGGGGGTGATGCATGCGTTCGGCTGTCCCCTCCTCACTATTCTCTGTCAGGTTGAATTTAGCCAGGGAAGGGGCTGACCTTTGAAAGTGAAGAGATCAACACAATTTGAAAAGACAATGTCACTTGGTGTAAATGTGATACGTGTAATAAATGACATTCAACCTTTCAGTGATGATGAGCTTTCGCAGGTTGGAGTAATGTGGAATATGCACAACGTGTAATTGCATAGAATGTGGAGCAGTTTTCACATAAACAGCTAAGATGGTGCAGCATTAGAGCCAGAATAGCATGTGCTCTCATTTCACTATGATTATGTCTAAGAGGAAACATTATCGTAGAGTAATAATATTACTGTGTACACAATGACAGTAATGACAATACAGTGATGACAACAACAAAATGACAATCTCTTTTACTGTGATTACCCTGTAAAAATGTTCCATTGCTCCAATCGGGGCGAATCAAAGCGCATTTGTGTGATAGAAATAGTTGGTTCTGTTCCACGAAAGCACTCGGTCGGTTGCCTGAACAAAAAGGTGTTTCTTCTCAATTATGATATGGGAACCCTCATCCAAATAGAGCTATCAGCTAGGCTGAGCCCAGACATCTTCACCATCACACAGCCTCTCCTCTGGGACCAAGATAAAAAGGGAGAGCGAGCAAGTTCAAACAATGTTAAGGAATTTCACAATTTCAGCATGTCCTTCACAGTGTGAACAAACAGAGGAAGGTATTTCTTGACAAATTGTGTTTGGAATCCCCAACAATATAATTGAAATAACCTCAACATAATATTTTCTGTTTATTTTCTACTACTACTTACTACTCTTTGTGTACTTAAATGCATTTCAGTACAAACTAACAGCACTTTTTGGACTGCAGTGATATAAAATTCACATTACAGCCAGTTCACCTTGAACTCATTAGCACTGCTTAAAACTGTAAACTATACACCGCAGTACTGATTTTCTCTCACGAGGTGATTGTAATGGAGGAAGTGAGAGCGCAGGAGGTAGTGATGCTAATTTTGTAATTAAAACAGATGATCTGATGACCACATGCAAACTGATCCCCCCCCACCCCACCCCCTCCACCAAAGTGATATGACGGCAGAGTGGGCCGTGATTGATAACGCTCGTCAATATATTTCATTTCAGAAGCCTTAGTCAAATGACAACTGGTTGTCATTGACTGAAAGCAATCTTTTTAAAAGGGGAGCCTTTGCTAAGTATCAGATGAAAATGATTCCTCTGTCTGCTTGGGTGTCACTGTCTGTAGGAGCTTTATTGATTGGGCTTGAATATATTGCACCCGCAGTAGTAACAGCTGCTAGTAATATCTCTCCTCTCCTTCTGCTCTCCTCCTCTGCTCACAGCACTTTCTGTGCCGCGGCTTATTGTCAGCGATCAGATGTTGGTGCTCTCATGCCGATGTTGCGTATTCATCAAGAGTGATGTGTGACAAATGTAAAGTGAGCCTGGTTCCGACCCAAATTAGAGAAGCGAACGGTGTTTGCTAATGTGTCCTGAAGGCCTGGCTGTCCTGGCCACCCCCGGCCTCGTGCATGATTGCGTTAACTAAACCCACCATTGTCTCCCCCACTCTATACGCTCTGTGTTATCAAGCACAAGGATGTTGGCATTGGTTGGTAAAGGTCATTTACTGTAATGAGATTTGCCACATGCAAGCATATGGCTTGATTATTGCCCTGTTCGTTAACATTTTCAGCAAAGAGACAAATAGACAGCTAAAACACAGGCCCGTGCGGGTGGGGCGATGGTGAAACGTGTTTAGCATTTTCTCTTCAAAGATAGGAAGAACTTTTTTCAGATCTGCCACAGAGATGATTGATCTTTCAATTTTCATAAGGAATGCGTGCCATTAGAGCCAAGGATTTAAATTATCCTATAAAAGTTGCCTGCCTTAGATTTTATACACTTAAAGGACAAACACCTCTGTCTGTCTCCTCGATAATTTCTACCACATGTTACACTCCAGTGGTTTGGGTAGGAAAGCAATTATGTTACCTCATCAAACCAGAAATGTTTTCTTATCATGGTTGCTCTTACATTACATTACATTAGGCATCTTGGCAGGAAATCTTTGCCCACCTGAATCATTGGAAAGTGTATCTCTTTATCCTGGCATGCCAAACACATTTTGTTTGTTGATGTGAATTAGATTGAATTGTGTCCAATCATCGTGGCTCTTGGAATGTAAAGGATATTGTTTGCATGTGTTTTTATGTCTGGCTGGTTCCATGTGTAGACGGACCTATACACAATTATCTACACTGCATCATTGTCTGAGAGAGTACCCGTACGTTTTCATGTTTACCTCCCCTTGTTACTGCGAGATGTATTCTTTTTATGTGTCCGTTTGCGTGTTTGCTTGTGTGTGTGAGCATACGTGAGTGTACAGCAGGTATTTAACAAAGGCAAGATGTTTGCTTTATTATGAACATTACTGCGTAAACACAAAAGGCTTCAAAGTTTCATTCAATGACACTGAGGGGCTGTGGGTGGCTACATCAAAGCGCAATACCTTCCTCTCTCCCCCCATTTTAATGAGAAACAGGACTCACCAGCCTTGACTGAACCTGCCATCTGTGTGTGTCTGTTTTTTTCTTGTTTGCATGTGTGTGCGTGCGTCTGTCTGTGTGTGTGTGTGCGGTTGTGTGTGTGTGTGTGCGGTTGTGTGCTTGAATGCGGGAGCAGTTGCGTTTCTGTGCATATGTAAGCATGCACTTGTGTTGTGTAAAGTGGCACCACGATGCCAGACAACATATTTATGGAGGCTGTGTGTTATGTTTGATCTAATGGCTTCAAGGCTCCCTCCATCTCACATGGCAGGGCTTCTGATTTTTGGAGGAGATTAACAGTTATAGTAAAGATGAATAGCTGATTAGGGCTATGGAGAGACCTCTAAATGTCTTGCCGCATGACAGACACTTTGTCATGAGCCATTCATTTCCTTTTGGGACCGGCGTGCAAATCCTCGATACGACCACAACAAAGACTCTCCATGTGTGTGCACCGCCGTCTCACCTTTGTTGGAGAAATACATACACGACATGGGGGCATTTTACAAGCGCAATTAGGAGGAAAACTCAGATTGGTTTGCAGCGGCAGACCGCATATGCATTGTGCAGTGAGTCAGTTCATTTAGCTGCTTGACTGAAATGGTCCTGTTCAGTTTGACAGATCAGAAGAGGAAAAAATATCTCAACACCATGAAAACCAAAGGCTTAGCGCTGAGCAAATCAGCCCTTTGTCTTGTTTAATTCAAATCAAAGGATAACCAGGAATGTTTGTTTGACAACAGCATTTACAATGCATTGTTCTGAAGCCCAGAGCTTCCCAAACAAAGACAGATAGGCTTTAAACAAGTCATTTAATTAGCACCGGATCCCCAGCTTTGGCTGCGCCAACCAATTATACATTCCTGAGGCATGTGCAGGTCCTATTTCACGGAAGCGAGAGGCAGATCCTCTCCAGCCCTGTCTCTTACAGTACATCTCTTCCCTTCCATTTAAGAGAAGGTAAATAGCCCAGACAGACAGCTTCATTAGCCAGCGTCTGAAGAGCGCGGGGCCGATTGTCGCTTAAATAGTGCGCTTTTACTGCAGGCCCAGCCGGCGACCTCCGATCAATTACAGCTGACATTATTGTTTGTCGGGAGCTTTTTTCCTGGACGGAGGAGTAAAAAACGAGATCAGGCCTGAGCTTTGGCTGGAAATGTAATCTTCCCCCTCTCTTTGGTTCTTTCGCTCCACAAACAATAAATCATTCAGTTGAAGAGATAATAAAGTGCCAAGTAGGAGCTAGTTTAATTTTTGTCAGGGGAAATCTGTCCACAACAGAGTTAAGGGTAAGGGGCTGGCTGCTACCTCCATACCATTTTCAATGACAATAGCTTAGTTCCTTTTTTCTTATTTTTCTCTGTAGGGTTAGACGGCCAGAAAGGCTGAAATCCTGTTTAGATGAAGATTAACTGCTGCACAAATCACTGCAGGTTATCATTTCTGTCATCAAAATAAATTACTGCTCTCGTTTTAATCATTTTAAAACATTCAACATTCAATCTTTTTTCGGTGTGATTCTTTTAAGTATCAGACCTACTGTCGGCCGTGCGGTTTGGTTCTGATGTAACAGCTTTTTAATCATGTTGTTACCAAGGGCTGTTTTAATTCATTCAATTCATCCTCCATGATTCAGATCTTTGCTTATCCATGCATGAACTCCCAAGCACTGCACGACATAATAGCTGAGCTGTTTGTATTGGTATTAAGTGATTTGTAGTTTTAATGATTGTAAATAGGAGTTCACCTTTGCAGGTCCCTCAGGCTTACTTCAGGTAAATTACTCCAAATGCATTGTTTATGCCCTTCAGGAGAGAGGGGGGCTTATGGGAATTCACCTCTCATCAGGTCTGAACTTCTGTATCAGAGATAAACACAGACTGACAAATATGTTTCTAACGGTTTGCCCACTGGAATATCTACACAATATCCAGGTGATTAATGAGTCTGACTAATGCTTGTTGATTCAGATTTTGGAAAAGAAAAACACAAAACCCCCTGCATATTATTATCACCAAGTTAAAAATGGTTCAGGATTGTGAACTGCAGATGCTTGTAGTCCTTTTATTTAGCAAGAATAAATCAAGCAAATAGGAAGAAATTGCATATGAATGAAACGAAAACACTTAACTGTTTTGCTAAAATGCCAGATTCACTGAATAAACTAATATCCTCCTCACCTGGCTCCTTTCAGCAACAAATAAAGGGATTTGGTGGACCCTCGTCGGCCTGTGGCACATTCCCCTACAGTGCCCTGAATGGGCCTTTATGGGAGAAACACCGCTTTAGGATGGGGTGACATGAAAGGGGTTGGACAGGCACTGAAAGCGAGACTAATACCCCTTAGAGCGAACAGAGGTCCAGTGTTTCCCCACCAGGCGGTCTGTCAGGTGGAGGCACATCACCAAAATTCATATACCATCAAGTACGATACAACACAAATACAGGTAGAAGAACGTGTTTAGCAGAGAGTCCATAAACCTGTGTTACTTTTAGGTGATTCTCCACCTTTTCTTCATAGCATATTGATTCGGTCAAAATTTGGTTGCTTAAGTCCATGTGTCTTTATGCGAGTCGCTGTGTTTGATTGAATGGGTGTAATGTATCCACCTCAAAGGCAGAATAAGTCTCTTCACTCTGGCCCTTGAGTGGCCTTGAAAGGCTGATAGGTAGCCTAAACCTCTCCATGTTGTCCTACAGTAAGTACCCCCGCAATCAGGCCCTCTGTGGTGTTTTTTAATTGAGCTTAGCCTGCTGAGTGGTAATTGATTCAGTCTGAGCTACAGCAGAGGCGCTGATACAAGGTGCTGCTTGGCTCCCGCCTTTCTTTAATCTCCCCTGCTTTATATTGTTTGGGAATACTCGCCACTGAGAAACTGCATGCCATCTTTCTTATGGAAATCAATGCTTCTTTTGGAGGTAGGGGAATGACAGAGAGGAGTACTTCTCATGTCCTTTCATTTTCAACCAGTGTCCTTCTCTTTAGAGGCTTTCGCCATGCAGATCTCCTTGCCCTTTGGCTACTGATGTTTTGTCAGAAGAGTGGAGTTGTTTTGTGGATCAGCTTTCTGTAGTGCAGTATCTTTTTTCCCCCTCTTTCTTTCACGCAGCTTTTTTACCTTGAACCGGGCTGCCAAGAAAAGGAGGAAAAAAAGGAGTGAAAAATCAACAGAGAGGCTCAATCAGATCCAATAGTGTCTATGAGGTTTTCTTTAAAGCATTTGAGGAAAAGCATCTGAGTGGCGGAGGAATGAGACCAAACTGTTCCCAGTCACTTTTGATCCTGCCAGTTCAAAGTCCCCATAGAGCAGAGGGGGAGGGAGGGGGTGCCGTGGTTGGGGGGGGGGTACAGACACCTAGCTTTGACCTTCTGTCTGTGCTCATGTCCTTTGAAAGTTGGCTTGTTTTCATTAAGCCATTGAGAAGCACAGTGCAGGGCCACAGTTTGACTAACTACTAACCCTCTATGGTATCTTTATTAGACATTCTTTACATTTTTGCACTACTAATGGTTTAATTTTCCCAATTAGGCGTCTATTGCTAGACAGCAATTGAATAATTTAAAACATTTGTAAGATATCTCTGATGTTGTAATGGAATAATTTGTGTGCATATAAAAGAGAAAGACAAGAAAATTCCATTATTGTGTAAGCTGAAAGTGACTTTACTGTTTTTGGTCTCGCTCTCTCCTCTCGCTCTCTCTGGTCTAGAATATAGGCTGCTATAATTAGCCTAAAGTCATTGCCATACTGTGATCTGACGGTACTTGTTTGTCATTAGCACATTTAACTAGTCATTTGGGTAATGGCTTTCGAGATTGCCTTTGTTTTTACAGATATTTTTAATATGTAAATATTGAGACAATTTCCATAATGTGCCCTTTTTATTCATCATAGAATAATTGATGCATCTTTATTGCTGTGTAAACTTTAGTCTTTGAATGACTGTGTATATAGTTATCATCCCCTTTTTCTTTATTATTATTGCAGTAGTATCTATTATTAACGTATGTTGTAAAACATTTATGTGTATTATGTTAACATGGAAAGATACCCGAGAAGCGATTAATTTGAATTATTCAATTTTTTTCCTAATGGATGGCAGTGTAAAGCTTTAGTGTTATTGGACACCAATTTTAAAGGGTATCTCAGTGGTGGGAATTACTGATTGCTGAATTAACAGCAGCAGGTTTTGAGTTTTCAGCCAGACCCTCAGAAGTTTCCCCTGTGAATATCTCACTCATAATATGCATCATTGAGTAACCAACGACCTCTTCATGTGTCTCAGGCCTGGAACTCCCCTTCATGATGATGCCACACCCCCTGATCCCAGTCAGCCTGCCTCCAGCCTCTGTCACCATGGCGATGAGCCAGATGAACCACCTCAGCACCATTGCAAACATGGCTGCCGCAGCACAAGGCCAGAGTCTGCCCTCCAGAATGGTCACCTCTGTCATAAAGGTGTATTTCAAAACAGCAAGCAGCTATGTCGCAACACTAGATGGTTTTAACATAACTTCCTCTTTTTCTGTGTCACAACGTTTCAGTCTACACTGTATATTTATTTTGTGTGTTTGTCTGTTTCTGTTGCTGTTGGGGTTGCAGGAACGGGTGCCCGACAGTCCCTCCCCTGCTCCTTCCTTAGAAGACCACAGGAGGCCCGGCAGTCACCCATCGTCCCACCGCAGCAGCAGTGTGTCCAGCTCCCCAGCCCACACAGAGAGCTCCTCAGACAGGATACGTGCGTCTCTTTATAACCTCACCCCACAGTTAGCCACACAGATGAAGGGTGAAGAAAAAGAGCCAAATTTTGCAGATTGTTGTTTTGTCTACTTTACGAAGCTGGAGTAGAAATACGGGCTCTTAATAATGTTCCTAATGTCGCTCCTGTTTTGTCATCCTCTATCCAGCGATACACCACAATGGCCAGTCCATGAACCATGCCCTGTTAGGTCTGTCCCCCAACATCCCACCTGGGCCTAAAGAGGGAGACCTGGCCCACGACATGAGCCATGAATTAAAGAGGATGCACACTGACAAAGGTGAGTCAAGCTTCATTCAAATGCAAAATGTTTGGTAGAATGGTGCAGTCTTCATGACACACCTATGCACTTATTTCGTTTTTGAACTGTTAATATCAGAAAATACTTAATTTTAAGTAATAGACTAACCAAATAATAATTAAGTTCTTAGTTCCTTCTATTTAATGTTCACAATGAATGAATTACGGATGTTACGAGAAACAAGTGACTGCTCTACTGGACAGGCTCTTTTCTAGGAGCCTATACGTTTTAATTTTAGGAATTAAGTCTGATAACAATGACAAATGCTCAGTTTCAGGGGAGTTAGGCAGGTTTGTAAGTCTGCAGAAAAACTTTAGCCAAATTAATATCACAAAGTCAGTGGAGGCAGAGAGCCCACAGTTGGTTAATGTGTCACCAAAGGCAGAACAGCTTTCTGAGACTACTGTTGGTCAGGGTGCCTCCAAGTGTAATCCACTTCGATTTAATACCTTTTTTGTACCAATTGGAGTAGAAGATTAATTTTATCACTGAAAATAATTTAGAAGAAACTGTAGACCCACCTGAAAACATTCTACATGCCTAGTGCATTTCACCAAAAGAAAATCTTTTAAGGCATTGAACATTGATTAATTATTGATTAATACAATTTGACATATATTGTTCCCTTGACAGGATTGGCAGTCACTCAGTTACTCCTAAAATAGCTTAGAAACTTAGTCATAGAGGGTCTAAGATACATTTTCACAGTCTAAGTTGAATGTATTTTACAGACCAAAAATCTAATTTGCAATCAAGAAGAGGCAACCTGCATGAGTGTAAATGTGTGTGTATATGTATACATGTTTGGATGAAACAACATTTTGCTTGTTGGGGCAATCTCCGTTTTTGGAACTCCACAGAAATACAGTGTAACTGTGTCAATACTGTTTTATTGTAAAAGGTTTGACAGCCTCTTATAATAAAAGTCTGTAGATAAAGTGCCCTGTTTTCAACACATTTCTGCAAAAAAATACCAGAATATTTTTGAAATTATTAATAATATAGACTTTGCATTATTGTTTTTATAAAATCAGAATTCCGCACTTTTTGTATATACCAAATTAATACTGTTATTTATTTATTTTTATGAACATGGGAAATAATGATCCCTTTGCATAGAGATTAGCTCACATGTGCCATTTCCTATCATCCCCATTAACTCTGAACTTGGAGAGAGCAAATGTTTTTTATCATTAATTGCTGGCATTATTGCATTATGATTTTGCAGTGCTTGTAAAAAAAAAAAATTAAAAAAAAGAAAAAGATAAAAATCTACTAAGCGTGGCGTGGTGGATTAAATACAAAATGAAGCAAATAATAGATTTTAGTATTCTCTGTTGGTTTTGAGCAGAGCAGGGGCGGGCTGTGCTGTGCTGTACCGGGTGATGCAGGGTGGGGTGAGGCTGATAATGATATTAAAACCACTATGGAAATCATTGGGCTGTATGTTCCCTGTTGGCTAGGCTGACGTGAAGATCAGCGTTAGACTTTCACTCACAGGGTGTGAAGCAGTGAATAGTAATAATTAGCAGGATCATGAGCTGAATTTATGGGTCACAAACTGTCTAACTGTCTATGCATGGGTGTGATTATGCGTGAGTGTGTGTGTGTGTGTGTGTGTGTGTGTGGGTACGTGTATGTGTCTGATAAAAAGACAGCCAGGCAAACAGAGCAACGCAAACAGAGAAAGAAGGAGGTTTAACCAAGTATCCACATACTAAATCAACTGAATGTTTCCCCAGTAGCAGAAATATGACTTCTTCACTGAAGTGTGTCCTCCACACTCAGATAATCAACACAAATGGACTGTAATTTCTTCGCAATATTAGAGGAGAAAGCAAATGACCCAGCAATCCACACCAATTCTAGCTAGTTGACCCACACGCATCTGCCCGCAAACACAAGCTGTATTATCTTTTAGATTGTCAATTCCTAATATGTCACTGGACTTGATTAGGATTCTGAGCTCTCCAGTGTGTGCACCAGAGGTCTCGGGCTGTGGAAAACATTTTTATAAAATAACCCATTAATGCAGAGGAGTGCAACTAAATTAGTTACCAATTTGCTGAGCATGAATTAATGAAGAGAGCTTCTCCCGGCTCCCACAGTTGTAATTTTCATAATAACCCCAGACCTTTATTTGGCAGGTTGTTTAGTTTTTTCGTTTGAAGGTTTTCATTAGTCTAATGAGGACTGTGCAAGGGCGAGCAGTCAGCACAATTTACATGAGGAAGCTATCATAATAAATGAGGCAATTTGAATAACATGCACAGGTTTATGCAGCGAGATAAGAGAGATTGTAGCAGCCAGATTCAGAGGTAACCAATACATTAGAACCAACTAATAACCAAAGTAATTCCAATAAAAGCTTTAAGTGAAGGGAATAAAATTAATGATAGATATATTGAACTGTAATGATATGATACATGATGCATTAGATTAATAAAATAAATGTGTTCCATTGTTAAAGAGGGGAGAGGCCTCACAATCCGAAGCTTTGTTTATGGTGAGCTTTTTAATTAGGCTTGTTCATCGCATCAGTTTGTTTAGATAAATGAGATAACATTCCAATGGTTTAATGATATCTCTCCACTTGTTTGATCTTTATGATCCTGGCAGAGCATTAAATTAATCTCTTGCAATGCACTCTTAGAAGAGAGCACAGTGGGCGCACAGGAAGGATGCAGTGCCCCGGCTCATATGGAGGCTATTTAAGTAGCCAGACACCTCAGAGACAGCCACTATAATGTCACATCACTCACATCCTATGAACGTGTCTCATCTTTTTCATG
Source organism: Lateolabrax maculatus (assembly GCA_031216445.1). Classification (NCBI taxonomy): domain Eukaryota; kingdom Metazoa; phylum Chordata; class Actinopteri; order Acropomatiformes; family Lateolabracidae; genus Lateolabrax; species Lateolabrax maculatus. The sequence continues at coordinate 7,659,545 of CM062208.1, read as the reverse complement.
TCATCTCTGCTGATGAAGGACAAAGGCTGTTTGTTGTTGTCTAAAAAAGACTGTTTCCAAAGTTGTGTCACAGTGCAGGGTAACCAGATGGTTACTCGTTTTTTTGGGGGGGGGTGTTGTTTGAACTTGGTTATTTTTTTGTCCAAATTTTGCCCGAGAAAAAAGGGGAGATTAGATGATGTGTGAGAAAAAAGGCTAGTAGAAAGCTAAGTGTTATCTCACATGTGACTAATTGAATTGCTTCAAACAGAAAGTCTGTGGCAATAGCTTCCGACAAGCCTCTGTCTCATGAAACAGCAGGTAGCTGACAAACAAGGGGAAATTTGAAAGGTACGGAAGCCTTTGGCTGTAAACTTACTTTGGACATCAAACACTTGACATCATTTTATTTCCTTGGGGAAAAGGTGTTTGAAACACAAGCCATATGTATGTACGTCGAAGTATAAGAGTTTTCTGTAAATACCATGTGGCAGTTTAAGCATTTTGCCAACAACAAATTTCCCCACTTTACCTCAGCCCTCCCACTGCAGTTAAACATGCCACATCTCTTTTACACTGATCTAAATGCTTGACAGGAGAGTCAGAGGCAACTACAGCATGTAAACTGATTCTGTAAACCATATTTTAAAAGTGGGTGATTCACTGGTAATATGATATTGGCACTTCCCTGGAAAACGTTATATATCCTTGTTGACACAACAGGAGATGCACCCATAATGTCCTCCCAAGCACAAATGGATGCTTGTGGTGTATTACAGTATGTCACCTAGAGGTGCATCCTTTCATACCTTCTATCAACTGGGCAGTCGTTGATGCAGCGAGCACTGTTGTGACCGCAATGGACAAAGCGGATTTGCCACGCCTTTTCTTTGTCAGGATGCTGCCTAGATGTCCAGTTGATGTGCTTAGGGCTGGTGCACTGTGCACTGTCTGCAGTCCCAGTTTAGTGTCTGAATGATGAAGTGGAGCAGGTACCAGTGTCACAGTCTATTACATACAGCTGCTTTGGGCAAGGACCTGTGGAAGCTGATGGGCTCATGTGGCGGGGGGATATAGTTTGAAAAAAGATGAAAAAGACAAAAAAGTGATTTCTAGCCTTTGTAGTCTTTGTTCTGTTCCTTCTTTGCATAAGCATTTGCAATGATAAAAAGGAAGTTTGGGGACTTTGGGTCAGGCTAAAGTTTTGGCATCAGTTTTGTGCTCTTTTTGCGTTGTAAATATTTCACTGACATTGATGGTATCTCCGTACTGTATCATTAAAAGTTCGATATGTTCGGTGTAAGCGCCTTCTCTTCATCTTTCTGACTTTAATGCATGGTGTTTTGTTCAGTCCTCCCGATGTCCTTGGCGTTGCAAGCTTCAAACACATGCTGACTACCTGACTTTTCCCTAAGTCAGGAGGCAAGATCATTAGCCATCACAACCCTGAAATGTGACTTGGCAGACAATAATGCTTTATGATCAAACAACTTGTCAGTGCGTCCTGTTGAAATGAAAGAGTGCAAAAAAATAATTCAATAGAGGATCAATCAAATTTCCCCAGCCCATGTGAGAGAGATTGCTGATGGTGCAGAGAGGGGCTATTCCTCGAGGACATGGGAGTTCATTTGGATATTTGTTCTCCCCCTCATGAATGTTCCATTGCGTGACACCAGCTCCTGCTAATCACATTTCACTGAAAAGGGGGGATGCTTTTAGGGACGTTGAAAAGAGAGAGGTTCTTTTTAATCTTTGAAATGCCTCAAAAGTGACAGAATGCTTTCTCCTGCCAAGACGTGAGCCTCGGATGGGGAGATAAATATGCTGTGGTCAGCTAAGTGTATCTAGTGAGCAGAGAGGCAAATTTAATAATGCATTATCATTCACTGGCGAAGGTGAAATCTCCCTGTCCATCAGAAGGCTGAGGCCTGTTTCATGTTACCCTTCACTGCAAATGAACAAGTGCTTTACTCAGCCATACCAGAGATGCACAGTAGGCACCAGTGCTCTGCTATATATGCCGCTCTGGACTGTCAAGAAAACAGGTCTGTAATCAAAGCAATCATCTACCAGTCTTGACTGGAGACATTAATGATCACATGTTTTTATTCCTGGTAAAACAGTTTAAACAATAACCTTCTTTTTTTGTTCCTCCTCTTTGAGAAACACAAGGTGCGTTTTACATATCTGAGCATCTGCTATTATGCAGATTATGGGAACATATTTAGCCGAACGCCCTTGAAAACAGCATTAAACAATTATGAAGATTATGTACAATGCAGAAAATTTGTGATTCAAAACAATTCATATCTTAGCAGTGGCAAATGTTGCAGACAGATAAGGTTGACCCTGAATATGTATTTCTGTACTTTTGGAGACATTCTGTGCGGTTGTTTGTATAATTTAATATTTACATGTAAACAGTAATTAAGTGATGCTACTGACATGCCAGGGCCAGGCTCTGCCAAGGTAAACACCAGCCCTAGTAGTTTGCCACAGTCCATCATGTTTACAGACTTGCAGAGCCGAGTGCTGTTTGTGTGCTCTTCCTTGGCAAAGCCCATAAAACACAACCAATTGGATGCCGAGTGTTGAACAGTCACTCTTATCGTCTGGCAGTCTACTCGCTGACTTGAGGACATTGTGAGTCAAACCTTTAAATTTTCACTCTGCGATAATTACGCCGCTATACTTGAGCTTTTATATCCTTTCACTGAGAAAGTAAATCATTCCTAATAAAGAGAGGAAGAATAGTGGGCGGAGGGAAAAGTGCTTGAGGACTAATTCTCTTCACTCCCTCCCTCTCTGCTCTCTATTCTGCTTTTTGAAAGCCTTTCTCTGAGTATTCCAGTCACCTTGACTTTGCAGCTGCAGCCTCATAGTCTGTTGCTTATCCTGCCTAACCCCAGCCTGTCAATTAGGTGTTTAAAAATTAATCTCTTTAACTGGAAATACCATGCCAGCTTTCTTCCGTCTGTAAATGAAGTGTTATTAATTCACACAGCGCAAAGTCAGTGTTATGAATAATGTTATCAAAACAGATTTCCACACATTTAACATGTTGCTCCTATTAAAACCCCTTAAGTATTTTTATAACTGTGAAGCCGGGACTACTAATGGATTTGCATCCGTTTTTGAGCTTCTATAGCAGGCAGCCACAGAGCAAGTGCTCCTAAGCCAGGCCTTTTAAAGTTTACATTTCCCATTTCCTCTTTTGTTCTTTCATCTTCATTTAAAAGCAGCTCAGTATATCCAGTCTGGATTAGTGCCAGCCATCGTCGATGCTCGTTCAGCAGCAACAGAACAGCATCGCTTCTCCCTGTAGGATTGCAACGCCAGGCAGTGACACCAATGTGTCTCCGTGCACCCCCCCACCCCCCACGCCCCCCCTCTCAAACCCAGCAAAGCTCTGATCTAGCAGCAGGCTATCTGGCCAACCACACCAAGCTAATGCTTGTTCCATTAAAACCTGGTGATTACGGGGGGATTTCCTCTCTGTTTGTTTGTTTGAATGCTTAATTATCAATATGTAATTGGCATGTGTATTGTGATGTTGGGTGCATATTCGGTGGCATATTTTACTGGAATGCACATTGCTATCGGGTACAAACAGGACTCCCCAGTCACTGTCTAAGTTAAGCTGCATGAGAAGTTGCTCTAATGAATTAATAAATGCTAAACAAAGGAGAACTAAACAAAGAGTGAGAAATAAATGGCTTGATGATTAGTGGGTCAGAGAGATTAGTGGGGTATACAGTACAAATGATCCCCTTCTGAAATGGGAATGATTCAGGCAAAACACCCAATCAATAGTTTAGGCCAATTTAATCTCTGGGATTCTTCTGTCAATAAATGGACCCGGTCAACGGAGGTCAATATGCAAAGACAATCTAAACACCTTCAAAGTGCCTCACTATAATGTCCTTTTTCGGGTATTATCTTCTTGACAGTTTTGGCTCATAGTCAATAGGTGAATTACAGAAATCTATTCAAGTATGCCTGGCTGTCATTTTCTTTTATGAGCCACAAGTTCATTTTTTGCTCCTCCGCCCTGAGCCTTACCCTCCTGGTTTGACTAAAAACTAAGTTCATGGATTTACTGTAGCACTGTGATCTCTAACCTGGCCCCTGTTCTGTTTCCACCATTCTAGTTGTGGTTGTCTCTCTACAAAATGCCATTTTGTCTCCACTACTGTTCACTTTAAGAGCTCATTTGAAGGTGTGCGCTGGCAGAAACAAAAGTCCTGTATGCTTTTATGCAGTCATCACAGTCAGCCAAGCCTGTAATCCTCAGAGGTCCGATAATGACATAGCCCCTGCATTTATTACATGGAGGAGAGGAGAGAGGGAAAACGCTGACTTTGAACAAATGAACACTCTGACCTTTATGCAATAAATATGACATGGGCCGCATAAAAAGACAAGATATCTTCCTCCTGAATGGAAGTCAACACGGATTCTGCTCCCTTGCCTCTTGCTCGCTCTGTTTCCATTTCTCTTTCCCCCCTCTCTCTCTCTCTCTCACTGTTTTCCTTTCTCTCCTTTTCCAGCTAACAGTTAAACAAATGATGAAATCGATTTTAATTGTTTGCACCATCATATTGTAATCTATGCTCCACCAGCACAATTTGTAGTTCATAATTTTCTCTGCTGTCGTAGTGTTATACATTATGTACATTGCAGAATATTATGGACAATCATCTGTCAGTATTCTAATCCTCATGCATGATTTGACTCTTTAATTTAATCATTAGAGCATGTTTTCTCAGCAATGAAAGCAATAAGAAAATACTCTTTATCCATGCCAGGAAAAGACAGTTTTAACAGAGAGAATCAACCTTTCACTATGTCTTTTGTAATCTCAATGTGATCCCAATTGAGCATCGCAATTGTCTTCTTTTGTCACCTCAGACCGCCTCTCTGACAGTAAAGGATTTATGGTTATTTCCTCCATGCAGCCTGTCCATCTGTGGCTCTATCTTCATATGGCCTTGAGAATACGATTCAATTTATTAAGGCAAAGCAATGGACTCATTACTTTACAAAGGTGGCAAGAGAGAGAGTGAGAAAGAGGGAGAAGTGACACACTGAATTGGTTATTAATGGAAAGGCACAGCCATAGGGCAGTTGAAATTTAATGATATCCTACAAGAAAATATGAGGGTGTCACTCTCCAAAAAGTCATGCTAAATGTCAACATTTTAAGGTCCCGGCGCTAATTTTATGCCTGTGCACAGTAATGTTTTGGAGAGCATTTAGGAAACACGGCCCAGTGGCCAGCCTGATTATCCCGCTCACCTTCTCTCCTCTCTCCAAATGGGTTTGTGCAGCAAGCGATTTCATCTCTAAGTGAAGGGAACATTAGGGAGGGGAGAAAGAGAGAGCGATAGAGGAAAACACGCGGTTTGATTTTCATGCTGTGATAAGAGAGTGGGAGCCAAATGTTACCTGTTAATCTAGCCCAAACCGACCGGGGCTCTTGACTTTGTCCCCCAGCAGGGATGGGGCAAACACTCATTTTCCTCTCTCCGTGATGAAAAGGAAATTAGCTTAAATGTGATGAGGGCACATTAGTGTGTGTACCGAGCGTGTGCATAATGAGTGTGTACGTGTTTGAGGGGTTTTGTTTGCATGCATCTGCATGCATGTGTGTTTTCTCTCTCTCTTCACCGTGTATACAGTACATCACACACACATATGCACAACATATGCAAGTGATAGTCATTCTAAAGGAATTTGACTTTGATCATCAAACACATTCTCACAGTATGTCCTGCAGGTTCTTACTTACTTTAATAAAAGTGTGCCTGCAAGTCAATCCAACCCTCCAGTAGTTGGATTACGAACCATCATGTACAATTTTTCTGTTAAGATGCTGTGAATAAATTAATTTCTACATTGGACTATAAAATCATGCACTTACAAGTGTGCAGAGATTACAATTTAAAAGCAAGAGACACAAAATAATATATCTACAGTTATTAGAATGAGCCTATGACATACTATAGTACCTGTTTAAAACTATCATACAGTTAAAGCTGAATTTATTTTGCCCGAAAGACCCTCCAGAGTGCAGACATCATTTGCAAGATAAGCTAGGCTCATGTTTTTTTAAAGGGCTCAAATTGCATGCAACTACTTTTTTTGCCCAGCTCTGCATCACTGAATATGTACCAGAAGACAGATATTTCCCTTGACAAGATTTTCCAAATCCAGCGCTTTAAGTGCAGGTGGAATAATGCTGTGTTAGCTGCTAATGGCTGTCCGAGAGGTCATAACTACTCCATTTGAAGGAGGCTGGTTTCTCCGCAGCCCTGGCAGGTCAAATCAAATGTAATTGTGCAGTGAAAAGCAGTGCCTTGCTTTGTGTTGGCTGTGCTGACAACCTCCAGGTTTTGCATTCAGTTCTCCTGCTGGGAGGAACACAGGTTTGCAAGGACAAAGGCTTCACCTGTCAATATATCACACTGACTGGCCAGCCAAATGTACCTCCGCTCTCCCTCTCTCTTTTCCCCTCTCTCCCCTATCTTTCTTCCTCTCTGTCAGTCTTTCATTCTCTGCACACCCATTCTATTCCAGCCTCCTCTTCCTCAGACTCTGCCTCACCTATCTATCCATCCATCCATCCATCCATCTTCTGTCTTCAACCATCTATCTCTCATTGCTGGCATCCTTCTTGTCCTCTTTCTCTCTCTCTCTTTGTGTGTCTTTCTGTATCTTCCTCCCCTCCTGCTCACACTGCCTTCGTGTGAGGACTCAGCTGAAATGTCCTGAGGGACCCAGTTTCAAACACAGGAACCAGAAACATATGGCACATTTTCAACTCCCAAGGTCAATTACAGCTATTTATCCAGAGATTGCAGCTAAATTTCCCAAGGTTTCTTCTAGATTTACCACAGATTGCAATGTGTGTCTGTCACATTTTAAATCAGGCCAGTTTCCTCTGCTTCTCTTCACTCCCTGTGACTTTCCATCAAATATTTCAAAGGCTTTCAAGTGGGTTTTAGACATGTTTTATCTTTGGTTATCATGTGCCCCATCTTTTTTTCCTCAGCTTTGCTAGGTCCAAGTGCCGCTTGCAACACAAATCTAATAACATGTAAATTGGAGATAAGCCCAGATCCCTCCAAGTGATATTTTTTACATTCATAGTTTGTCAAGTCAATTCCTGGGCCCCTGTTTTAGCAGCACAACACATGAGGAGTGAGAAAATTAACTGGATAGGTGATTCATCATTGCTAGCACACTGTCAAGGACTCCCTCTGCAGCTATTGAGAGCAGGGTGGAGGAGGAGGACGGAGGGGGGGGGGGCGTTGTTTTAAATTATGGCATTTCATTCAGAATGCATTGTATTTACAGCGTCCCATTTTTATTTGTGGCTCCTATTATCCGCCGAAACAGTTGTGCATGAAATGTTATTTGTGACGGGGTGACCTGCGAGTGTTTTTCCACACAGTATTTCATAGTCAGGAGCCTTAACTGTACCTTTACCGTACGGTAAGCACAAGAGGCTGTCACAGCTGCTGTTGGCAGCCTTGCTAGTGGAGAAATATCACCTGGAAACAGAGTACTCCATTCCACCGGCCCCCATCACTCCAACGCCTGTCGCTGTAATTAAGTTGAAGTCAATGATTCTGGAGCGATGGTGAGAAATAAACATGCAAACACATGCCAGCATTTGCAGCCAGGAACTGAGAAAAAAAGGTGGGGGGGGGCGGTGGGGGCAATAACATGAGAAGCACAGAAACCACAGATCTAGATCATGTTCCGCTGGAATTTACATTTGAGTTTAATTAAGCCAGTTTTCATTATATTGATTGAATTAGTCACTTATTAGCTTTCCATTTCTTTTTTTTTTCTTTTTTTTTTTTTTTTTTTTTGAAAATGCCTGTATTTATGCATAGCTCCTGGTGGAAATGTTATCTGACAAGGGGTGCTGTACGGTAGTTGGAGTCTGTCGAACAAAACACGCTGTTTGCTTTTCCCAGAGCATGACAGGTTGTTTCCCCTGCAACAAAGCCATCAAATATTCTGTGTGATCCAACATTGTGTTGGAGGGGAGGCCTGCTGAGTGGGAAGCCGGAGTTTGTTAAAGCAATGATTTATGATTAATGCCAACACTAAATAAGGGACAAAGTGCCTACAGTACAAATCAATTACAAAGCTACAACAGCAGACCTTTCCCCGAGGTCTACTAACGTCTCTAGTTGTTATGGTGATTTTATTGGAGGTGGGTGATGCAAGCATATAATGCATGCAATACATCTATATCAACCTGAGCTGAAGCCAACTGTAATGCTTTTGATCTTTGATTAGTTATTTTATTGAGATAAAATGGGACTTTCATGTTGTGCCACTGTATAAGGAGAGTGCATTTTATATCTCCACCCAGACGCCCACCTCAAAATGCAGACAGGACTGCACCAAACAAAACAAATTACCACAGGAGTGGCTTCTTAAAAGTAGGCAATTCATTATTTTTATGAAGTCAAATTATAAACAAATTTTAATCCATTAGGCAACCATCCATTCTAATTAATCAACAGGAGTGAACTCCATCTGAAAAAGGAGAAAGGTTGTTTACTCTCTCCATGGACCAGCGGTGCATATTTCACCATTTTCCCCTCTCAGACAAAAAAAAAAAAACGTTCTTCAAATTACAAACCTAAACTGTGAATCCTAACACTCGACTTTTGGCGCGGAGATGTTTCCAGGGCATTTGCAGATGCTTGAAATAATCTCCAATGTTTTTGCTCAATCTGCTCTGAGGATGGGTGAAATAAATACTTTAAACTAATTAATGTAAGACCAGCTGTTCCCAGCACTTGGCTAGCGTTGGTGAATATTGATGGGAGGGAGAGGCAGGGCTGTTCAGCTCCACTCGCTGTTTGTACAAGATTCAGCCTGCCACATAAACAGATATGAATACTGGATGAGAGCAGAGAGGTGCTGTGCACGACACAGCCAGGGCTCCACATTACAAATAAAACTTTTTTCCCCCCTTTCATTAAATTAACAATTAAACAGCTGATGGTGCAGACTTCCTGTGGAGACCTTTTTAGACTGAATGTGTTTAATAAACTGTCTCTCTGCAAGATGGTAGCACTTACAAATTGTTGGCTTGATAAAAGCTCGCTGGACAAAAACATGTGTCAGATCTGATGGGGCAACAAACGGCAGTGTCTGACATACTGTTTTAGTTTGACCAGGCTGTATCTGTGTCTGCCGGTCTGCCTCCCGCCTTCTCTCCCTCCCTCTTCTGCTCCTCTTTCCTCCTCTGAGGCCTGGTGGAGAGGCTGGACAGCAGATGGCAGGGCCCTACCCCTCCGTCGGTGATGAATGGAGGATGATGTCATCTTAGGTTTGACAGGCACCCGTGCGTGCATTCACAAAGAAAGCCCGAGCCTCTGGGGTCAAACTGCGGGCCTGCTTCTGATTTTGGAGTCCACATGACATCTCTTAAATGGGGGATGCTGGATTTATGTCGTGGTTGATATTGTTTAACCCCACACTTGCGGCTTGAGAAGAAGCAATACAAAAGAAACTCCAAGGGACTAGTCAGTCCGCTAAATTTTGGAGAGAAGCGAGGAGATTGGCTGCTGGAGGTCAGCACAGACCCAGTTGGATAAATATGTGTCAGTATTGCCAAAAAGTACTCACATGTTCTACCACTTAGCTTCACGTTTCACAGATAGTTCCCTATGAATGATTAATCAATTTCCAATGGTGTTATTTTTCTTTGCAGAGGACAACTCAATGTGCACCCCAACAGCAAGAGATAGCTACGAGAGGTTGTCATTCGCTGGACAGGCTCTGCCTCCTGGCTTCCCCTCACCATTTCTCTTCCCAGATGGTTTGTCGTCAATAGAGACTCTCCTCACCAACATACAGGTATTGTCCACTGACAGAGTTATGCCCTCATAACCAGACAGAGTTAACATCATTTAGCCTCAAGGAAGTGTGGAAAAATTCCAAAACATTGATTGTTCCAAGCTCCTATGTGTACATTTTTTATGTGACTGGGGCATATTTTAAATTATTCTGGTGCCACAAGTGTTTGTTATAGAATAAGGAGACAATCGTTGTGTCTTTGTTTGAACTACCTCTAGGAGGCGCCAAAGTGGAACATTATTACATTTTATATGCCGTTGCTTTGAAAATATATTTTGATATACTTCAGATCGAGACGGTCTTCTCCCAAAAAATGGACTTTGGGCTTTTGTTCAAACAGCTTTAAATATGTTTACGATCAGCAGGACGTAATGTGACTTTTTCTGTGTTAAGTGTCAAGGTCGGGTTGTGTTCGTCCTGTCACCAACAGACTATGAGTCTTTTCTTTAACCATTGTGCCCAACTTTCCAGTAATGTAACTATCACAGCAATCTTTTCTAAACATTACCCAAGAAGGCCATGAAAGTTCATTCTAGACCATAGAAACAGTGCTATGACAAAAATATCTTAAAATATTGACAAAATACATCCGCTGAAAGACTATAAGATATGTTTTTAAAGCTCCGAAAATAGCTAGCAAGATAAAGTTGTGTTTTTTTTTTTGTTTTGTTTTTTGTCAAATTTAACCAAGTGGTATTATTTGCTTCAACTTACCACACACCATCACCATAGGTGTGGCACTTTATGAATAATTTTAAAATCCACTGACAATCTATTTTGTCATCAATGATTGAGGACTAAAAAAATACTATATTGAAAATCAATTTGTACCCAAAAACAAATCGTTTTTGCCAGATCAATTCTGTCTAAGCTTAATGACTCTGGCTGGTGATGAAATAAAAACACTATCATAGTTTCTCCACAATTTAGGGCTTTACATGCTAAATGCTGTGACATCATCCACATCCTCCTTCCAATATACTTAACATCAGGACAACAGATATACTCATTTAGGCTGCCATTTAGGCTTCAGCTCAAACCCCCTCAGTCAGAAAGATGAATGTATTTGCCTTCTGTCTGAGTGTAATGATGTGTGTACACTGCTGCCCTTCTCATTGCACTTGTACCGTTGGCATCAGAGTCCTGCTTCTCCTTTGGCTCTGTGTGGTAATTAGAAAGCCACAAGTAAACCCGTCGCAAGCTCCCAACACTCCACTAAGTCATCTTTGATAATGATCTACGCGTTGAATATTTATATACAAATCAACAAAATGAAACCAAGCAGAAAATTAAGATAAAGCAACTTAGAATAAATTGGGGTCAGAAGAATCAACAATTAGTAAGATATAGCCCAGTGCATTTGATATAATTGCATGTGGATGGGGAATAATTGTGATGAAAATGGCTGCGGTACTGTACAGCTTTCACATGAGAACGCAGTATCTTTCAATTCAGGACTGTCAAGAGTATATTTGGAATGGCAGTAATGTAATTGATACATGATGAGATACTTGTCATTCGTATTATTCATGCCTGCTGCGCTGTGTGAGGAGCTTCAAAATGGGCTACAGAGACTAATACTGTATACTTATATCAAAGCTACAGTTGTCAGATGTGTAGTTAAATGTGAAGATGTAAGAGAAGTATCACAAGAAAATAAAAATATAAAGAGTCAGTCTGTAGAGTAAAGATGCTGACTTTACTCCTATAAACCTTCTACCCTCTTCTTAGTAGACTGGAGCTTTGACAAAGAAGTGAGCTCCATCTTAGCCTTTAGTGTGACACTGCTGAACATTGTGTCCTCCTTCAACCCTCTCAATCACGCAAACTTCTCTCTGGTTCGATTCAGATAGCTCCAAAGTGTTATGTCTATCTACACTTGTATTTCACAGATTTGACCAAAAGGGGTCAGACATACCCAGCACTCTCAAATCAGCTATCATAATTCATCCTTTAAAAAAATGATATCACAAAAACGGGATAGATCTGTGTTCATGTTCCTAGATCTGGTGGGAGCTGTGGAGCAGCTGAGAGATAATGACATCTTCACAGATAAAAGGACCAGCGAAGGTAGTAATGCGTCTGAAAGGAATCATGTAGCAGCAGTCAGCTTCTGGCCCTGTGTTCTGCTTCACTACGATGGGCAGCACAAAGAACTGCTGTGACATACTTTCAGTGTGGTTTGCTGTCACTTCATCTTGAAGCTCTTAAATAGCCCACATCACTCTCTCTACCCCAGCTCCACACTCTCCCTTTTTCCTGTATATCTCTGTGCGTATATATTCACGTGTGTGTGTGTGTGTGTGTGTGTGTGTGCGCAGGGCCTGCTCAAAGTGGCGATTGACAACGCGCGGGCTCAGGAGAAGCAGGTGCAGCTGGAGAAGACGGAGCTGAAGATGGAGCTGTTCAGAGAGAGGGAGCTCAGGGAGACTCTGGAGAAGCAGCTCGCCATGGAGCAGAAGAACAGAGGTACTGCCTGACGACTACCTGGCACTGAATCCTCCCTGTCAGCCGTGTGTGTGTGGGCATGCGTGAATGTGTGTGTGTGTGTTTTCGCAGCACTTTAGACTTCACAGGCCTGTGCTCACGTCGACGCGATAGCTCCTGAATGTTCGTACACAGTTGTGCATGTATGTTTAATGTTCCTTATTGAAACATTGACATAAGCAGTTGTGTTTCTTTGGTTATGCAGACTGTGATCTGCTTAGCACCAGTTCTCCTGCTCTTAGTCAGTTAACATAATTGGTAATACACATTCATTTAGAGAAATTCACTCTCAGTCTCATGTTAAATGCATCAGCTTCATACGCTAACTGTGGCGTTTATGTTTAATGAGAGAAATTCATGAAAAATATCCCAATAAATTTTTCAATTCGCTTTAATTCCTTCTAGCAGTTTGTTAAGTCGCAGTCAGTATTTTCTTTTATTAAGTAAGATCTTTATATATTATAAAATATGTAGGTTTAATTGATTTCCCTTTTTCTTTTGTAGTATGCTAGATTAAAAAAAATGGATTATTATCTTTTCCTGTTAGATTGCGATAGCTACAATAATCCCTTTTCAGTCTAAAATAATTGTCCACTAATTTTCCCTACAGCTCATTTATTGTCAGTGTGGTCTTTCCCAATCGTAGCAATCATTCAGAAGCGTCTGAAGAAGGAGAAGAAGGCCAAGAGGAAACTCCAGGAAGCTCTGGAGTACGAATCCAAGAGGAGAGAGCAGGCTGAGCAGACTCTGAAGCAGCCCTCGCCCTCTGACAGCATGCGTTCACTCAACGGTCAGACACTTCACAGTGAGACTCCACAGTTACTGTACATTTCACTTCCAACACATTTCAAGCATCGGTGGTTTGTAGTGGGACAAATGAGGAAAAAAAGCAAATGTGGAATAAATTCTAAATGTTAGGCCGTACATAAAAATTACCTAAAGCAAATATTGTGAAGTTACAGATCACTCCATCCTTAAGAAAAATATTTTTTTTTATACTTATGATACTACTTTATGCTAATTATACTAATAATACTAATGAAATAAGACATCTTTACATGTATCTTATCACACGCTTTGCATTTATAGCATTAATAAATAGATTAATGCTGTTTTTCTCAAAATGTGAACACTGTATCTTATCTAAATCAATCGTTTAGTCTGTGAAATGTTTAATAGTAGTGAAAAAGAATACTCATTACAGTTCCTCAAAGTTTAAGGTGACGTCTTCACATGACTTGTTTTGCCCAACCAACAGTCCAGTTTACAATAATATAAACCTAGAACTAGAGAGTGATTGGATATTTGCTTAAAAATGACTCTACTAATTTATCGATTATCAAAATAGTTGCAGATTAATCAGTGCTAAAAACATCCAGAGTTAAATCATGTAATGCATGTGTACAAGACATTTCAATTACTTGTAGAGGTGTTAATTAATTTACCGCATATATTCAAGCACTTAGCTTAAATACAGATAGTGTTCATTTCTTTTGGGTTGCAGAGTTTAGGTTTTGCCCACAAAACACAATGAGCTCATAAAACATGATTTACTGTCAGAGTTCAACCAGCCAGTGTGTCAGAAAATTACATTTTAATATGTCAGTGAGTAATGCAGATGCTTTTATACATAAAATCTGTCAAATCAAATCTGCATTTGGAAGTGATTGTTTCATCGCCAGTTCATTGGTGGAGTCTACAATCAGCAGTATACAGTGACTCTTTATATTTAGTATGAATACAATTTTACCCATGTCACCAACACATCCGACATTTTTTTCAGGGTCACACTGTTAAATGATAATTATTCCAAAGTGTAAAATCAAGGATTTGAGTATCTTTTTTTTTACTAAACTGATAATAATCACACAGAGAAGCACAACACATCCAGTGCTCACATTCAGTTTCATGCAGCAGAGATATGGCATGAAGGCTTAGCCTCTTGCTTTGAATGAACGATGCTGTGAAACTGGCATTGTGATAGGTGGATGTCAGGGATGTTTAACGGCGGTGATCCCTCTCTTCTCTCAGACTCTCTGACCCCTGAGATGGAGAGTGACCGCAGCAGTGGAAGAACAGATGCTGAAAGGACAATACAAGGTACAGGGGCTCAGATGAGACAATAAATCTCTCTCTCCTTCTCTGGCTCTCAGTCTTGCTCTCTTTCTCTCTGCCCCCCCAACCCCTCCACCTCGCTTCCTCTTTCGCTCTCCCTCACACACACACACTGCTTCAGTTTATGAACATTAGTGTTTCTGTGCCTGCTGTTCAGGCATACAGCTCACCATCTGGGCCACAGCACTAGGTCAAGATCATTGGTTTTCGGTAGAAATAATATTGTTCTTTTACATGACTTTTAGTGGCTGTGATGCTTTTAGAAAACAGATCTTTGTTGGAACAAAGAACTCCGTTCAATACAGTAGATAAAATAGTGAAGAAACTAACCTAGAAGGTTGCAGAGACGAAAAGTAGTGGTTTGTTTACAGCTCAGGAAGCATTAATGAGTCATAAAACCAAAAAAAGCAGTGGAATCCCCCCTTTGATAGTAATAAACGGGGCAAATCAATCCATTTTATGAATAAGCCTTGTACATTTTTAATGGTTTGTTTGTTTGTTAGCCTTGGGGGTGCAGTATGTGTTTGGGGAAGGGCGCTCCAGTGATAACCTCTGTAGACTGTCTGCTATCTGTGTTTACCCAGATACAAGACACCTTGCAGAGGTTGAATGTCCTCATTATTACTCGAACGTCTTCCTTTAATACGCCTCAGCTGCGTCTGCTCAGAACCGCCCTTATCAGTGGGAGAGGTCCCAATTTATCTGAGAAAATGCTCCATGTAATTTGCTGGGAAAAGTGGAAAATATTCATCTTTGTATGCAAGAATAAGTTGGGTCCCTTTAACTCTTTAATGTTTGATTAGTCTACTTGAACTGATATTTTGTGAAAGGGCAAAAAGAAAGAAAATGTACTAAGAGAAATGATGACTCCTCCTTAATTAAATGTCATTCAGTCACTGCAGGGATCTGAGAACAGTTTGATGTCCAAAAAAAGGAAATCCATATGTCATCATTTAAATACAAAGATAACTTCCAGATACAGCGTAATTATAGCCCCCTATTTCATACCAAATTAGTATATTTAGCCCTATTTAATTTCTTGACACTTATATGAAGAGCTGGTCCTTTTGTAGTGTAATTGTATCAAATTAAATGTGTTAAATCTTTACACTTTCAGTGACAGCAGCCATTGTCCTGCTTAAATGTATAGTCTAGGTCAAAATGAAACAGAATTAGATTTTATTTCTTTTTTAAATGTTTTTATATCTAATGCCTGTTAGGAACAGTATAATGCAGCCACAGAGCATATCATTTTTTGCGGTCTCTCAATCACGCTGATCAATGCCTTGAAGAGTGGAATGAAAGAGGAAACTGAATAACAGGCTGCATTTTGTGTTTTTGTTCAATTAGAGAAGCATTTGTCTGCCACCCATGTCTCCTCTGCACTACTCTGCAAGCCTCGCTGTATAATTAACCTCAAATGGCAAAAAATGATGTTGATAAATTACACAAGCAGAAGGGGAAAAAACAAGCCTATCACTCGCATGAAAGCCGAGAGAAATGTGTGGGTATATTCTCAACTCCAAACTAAGGGAGGCGAATGGAGAGAGAGAGAGAGGGAAAAAAATAATGAGGGCATAATTTTAGAGAACTAATTATTTCTATTTGTCTTTTGTCACACTTCTCTAATTCTGCGATATTAACACAGTCTGTGTTTATTAATTGCTTTTACAGTGTTTTGAATCAGGTCCAAGAGGGAACGTGGCTCTTTTCACAGGCAGGCAAGCTACTGGGACTGTACCTCGCCAGTACTGCCTGGCAACGGTGCACATGTGAATATCTTCCCCCTGTATCTTCTCTGGTTCCCTGCCGCTTCCCACTCGATGTGTTCGGCAAGTTTACACGACCCTGTGCACAGAGATAAAGTTCTTTGTTGCAAGATTAAACATCAAAACAGTTAAAGTGAAATTAAAATTAAATGAATGAATGTCACTGAAGCAAAAAAGGCTGTAATTAATGGATCCCTTAATTGTCTTCATAAAATATTTGCATGGGCATAATTTGCATAATTTACATGTATTAATTAATCTTTCAAAGGAATTTTATGCTGAGAGAAGCCAAAAATTCCCTTTGTTTTATTTAGCATCTAATGAAATATTTATTCTCTTTAATGAACTTTTCATCTTGATTTGAATATAAAAATACTAAAGTTTTAACATATTTTAATGAGACAGCCTTTCATAGAACAATGTGTCAAGACGTCACCAATTTTTCTAGTCACTTATGTAAAGCAGATGTTTCAACATTTGCACTAGTATTGCGCCCTGATTTGAAAATGGATTTGACTCAATGAGATTTGCTTATCAGACCCCCTCAATCATTCCCTGTCTTTCATGATAATTCTATCTATTAGAAGTAAAATGCTGCGATATCAAACCTCCTCTCGACGACGTATTAAATGTCATAATCCGTCAAAAAATCTAATCGTCTTCGGTTTCATTAACACACGTATGAACTGCTCCAGCTGTGAAGTTGGGCAGGCAGGTAGACAGACTGCGAGGCGAGCGTGTGATGTTTCATCTGGTCTTGTTATGAAGGGCGTGTATGTGTGTATCGAGTTGTGTATCCCAGCCCACACTCTTAGCACTCTCTGCCCCCTCCTCGGCTGTCTGTTCTTTGTAACGCAGCATTCATGCTATAATGACTTTTACACAGAACTCGGTGGTTGTTGCTTGAATAGAGGCAGCCAGAGTGCAATGCCTTTGAGACCTACGGCAGTGCTGGGTAATTAGCCTGTGTGTTTGTAACCCCCCCCCTCCCCCAACACACACATACTGTAAACACACATGCACAACAATCCTTTGTTGTCTCCACTGTCCACGACAATACATGAAACACAGGCTAAAATGGAGAACGGAACTAATTGATAGAATATTTATAATTTAACGAGTACATATTTTAAATTTAGCTGAATTCTCAATGGTAAAATAAGAAAAGGGTATGCTTAAAGTGTGATTCCCAGCGAAGGTAAATGCACTTTCACACATTGTAACCAGGTGTATTCTCCATGTCTCTGTAGAATAGGAGTCAAGCATTGTCTCTGATGTCCTGTGTCATGTCCAACAACTTGTGCTGCTAAATGTCTTTGTGTGCGTTTCTCTTTAACATTGAATTATTTAGGCGCACTGCCATAGAGAGGTGGGCTTCTTAAAGGCATTACTGTAGCATTCTCCGGCAGAGGAATTGTGAAGGTAATAAACGTCAAACATGCTCCTGAGCGGTGCCTAACAGATGCTTTTACCAGCTCAGCGTCGGAGCAGCACTGCTCGCTCAGGCGAACACTCAGACAAGAGTGTTCGCTGGAAATGGACAAAGCTCGTTAGGTTGGAGGTGTCTGGAGATAACGTAGCAGAGGAATGTCTGCCGTTTTCAATAAACACTATTTCCATGCAGGAAATGTCACTTAGAGAGCGCTTTACATCATGATTGCAGTATTATGTTCAAACAAGCGTATCAGTAGAGATGTCTTAAACACATGTGGCATACAATTCTGATGCCTGGAGTGCGGTAATCATAGCTACTTTTACAGTGTGTGCTTTGTTGGTAATAAAATATGCATGTAACAGTGTAAGTATATTTGTACGTCCTGACTGATGTACTGTTTATGATCTTAAATACAAAAGTAAAAGTATTTTGGTTAGTCCGTATTTTCTTGCTCCAGTAAATGCAAGTAATAAAGTAAATGACTGTACATGATATTTAATCATATTTGTCATGGTTGCTAACTTAATCTTGTTTTCAAATCGGTTTCTGAATCCATATTAACAGTGCTGAAATTGAAAGACTGGAGGGCAACATTTTGAAGTTACGTTTCATCAACAATCACATCCTGAATAGTGCATTTGCGTCAGCAGGATGTTGGCTGTTGGCTAATTCTTGGCTCCTGTGTGTCCTCTGTTGCAGATGGAAGACTGTTCCTGAAAACCACAGTGATGTACTGATAAGGCTGTGAGGAGCTGGAGGAAATAAAAATTTCCGAAAAAAGAAAAAAAAAAAAAAACAAAAGAAAAGAAAACCCATGAAGATTCTCAAGAGCCCTTATCCAGGCTGATTTAGTAGAGGAAAGAAGTCAAGCTGCTTGTAGGAGTTCATTGGAAATTGGAAATGCTGTTGTTCACCCAAATGCTGGAGGAGGTTGTGTCTGAATGTAGAATAAGAGGTCTTTTTCTCACTGAGGCCAACATTAAGTAGTTTGATAAGCAGGTTTTGACGTAGCGGGTTGGCCAGCGTGAAGGATAAACATATATATTGAGCACAGTAAAAATGTACCCATGGTACACTGTTGGTAATAACTCGTAAATTCACAGCACTGAAGATTTTTATACTGTATCTCAGCCAGCGAGAAAGCTTCGTAAAAGAAATTCGACTGAAGTTTTGTTTTGTATTTCAAATTGAAGATAAAAATGACATATGGAGATGAACCTCGTGGGGGGAAAAAAATGTGAATCTATCCATGTGTTCATCAGAAGAGAAGACTGATGTTTGATTTTCATGTTTTCTAAATTAGATGACAATACAATCAAGTTTCCTTTTTACCATTTGTGTATATACAAGATCTGATGATAATGATAGGAAAACTCACTCTACCGAACCCGAGTGGATTGATAAGGTATGTGTATATAACGTTAAGAGGTATTGTGTATGCAGTAGAGCTATTAGGCAAACAATACCACCATTTATATAAACCTACCGTTTTGTTTTGTTCTATTTCTGAGCCATCATTCTTTCCTATAGCTGCCATTTTGGTGAGAAAGCATGCAGGCATGTAAATGTTTGTCCTGGAATTATGATATTTAATAAATCCTATATTGTGCTGAACAAATACCAGGGTTGACTCACTCAAGCCCAGATGATTTTGAAAACATAATTATCAAACATTTCACTTTCAAAATGAAGACTTTTGCTGTCAATAGTACTGTAATCTTTGTAACAGAGGTAATATTTCTTGGAATTTATTGTACATTTTTGTCATGAGACACACTCAAAATCAGCACCTCTCAATGCTTTTTTAAAAAAAAATTCAGACTAATTATGATCACGTGTCAGCTTGAGAAACAATCAGTCATGACACAACTTTTTGAAACTGAATGCCATTTAGTTACATTGCTCAAATATCTGTTGAACCTACACAAACACACTTTTTTGTTGTATTTTTAGAGTGTTTCATGATATCCTGATGAGAAAAAAAACGTATGATAAGTTATAATTTTCCTGTTTCTTTCCCTAAAAACTTTTGAATTTCGGTGCTGAAACACCTGTGTATATTCTCTTGACATAAGCTGATGTCAGTCCTTTAATTGCAAAACAGTTTAGACCTTATGTGTTACAATCAGAAGAGGAGGAGTGTCCCATGTTCACAATGTGTTTGTTCTTTTTGTTCTCAATGGAGTGTCTAGGTCTGTTGTCACTGATAACTTATATAGCTTCTCGAATCATCTCTTCATTGTACTTCAAATTCAAATAAAGTTAACATGTTGATGATAAAGTATGTGAGTTAACTATGTCTTGAGCACACTTCCCTGTCGCACTTCTGTTGACAACGCAGAATGTTTTGAGATAGGAGTCACACACTGATTTAACTTTCCAGATACAGCTCGATACAGGAAAGGTCAGTAACACATAAACACGTAGATCATCACCACTGAAACAGCCAAACGTAAAAGTTCAAGATGATCTGATACAAATGTAAGCAAGTGTTGGGGGCAGCTCCTTATTTTGCAATTCTGAGTCGTGTTTTTGGCGTATTCGTTTCTTGAGACCTTTACAATCAGCCCTCAGTCTTTTAACTCATTTCTATGTATTATGTATGGCCTAAAAAAAAAAACACTGCAGGTATACTGTACTGTAGAAAAATAAAATGAGCATATTGTTCTTCACTTTGTATAGCAGTAAAACAAAAAAAATGTATGAGTATTCAAATGATGAGAATATCTTGTGTAAGTTTTCCTTTCTTTTCACTGAGTGTGGACGCGCGTGTGTGTGTGTGTACTCTTTGACTTGCATGTGTGAGTGCGTTTTTTTTTTTAAATGCGTAGGCTAATCCTAGATAAACTATGTAAATGAGGGTGTGACCAAGCTCACTGTAAATAAATTATTTCATGTGTACTTTCAAGTGTATGACACTAATTCACAATATATCATCATACAATAAACAACACTCCTTTAACCAGTTGTATGTGCTGTAGGGTCATGCATCATAATATACACCTCATATAACACTTAAGCTTTGAGGAGAGTTGTTAAGAAATTATAAAGCTGTTCAGTTGATGTTGCATTTGTCAAATTATTCTGCTTTCTAAATGTGACGTTGTCAGTTTTTGTGGCACTTCATGCATTTTTCTTTGTGTATGTTTTTAATCATAATTTCTACTGACTGCTCTTGAGTGACATTATTTGTTTTGCTCTCGAGTGACAACAGTTATCCTCAGGGATCATTTCAGAACAACTGTAACAGGTACAGCTCTCAAAACGCATAAAATCGACATTGAGAGACAAATTTCTCTAGCAAGCAATTCTGAGTGAAATGTGTTGACACAGCATGCTTGGCCCATTCCCATTTGCTTATGCTTTTTAAAGCATGGCCGTAACACAGCCACAGAGATGAATAATTGACTGATTGCTGCATAATTCAATGCTGCATTGTAAAAATTCAAGGCCTGAAATATTTCAAGCTTTTCTTCTTTTTATTAAAAATGAGGTTAAAGTTTCAATCAACCTTGAAAGAACAATATGACACACAATGGGCAATCAATCATGAAACCATGCTTCTCGTTGAGTTTAGACTCACACTGACTGTGGCAGCTCCTCTCGAAACTTAAACTCACTCTGGAGTGGAAAGAAACTCTGACATCACGTCCACTTTATCCATTTAATGACTCAATCGTTCCTTTTTTTTTTTTTTTTTACTGCAGTGAAAGATTCAATCCGCTCGCCTCCAATGAGCTTGTGAGACGTGGGCTGTTCACAGCTATTACTCAAATATTCTGTTTATTTCTCTATCTGATGCCTTTTTCTGCACTGGCATCTGAGAGAAGAGGCCCTGCAGCTACATGTTTCATATCACTGCACATTCTGTAATAAATTCAATTCAGTACAAATATGACCATGAGGCACAAAGACTTTAAATACCAAATGTGCATTATAGCTGTGTTGTTACATTTTACTTGACTGTAGAGTGGAAAGCACAGTGCTAATTGCATATTCAAAAGCATTCAAATACATGTGAGCTGTGTGCTTTATTAACTTGGCTTGACGTGGCGATGTGATCGTGAAGACATCATCCAGATATGATTATTCCACATGACCCTTATTTCAGTGTTGGTTTGCCTAACATCACACTGCACAATATGTTGTTGTTTTGTGCTCGCTTGACCAGCTGAAGAAACGTGTTAATCCTGATGCTGCCGACGGATTTATTTATACTTCAAGGACCAAAAAGTTTCACAAGAGAGAAATGAAGTTGTATTTATACTTCAGCATAGCGTCAACTGCATTGTTAACCCCGACTGAGCTAATTCCTTGCTCATCATCACAACCAGGAGATGGCCATTTAGTGAAAGCAGTAATATTGCATGTCTTGATAACTCAGTGGTGCCCTGAGTCTGTGGAGAGACATTAGGAAGGTGCTGGCTGATCGTCTGAAAGATAGGACTAATGTCACCTAATCAGATAGACCATTATGTATTAGCGAAACTACAAAACAGTTTTATCTGACAAGGGCCAGGCCACATTACCTAAATTAACATTTTGCAAGCGTGAACATGGAAGACCACAGAGCAAGGGGAGGGCTAGGACTGCGGCCTGCGCTTAGACATTCGGCAGTAATTATTAATTTATGATTGTCTCTGGTCTTAATGAAAATGAAAGCCGGGAGAGAGAACAGGGAGGGATAATGTGGCGTGAAATTGAGTTTCATTTGTACAGGGTCCACCTTTTAACTCTGCGCTTCTTAGGCGGAAATGGAGCCAAGCACTTCCCTTCTCTCTCTCTCTCTCTCTCTCTCTCTAGAGAATGTGTTTCAGTGTTTCTTTCTTCTTTTTTTTGTTGTTGCCATGTTCTCTCTCCTTTCAGCCTTTCAGTCAAAGCATGTGTATATCCTCTCATTCTCTTGTGATATTTGGGGCCAACACGCCCTTTAACATCTCCATTACTCTCATAAGGCCTTTTCAAAATGACACAAGGCTCTTTGATGTCTGATAACTATGTCAACAAGTTTCTTGAATGGAAATGTCTCCACACAGTGCTTCCTTAATGTCAACAAGGCACCGCAGAAAGGTCTCGGGCCAGGGTGGCATGAGAGGGGCTGAAAGAAAGGTAGATTGATTTACACAAGATTATATAAAGTATAATGCCTTGTTGATATAATACAAGACAGATTTGTATGTAGGCAGATACTGGCAACGTTGATCCCTGTGGACTGTGACATGCCAATTTACGGCTTACACTTGCTATACTGAAGCGATAATGGTTTAATATCTGGAATGATGGAGTGGATGCAGAGGTGATGAGCATTAGATCATTTATGTATTATTTTGTAATTAATTAAATAATTTGATTTATTAAATATTCTAAACATTAGAATTCTGGCCACTGTTTAACAGGTAACTAGCTCATTGATTAAAACTACTTTCAGTTTGTGGGTAAACCAATGCAAAGGAACAGCTACTTTTTTTAAAAGACTGCCAGAAAGAGAAGTAATAATACCTCACTTCTGTCTTTTTGTTTTTCTTAAAGGCTTATTGCTCTGCGATGCTGGCCACAGATGTTGTGCGCAGTGTAACACCTGCAACAACAGCTTTTTTGGCCTCTCGGGGTCAGTCTCTTTTAGCTCTGTTTTTGGTCATCACCATGTCCTGGAGGAAGTATCTGTCTTTTTAGCTGCGAAATACAAGGTTTAGCAGCCTAGTTGTTGACTTTGTTGTTTGGTGCTGGGTAACTAGTGTACAGATGGCTGTAAAGTGGCCTCTTGTTGCCAAAAAACGATGCTGATAAGAGAAATAAGAGCGGACCAAAACAGCCAAGTGGCACGGCGTAAAACCCAAACAATGAGCTAAAAGATGCTACAATGCTCAGTACAACTGGTGAACTTCCTCGTCAGGTGATAAAATAAATAGTATAAAAATATCATATTAATATTTTACAGCAGCTTTAAGTAGTTCCTACATTCTATACCTCAAAATAATTTTAAACCATTCAATGTATAAATTATTCCCAAACAAAATTATTGTTACGGTATCAATAACTTGCATCGCTCTTCCAATAGTCTTGTTTTCATTTTTTTAAATTAGCTGCAACCACAAAGCTTACTTTAGAATTTTTGAGCAGCCACTTTATGTCACGATACATCAATGCAATATTAGACTTTGAAGACGCTTCACATCTGAAGTGGCGTCTGTATGCTTTCACAAAATTACTCACAGCCAGAGTTTCCAAATCACCAGGGTTGGTTACATTAAGTCAATTACATTTTTACAATTGTGAGCGAGGGATGGTTAATTTAGTTTGACCCAAGAGCCCCCGACACTCCCCCAGATAGCAGATGGATGAGACGAGTGACCACAGGCATGAGGGAGTGTGTGTCTGAGTGTGTGTGAGCCCACTGGATTAGTCTTCATTTGGTGCCTCTGTCATAAGGGAGGGGAAGACTGAACACTGCGTGGCAGAGCAAAGAAAACACACAGGGTCAGTCGAACACACACAAACACAAGCGTGCGCTATTAACCTCCCCCCCAGCTCATCAACTTTATTTTGCAATCTTCCCTCAGAACCATTAGAATACCCTGAAGAAATGACTTTCCAATTAAAGGGGCTCCAGAAGAAGAGGATTTTTTTTCTTTTTTTATATCTCCAGCTCCTGGAGTTCTTTATTCCAATAATTTAAATTGGAATTGATTTTTCAATTTACTCACTGACTGCTACGGACACAGAGCGCAGGGCCAAATAGAGCTACGTTCCCAGAATATTTGTCATGACAGCGCGCTACATGTACATTTGCACAGCCCTCCTAAATAGTCATATATTTCCTCCTGCGATAACCATCAGGCAGGACAACAAAATGTATGCCTTGTGTAATTGTAGCACCAGGTATTTATCTCTCCCTTTATGTGGTCTTTTGTGGTAATGTTATTCTGATTTCCCTCTAACAGCTCCACTCTAATTAGCCATGGGAACCTTCTATTCATTTTTTGAAAACCAACAAACATGTACCATCACATTAATCTGAGCAATTTCTCTTTATCAGGCAGACTGCTTGTAGATTTAGTGTTTATGGGGTTCTCTGCACTCAAAGCCATCACTCAGGCCAAACTTTACTGTTACACAGCATTTCCCACATGCTCTTAGAGCAGGAGGAAACAGTAGTCTCTCCACGGCACGGAGCTAGGCCCTCACATGTTTGACAAACTACGCCTATGAACTCCTCAACAACAGCAGCTCCAGCTGCGTTCTAATGAGCATTTATTGTGTCTCTACTACAGTGAGCGCTTTGCAGAGCCTGCTTCAAAGCCAACCAGATTCTACACGAGCTGTTTTACAGATGCGCGTAGAAATCCGAGGCCGTTCTTCTGTGGACGAATGGTTCTGTCTTTTGCTCCTGACAGCTGCACGGGCTTGTTGTTCGCTCTCTCCTGAGTTGTTTTAATAAAGTTGTGCTGCAGGAGTAGTGAGAGAAGATTAATGGACGCACAGGAAGTGTGGCAGTTGTGAGAGGATGCAGGACAGAGCGGGCCAGCAGCCATCTGTTCCCTCTCCTTTACAGCTCTCTTAATGGAGAAGCAAACCAAACAACATGGATCTGAGCCCTGCAGACAGACACACACGCGCACACACGCACACACACACACGCACACCTCAGTTGCACACAGCTAAACACAAAACATCACTTCATGTGACAGAGATGAGAGCTAGGCTTTTGTCATTGTATTCCCCCTTGTTGGATGTGTGTGTGTGTGCACATGCTGGTGTGTGTGTGTGCTTTTTTTTTTTTTTACCTTTCAGCGAAATAAAGTTGGGTGCGAGCCACGGCTGTGAGATTTAGATGAAAGACACAGCCTGGATGGAACGTGATTAAGAGATATGTTCTTGAGGCAAAACAGGACTTGGCATTTGCTGAGACAAACCTAATCAAATTAAAGCAAAACATGGCCATTGTTGTGGAGTGTGTTCTCTGCTTGTGTCACGTTTGAAATGAAACAGTGTAAAATAGATATGGGCTGGTGTCTGCGCAGCATCACCAACACAGTGGTTTTATTCACATTTACACACAGGCACTGACTAATGACGGTTGTGCCCAATGATGCCTAAAGCACTTTATAGAGCTGTCTGGGTTATAAAAAATGTTTACTATGATGGAGCTGAATGGCTCACTGAAAGAGTATTATTGTTTACAAGTTATTGTTTTAGATTAATTCACTCAGAACAATTGTTAAATTCTCCGTCGAACAGGCACGGCCACCTCCAGTTGCTTTTCTTCCGTCACTAAGTATTCGCTGTTCCTCCCCCTGTGAGTTCTCTTTACTGGTGCTCCATATTTATTATTAGCCTATAATGAAATCTATAGTCCAACTGTTTCTCATTTTGTTTGTTTTGAATGAACGCAGGCTGTGTCACGTTAAATGACAACATGCATCGTCTCCCTCTTTCGCCCAGTGAAGACATCTGTACGACATGATGAAGTTTCCTCTCTGAGTATCAATCCTGTAATTGAGCTCAGGGAGAGAAGACGTGATGTGCACACAGAGGAAGTGAAAGGCCTCTCTCGCTCTCCCCTCCATCCCTCCTTCTCTCACTCTTTCCCTCCCTCCTTCCCTACTCTGTCTCTCCTACACACAAACACACAGGCTAACGCTGTGCCCCCCCCCCCTCCCTTTTTTTTTTCCCAGGCACACACAACTCTTCCTCTTTACCTGCTTTTACATTAAATTTGTCAGTCAGATCTCTTTAGATGCACATCAGCTGAAATGAGTGCATTAGCATTAGCTGCCATAATATCACTCACTGTTCAGGGCACACTGCACAATGGCCCGCGCTTCGGCAGAGAAGGGAGACACAAGTGGAGTCTCATAATAGTGCCTTCACAAGCTTTTCACAGCACTGCATCCTGAGCGAGACAGCGTCCGGGAGCTACAATGTCTTTGCGCGTGTCTCTTTATCCGTCTTGTAGTGTTAGGTTTTCTCATTCTGCCCTTACGATACCGTGGATCATGAGGAAACTGAAGTGAGACCGGATTAAATATTAACACAACCTGACACAGTCCCCACCGGAGCTCCTATTCCACTTCACGTGATACAATTAAAAACATTCCCACATGCATTGAGCGGAATACTTGTCAAGAACATGCTGCTTTACAGACTTAAAATAAATCTTATACTAATCTATGGAGAACCTGACAAGGATGAGGCCAAGGTTTCCATGCAGGCACTTAGCTGAGTAGAGAGTTGGAAAAAACACAGAGAGAGATGAGGGCCTTACATTATTTATACGTGCTAATGGTGGCTGTCTCTGTGTGTGAATCAGCAACAGAACAATCTGCTAAAATAGACACACAGCTGTAATCAAGGCCATACATTTCCTTTCCTGTTCTCTGTTAACTGCTGGGTCAATTGGAGTCAGTTTAGTAGCTTTTGAAGCTCTTGAAGTAGATTATCCCCTTTTAATGGAGACGAAAGACAATACAGGAGTAGATTGCAATTGCCAAAGGAAAAGATTACCTCTGCAAAGCTTGCAAATTCTTGGCTAAATATGTATAGAAAAAGAATACCTCACACAGTTCCTACTGTACATTAGATATCATTGTACATCTACCACAGATAAGAACAATAGCTCATGTGCTTAACCTAGTTTTGTCCACAAAAGGAATCCATTAGTCTTATTGTGCAGCCCTTAAGCTCAGCATCACAGGGGGGAACCCACTGTTGCGCCGCTACATCCACGCACATGTGCCTCTCATTTCCTATGGCAGTCCAGAAGTATCCTTCAACATCCTATTGTAAAGTTTACCAGGGGAGAGGTTCAGTGTATTAAAGTGCCCTGAGAGAAACGCTAAATGATGTAAATGCAGGCAGCTGCTTGTTGCTAATGCCGTACAGTAGACGAGGAGGCCCAGGCGAGGCTGGATGTGTACAGTATCTATATAACATTATAGGCTCTCTTTCATGTCCTCGTGCTCTCTAATGGGAACAATATGAAGACTAATGGTATAGTAAAAGTGTAGGGAACAGTGCTTTCAACCAAGCTGCGACATTATTCTGTTTCTGATGTAGTTTCAAGCACAAACAACATATTTAGGTGGCAAAAACTGCTTCAGTTGTGTGTTTTTCAGGTTTTAGTATAAAAGTATGTGCCAAATTAGGTCACATGTATGGATTTTTTTACTATTAACTATTAATTATATAAAAGTATATTGTTACAATTAATAATTATTGATACAATTTAACAGTCAATTTTTAGGAAGGTTTGGTCAAGTTTGCATCCATACTACTACCACTTGGAGTTGCGTAACCTGGACTAAAGCATTTATTAATTACTCTAATACATCTATTTTAACTATTTATACATTACTTTAAGACAACAATTTATAGCTTGCTTGCTGAGTAGTTTTTGAGCATGGGAACACATACTGTTCAGGTGTTACAGCTGACTCAATATGTGGATTCAATATCTTTTTCTTTTCTTTTTTAATTGTTGAGACACTCCACAATCCTTCCACATACCTCCTGGCAACTGCAGAAATACCCCTGGGGAATCACTGCTGTAGGCTGTTTACTGCTGTACCATATTTCTTTTTTCATATTCAGAGGGGTCATTTGTCCCTTATCTGTTTCAAAATAGCAAGGAACATAAACGAACATGTAGGACACAAACTCTTGAGAAACACTTTTAATCACGATAAAGATATAGTCCAACAAAGCACTATTTAGAAAAACAAATACAGCAACACTGTCTCTGATCATCATTTGATAGTGTGCTGACACGCAAACTCTATTAAGCTGTCTTCAAATATGCAAAAATGATATGATTTTACAATGATTACATATTCACTTCCCCAGCTGGCTGGCTCCAAGCGTCTCCATTTGTCATCGACTATTGTGTCCAATTATATGATTAGCTTTGAACACTCCAGCACTTCGAGAGCTCTCGTGTGTTCTGCCGCGCAGAGTGATTCACAAACAAAGTCATTACAACATGTATTCACACATATCAAATAACAAAACAGATGGCCACTGCGCTCGCCGCCTGATTTGTTTTCCACACGAGTGGTAGAAAAAAAAAAAAAAAAAAGTATTTTGTGTGAGCTGTGTTTAATGCTGACTGTTTTTATTCCCAAAGAAGAGCAGCTGGCTGTCGCGCTGTTAGATCAGCTCCTATGAAAGACAATCTTGTTTTCATTAATTTCTCTACAACAAAGGCACTTGTTGGGAAGATTTAGAATTACAGCGGGTAAAGCTTCCGGATAATTCATCACAGGGACTTGACAGGAAACTTAATTGTTTTAAATGCCAGTTGCTGTGAGCAGCGTGGCTGGTTTTTCTTTGATGTCTAACAGGTGGGACAGATAGACGACTGTCTGATGTTTCATTTGACCTTTGACCTCTTGGTTATAAATCCACTTGTAGTCCACCGGCCAATAAACCTATCATCATGTGATGAACTGCAGCTCCCAGAATTCCATGTGAGATGGAGATCTCGTAGTCTGCCTCCTCTTATTAAACACAGAGTAAATCTAGCCCGTCTATATATCTACAGTCTGGCCACTTCTTGACCTCTGAACATTGTGCAAACCAATCAAGAACCATATGGGCTCCCAGTGCAGTTTATCCTTTTACCACTGTATTACACTAACTTATAGCAGGCTTGCTTGGGAGGATGTGAGAAAACATTTTAAACATTTACAACCAGAGTCTCTTTAGGGAATTGCGCAGTCTAACACAGTTTATTTAGTTGTGCTTGCAATTGATCAGCCGTACGATAACCATTCCGAGAATTGCTATGGTGCATGTGGCTACACCACAGGGTGCATTGACCGTCTAATTGTATGAGACACTACATAGTTACTTAGCGACACTGACTCACTGTCTAATCCAGTTAAGACTGTGTAGGTGTGACAGACACACTAACCTGGTTATTTCAGAAGTTGGCAACACCAAATCAATTCTTAGCTTGGGAGATGTTTGTGCAGGACACCTATCAAAACTGTCACATTCAAACCTGAGGTTTTTTCCCCTTCATTTAAATTAAACAGTCTCTTCATAGAGATAGAACTGTCACACATTCAGTACCTTCCAACTCATCACTTGTCTTTTTCAATGCCTCTGTCATTTGGGGAATAAATTGCAGGA
This sequence comes from Lateolabrax maculatus, assembly GCA_031216445.1. Classification (NCBI taxonomy): domain Eukaryota; kingdom Metazoa; phylum Chordata; class Actinopteri; order Acropomatiformes; family Lateolabracidae; genus Lateolabrax; species Lateolabrax maculatus. The sequence continues at coordinate 7,629,737 of CM062208.1, read as the reverse complement.
TGAATTGCAGGATCTTGCATCGTGCTGCTAATACTCGTTGCAGAGACCTGACATTAAAGTATCCCTGTGCAGAAAAGGTTTTCTCTTTTAAGGTTAAGGTTGCTTTAAATCTAGCAAATAGCCTCGTTGACATCTCTTGAGGATGTTACTGTAAATGCACTTTAAGTGACTGAATCATTTAACATCTAATCAATACGATTCGCATTGCACCATAAACACACTTTAGTCTGATTCGGGGCTTGAGGAAGCTGTTACGATTGTAGTTAACAACTTCTCTGTGATGAGGTGGAATGGTTATTTCACAGAATGAAATATTTGCTTTTTTAAAGCCAGTTTGAATTAAATAAGGCACAATAACAACACAAAAAAAAAAAAACATAAAGAACTCTAAAGCAGACAATCAAAAAACCTATCCATTATGCACTTTAAAAGTAAAGAAAGCACAGTTTTGTTTTGCTCTGGCTGGTAGATGGGATCTAGCTGTGCCATGCTGCCATCACCTGGCCAACATGTTTACAGCAACTCTCAGGACGCCTGTGGTGTGTGTTATAATTATATTCTGTATTAAGTGGCTCGGCTTAGGCTCGACATATATGACAAGGTGAAGTGACACCAGTCAAACAGACCTAATTTATTTGCACCTCATGTGCATGACATCATGCAGCATTGGTGGCTATATTTAGGTGAGGTGCTGCAGAGGCGAAGTTGCAAATATGTTGCTGTGACAAAACAAAAGCAGCGACCTTTAAGAACCCACCATCGTTTCCTGTAGGTTTCCCCCCGTGGAGAAAGTACTTCATCGTTGTTGGGTGATGTAGTCAGAAGCCTCAGAAGAGTTTCAGTGTTTATACAGTACATGGTAACAAAGCAAACACTGAGATACCGTAGACTATGTTTTTAATGATTATGCTTAAGCTTTATTTTCACCTGCATGTATTACACCTGAGCCACAAATACTCGTGCTTTGTCTACCAGAGCAAAGATGCACAGAAAACATTCCAAGTCTCAAGGGTGAGTCAATCAGCTCTGAACACAGATGTTTTTGCCACAACAGCAGCACTCCCATACTGTGAGTGTAAATTACACTTTGGAAATTAATTGCAAGTTTTGATCCTTTTGATAATGAACCATGTACACAGTGATGCATTCAGTGTTACATTGTACCAAAGTGTGCACAGTACATATCACTGTGCTGTTTGACAAGGAAGTTTGATGGTTGTTTCATATCATTGCGCTGGTCAGGTTGCTCATAGATCGGATGCTGCCTGTGTGTGTGTGTCTGCTCTTCCGTCTCACACTTCGCAGATAATTCCTGTACAGAATCACACTGATCACCCTGTCCTGGAACTGCTTGGAGACAATGTAGTACAGAATGATGTCTAACACGGTGCTCAAGTTCATCAGGAACGTGGTGAAGACTGCCCATGTGCTAAACCCCCCATCTTTTCCTTTCCCCAGCAAACGGAGCACTAAACACACGTGGAAAGGTACAAAACACACCAACACTTGGATAATCAGTGTGATAATAATCCGGATGGACTTCTGCTTCACTTTAGGTTTGAGTTTAGAGGTGCGGCCGTGGATCAAATTATCCACGATCACAATATAGCAGCCAATCATTATACCTATGGGAACCAGGAAGAAGAAGATAAGTCGCACGAAGTTGACGGGGTTGTCCCGGCGCATGTAGATGATGTCTTGCATCTTGATGCAGGTGGTGAAGTTGGAGATGCGATCGGGGTCATCGTCAGAGAAGAGCAGGGGTACAGTGCAGCCCAGAGTCATGAGCCACACCCCCAAACTCGCCACCACGGCCTTTGGGATATTCCTCAGCTCTTTGCCATGCTTTGGCTGGACGATGGCCATGTAGCGGTCTGCACTGATCAGGGCAAACAGCCACAGAGCCATGCAGGGGTAAAAGATGGTGAGAGCTGCACTGATTCTGCAGAAAAGATCTCCAAAGGGCCAGTAGTCCTGGTGGTGGTAAACCATTCTGAAGGGAAGCAGCAGGATGAAGGTGAGATCCACAAAAGCTACGTTTATCATATAGACAGTGACAGAGTTCCTCTTCTTGGTGGTGAGGGCAAACACCCATAAAGCAGTGAGATTGACTACGACTCCTATGATGAAGACGAAGCAGTAGAAGATCAGGCCTGCCATGCGGTACTCCACAGGTCCCTGCTCCAGCTTTACAGCACCAGACTCCACAGACATGTTGGAGAGGTTGAGATCCGCCTTCATTCTGAATCTTACAGGATACAGCGAGATGTTGGTGTATATTTCCATTGAGCCATGCCTTTATCATAATTCTATGCTCTTTATAGCCCATTTGTTTTCATGATTTGAGTTGAAACCCTGCTAATGCATATGTTGAAAGGTCATGTACTTCTAGCAATTTCGTAATAAGGAAAAAGGGATAGTTTGTCCATATGTAGCATCTCTTTGGAAAATGTATGTAATTGATTAAATTTAAGATGAGCAGTTCTGTAATTTAGTGTCAGTTCAAAAACAGTACAGAAAAAGTAAAGGATTTGTTTACTGATTGCAATGTTGACTAAAATAATCTTTCAAGTTTCAAATGGATCAGAGGAGCAAGACTAAGTAATGCAACTTACTTTTGAACATTATGTTGAAGTAATCCCTCATTAGTCCACATGAGTTGGAAATCTAATAAAAAAAACAAATATCAAAAACACGATAAAACTCCATATAACCAAAGGTTTTGGGTGTTTCCAGAAGAAACTTCTGGGGTTGAATTAGCCAGACGCTGCCTCTAAATATGTACATATCTGCATTTCACAGTTTGCAGAACCTGCTGCTGGATCATTTAAATACTTATTTTTAAAAGCTGTGTAGCTGTACTGTGAAAGACAGAGGAAGACAAATAGACCATGTCTGTCTAGATGTATCATTTCATAATTAATAATTGCATAAACAAGCAAGCAAAAACATACACATATACACACATATATATCAATATATCAATATATATCAATAGTTATATATAATACTGTAGTAATAATTAAATAACTGTAATCTGTGGTGAAAGTAAAAAATGTGGAATTGAAATTTTTATCCCCGAGACACTGATGGTGTGTCTTGATATGAAATCATGTGACTTCCGTGTTTCACAGTTAAGCATTTTTTTCCACTGTACTGTACTGTACTGTACTGTACTGTACTGTCTATTGTGTATATTGTCAATTGTGGGTGCATCAGAAAACTAAGTAATGTAAACCTGCTGAATAAAATAAATAAGTTGAGTGATTTAACGTAGTTTATCCCAACACTCAGCACCAATACACACTTACAGCAATTGACTATAAAACACGTCTGCCAAAATTACTTTTCCCCCTCCATCTTAAAGGTCAAACAGATCAGGTAGCCTTGCCTGAACAATAAAAGACTGCACTTACCACAGATATCACACAAACATCTTGACAATCTTGCGCCAACAGGTTTACGAAACAGCACAGCGATTTATCTGAGCATGCAGTCAAAACAGGGAAGTGAATGCTTTCTCAAAGGGCAATGTGGTGGAAATGGTGGCGAGTCTGAACACAGTGAAAAGCCCCCATAACTTCCTGTGTCGACTCTGGGCTGTAGTTTCTGTACTTCAGATTCCTTTACAGTGTCTACGTAGTTGGAACACAAAGGGCTACAGCTTTCCACAGTCTGCAATTACACCCCCTTAAAGAAAATGATGTGCCATTAGAAGTGGGAGTGTGTTTGGCAGGCAGAGAGATGGCAGATTTAGGGCGAGTTATTGATTGGAAAAGTGGGGTCTGTCACAGCACATTAGTTCTCAGGGGAGTAATCCACAGCAGGTTGCTGTGAGAAGCATCTGCTGCTGGAGAGAAGTAATTAAAAACAGGATGTTGAGGCAGTTGCCATATAAACAGGAAATAAGACGGTGGTAATAGACACTTCACGCTGATGCTGTGAGATGGTTTTACACCACGTCGACTTAATGGATGCAAAGCGCATACCTCAGGTGAAAAGCTCAAGGTCAGTCTGGACCCGGATTGAATACAGATTCACATGTGTGATTAATGTGTGTGTGAGCTGGTAACAACTATGAATTCGGACATTTGACTCAAAGAACATTGTGCAATCAAAACTTCTCTTCCTTATTTTCTAACTGGTACTTTCGATTCCCATTATAGATCTTATGAAATATAGAGTAAATCATACTTTCCCACGACTTACTGCATTTCCTAGTTCCTAGTTTGATGCTGAACTGGTCATCCTCACTACAATATTTCTATTACAGTGTTTATATGGAAGCTGATTCGAAGCTCAGTCTGAATTTTATTCCTGGGAAATAATTATTATCGGCTTGTCCTCTCGGTGTGTCTTAAAAATCTCATACCAGATGGTACTTTGTGTTCATTGCAATATGTTGTTATGACAACAGTCTGTGTGATGTTTTCCACTCTTTGATACTTGTCATGTGGTTTATTCAGCAAGTCCTCCACTCCATAATAAATCCCTGTTTTTTATTATATACCTGTATAATAAGTGCATTTCTACTTACAGGTATCTATCTAGGCAACATCAGGTTCTGTTGTTTTGTACTTTACATAAATCATTTTATGTAAATATGCCAACTTGTTTAATATGAAACAAAAATTACAATTCTAAAAATAATAATGAACTGATATTCTTGATACATCTATCAATATTTCAATTTGGTAATCAGTGCCTGTGAAAAGCCCATTTAACTTCCTTTACAGTCACCTCTTTACCCTGTTTTACACTGTCCTCTAGAGGCCAAAAGTAATCACTACAAAATTGTCAGTGGTACTGTATGTAGCAAAGTCTAATAATTATTTTTTTGTCTTGAAATAATCAATTTGTTATTTGTGCTAGTGAGATAATATAATGTATTAGCTCATATTTAATCTGTGGCATTTAATACAGAAAATGACTGAACAAACCTTTAAGCTACAAAACATCATTTTATGTACTTTTCTGTTGTTATGTCTCCTTTTTCTCCACCTGTCCCTCTTTTTTATGTCTTCTGTCTTTTTTACAATTGGTAACTGAAGTTGGATTTTTTTAATTCAAAAGTTATACATTTTTAAGAGATAAAAAAATACTATTTGAATAACAATAATGTGTGTGTTATATGGCTTTCCCTACTGCTTCTCTCTCATTGAAAAATCCAGGATCTATGAATATGTAAATATTGTTCAAAAGTTGGACACGAGTTCGAAACTGGATTTGCACATTTCAATTCATGTTTAAGATGTATACATAGATTGTGTTAAGTTAAGCTCTAAACCCATCCCTTTAAAAAAAGCACTTTGTTTAATCCCCAAAGAAATCAGGAGATAGAAAAAAAGGAGTGATAAAGCAGATGGCAATTATATGTGTGAAATACAGTGTTCATTACAACACAAGTAGCAAGTCTATCAGCAAGGGAACTGTTTCAGTAAAATAAATAATAAAAAGGAAAAGTGTAAAATAAAACCGTATGAAGGGGTCAAGATAGAAATACACATCTAATAATACCCTGTTGTGTGTTATGCTTGATTGCCGAAATAGTATTTCTTAGTTTACTATATTAATCTGGCCAGAAACAGACAGGGATCAAAGGTCTTAAAGTGTGTGGTGTAATCTCAGATTTCACCAGCACGAGAAATCATTCTGTAATTGTATTATAAATGCTGCAACTAACTGGTAACCGTCTTGTCATATGTGTTGTGTAACAAAACATACAATAAACATAAGGTAAAATAACTTCTCTTGTTAAGTTCAAATTTTTACAAGCAGGAATTGTGTTTTGTTCACTGCAAGCACTTGTCTTACCCTGCGGTCTGGTTGGAGCTTTGGCCGTGGCTGTGCTGGTTGATGAGCTTTCCTGTCCGTGTTTTCTCCACTGCTTTGTCTTGTATTGTTGTTGTCATCTGCTGTTGAGGCCTTCGATGTATGAGTGTGATGAAACACAATGAGATGAATATTGTTCCTGTTTTGCTTGCTATTCTCTTCCTGGTGTTTTGCAAAATGTTTGTTACATATTTTGTCACAAAGTAACATTTCCTGGCAGGAGCTTTGAAAACAAATAAATTAATGACTGTCTCTAAGACAAACCAATACAGTGGTGAGTATTTTATATTAGTATATTTATCACCTTTTGTGAAACTTAATAACAAAATGGGAAACGAAATCAAAACAGGCCTTAGAAATGGGTTGTGTTATGTCTGTAACAGACTTAAAATACAGAACTGAGAGCAACATTCTTCTTCCTACACCTCACAAAAGTCATGCTTTTGTCACATTTTCCTAACACGGTGGTATGTTATATTTAAACATTAATTTTCCCCTCAAGTCAAATATATTCTGTGACACTTTTAATAAAAGGTCGGTCAATATGTACATTTGTATTACTTGAATCTCGGGGTCTTAAGAGCAACTCAATTTCTTTATTTACTTTAAGTACTAGTTTTACATCATAAAGACCATCTTGAATAGCATTGACATAAATCAGCAACACAATTTAAAACAGAAGCATCTGCACATTTGATTTGAAATCCATAATGGGAAGAAAAAACAATATAATTAGCTGCTATTTAGGAAATATCACAATATGCACCACCCTCATCTAAAGACAGACTATAAAAATAAAGAAACAAATGCGTTTCTGATCTTACCGTACATTACACTTATTGAATATCTGGTAAACTGTGGATACTGTACCCGCGAATCGGATTCAAATTGGATGAATCTGAAGTACATGATTTATATCTGGTCACAAAATTCAGTGACAGTGCAGGAAGTGGTGCGGCCCTCATGTAGGTGTGATGATGTGGAGGTTGGTGTTATGAGTTAAGTTTTTACAAATCAAACAAGTTGTCTTTTTCTAAAGCATAACCACATACTTTCACTAACCCCAAACCAACTGTTTTAGTTTCCCAACCATAACCATACCTAAACCATAATTATTCGTGTGATCTACCCGTTAACCATAAACACACCATAACCATACTGTTGCTGCATAGTTGTATTGTAGAAATTTTGAAAATGTTGGCAGAAACATCCAATATCAAGGTTAGCAGTTAATAACTTTGTCTACAGTGCACATTGGTATCATTTTTGTATATTTAATTGTTTGGACCAATTGTTTGTATTTGTTAAAGTTATCCATATACATTATACCACAGATGACTGTGACATGTTAAAAAAACTTTCATTGTATACATTTTTGGTGACACTGATGACAGCAGAATTGAGTTGACTTGAAATGATGAGCATCAAATTACCAAATCAGGATTGGCCCATCTGACATGGCCTTCTTTCAGTAACTTCTGGGAATTGTAAAAAATGGTTGAGACAGTAAATGGTTCACTGAAAGCAGATTAATAAAACCAGATGTTACTTTATTTGTATGAACTGAGAGGGATGTTTAGAGGTTAAGAGGACTGAAGAGTAAACTATGATTTTAAGGTATCACATAGTCAACAACATTGGTGCCTGTTCAAAAATATACATTTTTGATGCTTTACAGTATATGGCCCCCACCAATAAGCCCCCACATCCTTTTACTGTCTAAACTTGTCAAAAACACATCATACAAAACAATTTCACACACAATTGAATTTATTACTTGTTCAACTCATATTTCACTAACTTAAATATGTCCACACATCCAACTTTATGGAAAAACACACCGGATCTTCATATAAATTAATGTTGTTACGGTTTACTGTGTTAGCAAAAGCAAGTGCAATCCACAGTCCTACCGATGGTTTCAAACTATTCTACTGCTCAATAGGTGGTGGTAGCACGCCAAGATACGCGTCACTGAGCCAGCGATGACTGCAAGCTCTTAAACATGGATGTAAATGACCCTGGATTTCAAATACTGAACAAAATTAAGCTTTGCCAATGTTTTTTGAGGAATGAAATGTGCTGAACAAGTTTGTTAGATGTCAAGGATAAACACATTGCATTATTGCGAATAATACTACATATAAACATAACATTTATTTGTTTACAAGACAACTCTGAGCCCCTTAAACGACTTCATAGAGCACATCCACATTTATCGTGAGGAAGTGAATGTTAAAGCAGACAAATGTGTGGTGCTTTTCCAACCAATTAAGGTACATTCAGTTGGCAGGCAGTTTAAGTGATGAGTTTACAGTTTATTTTCCTGAGGTATTACAACTGAGTGCTGAACTGAAACTTGTGGCAAAAAACCTGATATTGTGAGTCTGGTTTAGTTTCGGAATGAAACTCATATCTACTTCTACTTTACCATTCTTACACTAACACTAACACTGTGAGAATGGGTTCAGATGTGAGGTCATTGTTTGGTTGCAAATATTAAATTGTTGCTTTCAAAAATGTTTTTTTTCACGTGAGTATACTGCTTTCAGGAATATAACTCTTCACATACTGTACATGAACTAAGCTTTCACTACTTTTCCAGTCAAAAGAGATTCAAATGTGGGCATGACTTCATGTCAACTCGTAGATGTTCATTCATGTCTCTTTCGGCTCTCTACCAGTTGACCGTCCACTTCCAGCAAGCTCATCTTCCTGACATCTTACCTCATCAGCACTCAGTCTACAGGCAGGAGACAAGCATGCTTCATAAGAAAAGTATCTTTCTTTCCTGAGCAGCAATAAGCTCTGCTTTCCTGATTCATTCACTCATATTAAATAAGAACATATGTAAACACAGGTGTTGGATTTTCCTTCTTAAAATCAGAGTCATTCTGTTGTTCTGATGTATCTGGTCCAAATCAGCTGAGATTTTATGGATCCAGGTGCTGAGTGAGTTCTTTCAATGTTCAAACCAATTAGTTTGAGACACTACTTGACTGGTCTTGATTAAAGTAGGCCCACGCATAAAAGGTCCTTTCATCTTGTGTAACTCTTGGTGCCTCAGTTATCATATTTACTCAAACCGGTGTATCTCCTTTCTGTGAGTCTCTCACCGGCTGTACCCACAGTAGAACTGTTGAGCTGGATCTTGTTGCCATCAATAACATCCTTGGAGGAGCCTTCAGGTGATGTCCTCACTGCACTGGAGAAGGACATGCTGACCTGCATCTTCAGCAGCTTCAGAAGTTTCCTCTTGTAGCCCTTACAGGCGAAGAAGTAGATAAAAGGATCCAAACAGGAGTTGAGGTTCATCAGACACACAGTGATGTGCAGCGAGATCTGAAAGGCTGTGAGGTCAGCGCAATCGGGACTCGACACCAGCTTGCGGATCATGTACTGCAGGATGTCAATGTGATAGGGGCTGAAACAGACAACAAACACCAGGGATACGCAGCAGATCACCCCAATGGCCTTGCGGCTCCGGCCTGACCGTTCTGTCAAATGGTTGTTCTTAGCTGTGATGTGGAGTTTGGAGCACAAGACAATGTAACACACAAGGATGGTCACCACAGGGATGATATAACCAAGGAAGACTGCACCAATCAGTATCGTGGCAACATTGTCGACCTTCTCAAAGTTGGGGTATTCCATACAGGTGATGAAGCCATCAGGTTCCTGGTGGGTCATAGACATGCTCAGGAGGGGGAGGGTCTGTGCCAGGACCAGCAGCCACACACCGATACAAATGTAGCGCACATTACTGACCTTCCTGAGGCGGGCGAAGCGCAGGGGCAGGACCACTGCGATGAAACGGTCCACACTCAGGCAGGTCATGAAATTGACCCCTGAGTAGGTGTTGATATAGAAGATGAGGCCTGAGATCTTGCACATCACCTCACCCAGAGGCCAGTGGAAGCCCAGAGCGTAGTAGACAATCCTCACAGGCAGAGAGAGTGTGAAGAGGATGTCAGAAATTACCAGGTTGAGAGAGTACAAGGTGGTGGAGTTGATCTTCTTTAGATTGGGGCGGATGACGTGGAGGGCGAGGCAGTTACCGAGCAACCCCACAAGGAACACAATGCAATAGAAAATAGGCATGAGGACCCTGGCATAGTCTCGGTGGGCGTATAGGGTGTCACAGCTGTTATTAGAGCCATTGGTGAAGGCGATAGGCACAGTGGGAGAATCCATCTTGATATGTTAGGAACCAATAACTGCAAAAAGGAACATAAAATATGTTAATACTTTGGTTAACGCCAGAGATTTTCATTTTCTTTTTTTTTTTAAAAAAAGCAATGAAACAGATTGTCTATGTCTTTGTTGGAATGAAACTCTTTTGTCTAGTACAACCCTGGCAACAGAGAACATACAGGTTTAGAAATATGCAACACATTGCTTTCAAAAAGGAAGTAAAAGAAGTTGCAGTATTTCTCGTTACTAGTAAATCTGTACTGGTAAAATAATATTTCTTAAAAGTGTTGCTCTCACAAAGAATGAACTAATGCACAAGGATGACATGACTTACATTTTATTTGTTTTACCCTCAACCAACAAAATTGTTTGGGTTTAGAGCAGGTGACTTCTCAGTTGATTTGTCAACTGTAACTGACTGTTGGGCAATGAGAAGCCACCTGTCCTCTCAAATCGAAGTATTTCTTGTGGTGTGTAGTGCCACCTTGTGTCTAATAATTATTTTTTTGTCTTGAAATAATCAATTTGTTATTTGTGCTAGTGAGATAATATAATGTATTAGCTCACATTTAATCTGTGGCATTTAATACAGAAAATGACTGAACAAACCTTTAAACTACAAAACATCATTTTATGTACTTTTCTGTTGTTATGTCTCCTTTTTCTCCACCTGTCCCTCTTTTTTATGTCTTCTGTCTTTTTTACAATTGGTAACTGAAGTTGGCTTTTTTTAATTCAAAAGTTATACATTTTTAAGAGATAAAAAAAAAAATACTATTTGAATAACAATAATGTGTGTGTTATATGGCTTTCCCTACTGCTTCTCTCTCATTGAAAAATCCAGGATCTATGAATATGTAAATATTGTTCAAAAGTTGGACACAAGTTCGAAACTGGATTTGCACATTTCAATTCATGTTTAAGATGTATACATAGATTGTGTTAAGTTAAGCTCTAAACCCATCCCTTTAAAAAAAGCACTTTGTTTAATCCCCAAAGAAATCAGGAGATAGAAAAAAAGGAGTGATAAAGCAGATGGCAATTATATGTGTGAAATACAGTGTTCATTACAACACAAGTAGCAAGTCTATCAGCAAGGGAACTGTTTCAGTAAAATAAATAATAAAAAGGAAAAGTGTAAAATAAAGCGTATGAAGGGGTCAAGATAGAAATACACATCTAATAATACCCTGTTGTGTGTTATGCTTGATTGCCGAAATAGTATTTCTTAGTTTACTATATTAATCTGGCCAGAAACAGACAGGGATCAAAGGTCTTAAAGTGTGTGGTGTAATCTCAGATTTCACCAGCACGAGAAATCATTCTGTAATTGTATTATAAATGCTGCAACTAACTGGTAACCGTCTTGTCATATGTGTTGTGTAACAAAACATACAATAAACATAAGGTAAAATAACTTCTCTTGTTAAGTTCAAATTTTTACAAGCAGGAATTGTGTTTTGTTCACTGCAAGCACTTGTCTTACCCTGCGGTCTGGTTGGAGCTTTGGCCGTGGCTGTGCTGGTTGATGAGCTTTCCTGTCCGTGTTTTCTCCACTGCTTTGTCTTGTATTGTTGTTGTCATCTGCTGTTGAGGCCTTCGATGTATGAGTGTGATGAAACACAATGAGATGAATATTGTTCCTGTTTTGCTTGCTATTCTCTTCCTGGTGTTTTGCAAAATGTTTGTTACATATTTTGTCACAAAGTAACATTTCCTGGCAGGAGCTTTGAAAACAAATAAATTAATGACTGTCTCTAAGACAAACCAATACAGTGGTGAGTATTTTATATTAGTATATTTATCACCTTTTGTGAAACTTAATAACAAAATGGGAAACGAAATCAAAACAGGCCTTAGAAATGGGTTGTGTTATGTCTGTAACAGACTTAAAATACAGAACTGAGAGCAACATTCTTCTTCCTACACCTCACAAAAGTCATGCTTTTGTCACATTTTCCTAACACGGTGGTATGTTATATTTAAACATTAATTTTCCCCTCAAGTCAAATATATTCTGTGACACTTTTAATAAAAGGTCGGTCAATATGTACATTTGTATTACTTGAATCTCGGGGTCTTAAGAGCAACTCAATTTCTTTATTTACTTTAAGTACTAGTTTTACATCATAAAGACCATCTTGAATAGCATTGACATAAATCAGCAACACAATTTAAAACAGAAGCATCTGCACATTTGATTTGAAATCCATAATGGGAAGAAAAAACAATATAATTAGCTGCTATTTAGGAAATATCACAATATGCACCACCCTCATCTAAAGACAGACTATAAAAATAAAGAAACAAATGCGTTTCTGATCTTACCGTACATTACACTTATTGAATATCTGGTAAACTGTGGATACTGTACCCGCGAATCGGATTCAAATTGGATGAATCTGAAGTACATGATTTATATCTGGTCACAAAATTCAGTGACAGTGCAGGAAGTGGTGCGGCCCTCATGTAGGTGTGATGATGTGGAGGTTGGTGTTATGAGTTAAGTTTTTACAAATCAAACAAGTTGTCTTTTTCTAAAGCATAACCACATACTTTCACTAACCCCAAACCAACTGTTTTAGTTTCCCAACCATAACCATACCTAAACCATAATTATTCGTGTGATCTACCCGTTAACCATAAACACACCATAACCATACTGTTGCTGCATAGTTGTATTGTAGAAATTTTGAAAATGTTGGCAGAAACATCCAATATCAAGGTTAGCAGTTAATAACTTTGTCTACAGTGCACATTGGTATCATTTTTGTATATTTAATTGTTTGGACCAATTGTTTGTATTTATTAAAGTTATCCATATACATTATACCACAGATGACTGTGACATGTTAAAAAAACTTTCATTGTATACATTTTTGGTGACACTGATGACAGCAGAATTGAGTTGACTTGAAATGATGAGCATCAAATTACCAAATCAGGATTGGCCCATCTGACATGGCCTTCTTTCAGTAACTTCTGGGAATTGTAAAAAATGGTTGAGACAGTAAATGGTTCACTGAAAGCAGATTAATAAAACCAGATGTTACTTTATTTGTATGAACTGAGAGGGATGTTTAGAGGTTAAGAGGATTGAAGAGTAAACTATGATTTTAAGGTATCACATAGTCAACAACATTGGTGCCTGTTCAAAAATATACATTTTTGATGCTTTACAGTATATGGCCCCCACCAATAAGCCCCCACATCCTTTTACTGTCTAAACTTGTCAAAAACACATCATACAAAACAATTTCACACACAATTGAATTTATTACTTGTTCAACTCATATTTTACTAACTTAAATATGTCCACACATCCAACTTTATGGAAAAACACACCGGATCTTCATATAAATTAATGTTGTTACGGTTTACTGTGTTAGCAAAAGCAAGTGCCACCCCTCAGTCCTACCGATGGTTTCAAACTATTCTACTGCTCAATAGGTGGTGGTAGCACGCCAAGATACGCGTCACTGAGCCAGCGATGACTGCAAGCTCTTAAACATGGATGTAAATGACCCTGGATTTCAAATACTGAACAAAATTAAGCTTTGCCAATGTTTTTTGAGGAATGAAATGTGCTGAACAAGTTTGTTAGATGTCAAGGATAAACACATTGCATTATTGCGAATAATACTACATATAAACATAACATTTATTTGTTTACAAGACAACTCTGAGCCCCTTAAACGACTTCATAGAGCACATCCACATTTATCGTGAGGAAGTGAATGTTAAAGCAGACAAATGTGTGGTGCTTTTCCAACCAATTAAGGTACATTCAGTTGGCAGGCAGTTTAAGTGATGAGTTTACAGTTTATTTTCCTGAGGTATTACAACTGAGTGCTGAACTGAAACTTGTGGCAAAAAACCTGATATTGTGAGTCTGGTTTAGTTTCGGAATGAAACTCATATCTACTTCTACTTTACCATTCTTACACTAACACTAACACTGTGAGAATGGGTTCAGATGTGAGGTCATTGTTTGGTTGCAAATATTAAATTGTTGCTTTCAAAAATGTTTTTTTTCACGTGAGTATACTGCTTTCAGGAATATAACTCTTCACATACTGTACATGAACTAAGCTTTCACTACTTTTCCAGTCAAAAGAGATTCAAATGTGGGCATGACTTCATGTCAACTCGTAGATGTTCATTCATGTCTCTTTCGGCTCTCTACCAGTTGACCGTCCACTTCCAGCAAGCTCATCTTCCTGACATCTTACCTCATCAGCACTCAGTCTACAGGCAGGAGACAAGCATGCTTCATAAGAAAAGTATCTTTCTTTCCTGAGCAGCAATAAGCTCTGCTTTCCTGATTCATTCACTCATATTAAATAAGAAAATATGTAAACACAGGTGTTGGATTTTCCTTCTTAAAATCAGAGTCATTCTGTTGTTCTGATGTATCTGGTCCAAATCAGCTGAGATTTTATGGATCCAGGTGCTGAGTGAGTTCTTTCAATGTTCAAACCAATTAGTTTGAGACACTACTTGACTGGTCTTGATTAAAGTAGGCCCACGCATAAAAGGTCCTTTCATCTTGTGTAACTCTTGGTGCCTCAGTTATCATATTTACTCAAACCGGTGTATCTCCTTTCTGTGAGTCTCTCACCGGCTGTACCCACAGTAGAACTGTTGAGCTGGATCTTGTTGCCATCAATAACATCCTTGGAGGAGCCTTCAGGTGATGTCCTCACTGCACTGGAGAAGGACATGCTGACCTGCATCTTCAGCAGCTTCAGAAGTTTCCTCTTGTAGCCCTTACAGGCGAAGAAGTAGATAAAAGGATCCAAACAGGAGTTGAGGTTCATCAGACACACAGTGATGTGCAGCGAGATCTGAAAGGCTGTGAGGTCAGCGCAATCGGGACTCGACACCAGCTTGCGGATCATGTACTGCAGGATGTCAATGTGATAGGGGCTGAAACAGACAACAAACACCAGGGATACGCAGCAGATCACCCCGATGGCCTTGCGGCTCCGGCCTGACCGTTCTGTCAAATGGTTGTTCTTAGCTGTGATGTGGAGTTTGGAGCACAAGACAATGTAACACACAAGGATGGTCACCACAGGGATGATATAACCAAGGAAGACTGCACCAATCAGTATCGTGGCAACATTGTCGACCTTCTCAAAGTTGGGGTATTCCATACAGGTGATGAAGCCATCAGGTTCCTGGTGGGTCATAGACATGCTCAGGAGGGGGAGGGTCTGTGCCAGGACCAGCAGCCACACACCGATACAAATGTAGCGCACATTACTGACCTTCCTGAGGCGGGCGAAGCGCAGGGGCAGGACCACTGCGATGAAACGGTCCACACTCAGGCAGGTCATGAAATTGACCCCTGAGTAGGTGTTGATATAGAAGATGAGGCCTGAGATCTTGCACATCACCTCACCCAGAGGCCAGTGGAAGCCCAGAGCGTAGTAGACAATCCTCACAGGCAGAGAGAGTGTGAAGAGGATGTCAGAAATTACCAGGTTGAGAGAGTACAAGGTGGTGGAGTTGATCTTCTTTAGATTGGGGCGGATGACGTGGAGGGCGAGGCAGTTACCGAGCAACCCCACAAGGAACACAATGCAATAGAAAATAGGCATGAGGACCCTGGCATAGTCTCGGTGGGCGTATAGGGTGTCACAGCTGTTATTAGAGCCATTGGTGAAGGCGATAGGCACAGTGGGAGAATCCATCTTGATATGTTAGGAACCAATAACTGCAAAAAGGAACATAAAATATGTTAATACTTTGGTTAACGCCAGAGATTTTCATTTTCTTTTTTTTTTTAAAAAAAGCAATGAAACAGATCGTCTATGTCTTTGTTGGAATGAAACTCTTTTGTCTAGTACAACCCTGGCAACAGAGAACATACAGGTTTAGAAATATGCAACACATTGCTTTCAAAAAGGAAGTAAAAGAAGTTGCAGTATTTCTCGTTACTAGTAAATCTGTACTGGTAAAATAATATTTCTTAAAAGTGTTGCTCTCACAAAGAATGAACTAATGCACAAGGATGACATGACTTACATTTTATTTGTTTTACCCTCAACCAACAAAATTGTTTGGGTTTAGAGCAGGTGACTTCTCAGTTGATTTGTCAACTGTAACTGACTGTTGGGCAATGAGAAGCCACCTGTCCTCTCAAATCGAAGTATTTCTTGTGGTGTGTAGTGCCACCTTGTGGTTCGTTTTGGGCACTGCCCACCAGCGATCAAACTCTACCTTCACTTAGCCTCAGTTTCACTCAGCAAGGCTCTATCACAATGAAGC
Organism: Lateolabrax maculatus; assembly: GCA_031216445.1. Taxonomy (NCBI): domain Eukaryota; kingdom Metazoa; phylum Chordata; class Actinopteri; order Acropomatiformes; family Lateolabracidae; genus Lateolabrax; species Lateolabrax maculatus. The sequence goes on along the minus strand of CM062208.1, from coordinate 7,613,435 downwards.
ACTCACATCCAAACAAAAGGTGAAAGTAAAGTTAAAAAAAAAAATAAAAAAATGTACCAGTGGAATCTGATATGCTCTGGTGTCTGACTGAATCTGTAAAGCACCTAAACTGTTTTCACTAATAATTGGCAAAATATTTTCAAAACATTTTTAAAACATTTTTAGCATTTCGGTCTTTAGTTTGACATATGAAGACATGGCTTATGAATTGGCCATTAAAACATAATTTAGATCATTTTGAGCACATTTTCAACTTGTTTTATGGATAAAGATGACAATAAAGGAGTTAAGAGAGATACAGCAACTGTCATTCACTTATAAACTATTTGCCCATTCAGCCACTGATGTATGCATTTGACTCACAGGATGTACCTGTTTTATTCATGCTGTTTGGGGCTAAAAGTGACATGAAGGAAGTCTGTGAACAATAACACGGCTTTACTGTGATTCTGTAAACAGCTGCAGCACTCTCACCCTTACACTGCAAAGAAAACTTGGTGTTGAGAGACGATGTTGCAAATAAGGAAGTCGGCTTCCTCTGGGCTCTCAGAATGGTAGCCACTTGGAAAGACATATTGTTTGAGCAATTTTAACCTACTATAGCAATGGCTATCTGCTGGAGCACATGGTGCAGTGGAGAAACTTCCTGGCCCATTAACAGAAGTGAAATTGCATTTTGGGCAAACATGCAGTAACACTGCTTGTGAAAAAGCTTATTAATCAAAATTAAGTTATAAACATACATTTATCTATTTAAAAATAAATCTGTGTTTTATGTCACTTATGTACTTTTCCACTGAAATTGTTGTGAAAGCGGTTTGTGTCGTAACTGTGATTGATTGCTTTCATTCTGGTACAAATGTGTATTTCTAGCCCTGAATTTCGCTCACAGAAGACCAATGCTATTTCATAATCCCAATATTCCTTACGTTTAAACTACAGATGATATAGCTTGTAAAGGTGAGATGATTCACCATTTGAAAATGCCATGCTGTAGTTTAGATGCAAATTTCGTCACTTGTTTTGCAAGAGTAGTTTTGAGACGTTTGCTTGTAGTAGATATCTCACTCTTGAACACATTTTTCACAACTTAAATCCATCACAAGCTAAACTCCAAACTGAAACACATATTTTCCAGATGCACTCCCCACGCATTATCCTATCTATGTCACCATATATTATTCACCCTGACACTAAAAAAATTCAGTTTGGAAAGGAAACTTACCTCACAGATGGAATACGTTTTTCTTGAGATTTACTGAAGTCACATTGATCCAGAAAACATGCCACTTCTTGTGATAAGTTTATAAGGGCTGTCCTGAGAACACTACAACCACACTGCCGTGAATGAGAACAGCATGACATACAAAAATCAAGATCCGTATCTGCTACCAGTAACCATAGTGACAAAATATCCTGTTGTAGCTCAGTCTCTCTCTTTGTTTCTATGCCCTGTGTGTGCGTCTCTCTCTCTCTCTCTCTCTCTCTCTCTCTCTCTCTCTCACTTTTGCTAAAACTTTCAAATGTTCTATTTCCCAGCACACACTTTTGAAACATCTACTGATTGCCCCCAAGTGTCCAACTTCATTTGAGACTAAATTGACATATGCTATATTTAATTTGGCCTTCTACTGATAAAGTTGTGGGGGTTGAGCCACCTGTGACATATTTTGGGAGACGAAAATCTAGGTTTCATAGAGCAAGGCATGGCATGCCATGCGTGTTCTCTTGAGAGGATGTGGCTTCAGCAGCTCAGATGAGACTAGCAATTTAGGAACATTAGTAAATCAAGTCTCAATCTAATAAAACCCCCTGAATATTTTTTTCACAATCGCTACATCACAATTATTATCAGATAATTCCTATTTCAAATTCAGACCTCTTTTCAGCCTCAGACTAATTTCCCTTTAGACAATGCAAATGAGTTACAGCAAAAAGAGGAACTTCCACTTTGCTCCAGAAGTACCTTTGTTTTGATGTTTTGAGCTCAGAATGACTTTCAGAGAGCCACATGTGACTCATTTTGGTCCAAACATGATTTCTTTTGAAGGATATACAATCACTGATCATTTGTTTTCAAGCACTGACTGTCATGTGTGTCACAGATTTGCAGATATGAAATTAATCCACCAAATATCACTGACGAGTTCCTGTGGTGGGAGCAATCTGATACTACAGAGTCAAAAAACCTCAGCAAACAAGTCTAGACTAGAGTTTAAGGTGTAGAAGGAGTTAGCATGCTGTAAAACACACACATGCTTTGGAGTGAGAGATCAGAGACCATTTGAAGTGTAAGATGTGGTCAAACTTTGATATATTACATTAAAGGAAAAGAAAGCAAAGATAATGTGACTCAAATAGTGGTCAGTTACACTAACAATTACAATGTAAGTGTAACTGTGCATCCAAAAGTAGCATAACTGCTTACAATATTTAAATCAGGGGATGCCGAATCATACTCAAAGTTCTGTGCATTAACTTATCTTGTGGTTTTCACACTACTGAATCACTCCCGCCCTTTTGGGTGCTACCTTTTACTTAGATGCAGTCTCTGCTACGGATATGCACTATGATGGCACATGCATGGTAAACATTAACCTTCACATTTTGTTCTTCCAATCAATCCACTGATTTCTCAGAAAAACTCTGACTACAAAAATTAATAAATGTGTTCAGTGTTGACTGCAATCAAGATAATACAACGGTTACTGTAATGGGAATGTGAAGAATTGTTGAAATTGATTGTTGTATGATGTTGAATACAAATCAAATATACATATATATGCACAAGAATCATTTTCTGTTTTTTTATCGGCCACAACCCTTTTGTTCAAAACAAGTCCGGCGGTGAGGCAGAGGAAGCAGTTTAACTTCCTCATGGCCTGGCCTTGTGGCTCTGACTCACTGGACTTCAGACGGCTAGATCACACCCATCGTTGGCAGACAAGAGGCACGGTTTTCTGCCATGGCTATTCATAGCAGACAATGGGCCTGAATGCCAACGAAAAGTCACTTACCGCTCTTACATTCTGTTTTTGTTGTTATTGGGGTGTTATTTTCAAATAGCAATACAAACCAATGATCATGGCCATGGTGATAGAAAAAAAAAAAGAGCAATTGTGTGAAACTGAAGACACTGGCAGATTTCTCAGTCATTTGACTCTTATCAGTTTTCTGTACATCCTGTGCATGAAAAAGGAAGTTATAAGAGAGAAACTTCAAAAAGGATATCCTCTTGAGCTGTATCTGTTGAAATCTGCATGGATGAACGCTGTGGGTCTATTGCAGCCTTCAACTGATGCTCTAATTTATATGTTGCTTGCATATTGCTTGCAAAATACTCCTGTTTAAACAGGAGGTGGTTGAACCTAACAATGACCATTTCAGTAGTGCTGAATTGATGGTGCTTTGGTATATTTGTATCATACACTACTA